>LR750628.1:101137-111778 GCA_902729485.2 Mus minutoides
ATGGGCACAGGTGCTGAAGCTGTCAGACGAGGGCTGCAGTGCTGGAACCACGGCTCACTAAGTGGCTCAGCCCATTCTGTCCCCGAGCTCATCTGTAGATAAGTCACCATCTCACAGTGTGAGTTTCTGAGGTCCCAGAGAAATACAGTGGTGTCTGGGAAGAATTTCATGCATTTGTAAAGAAAAATCAAACCCCTGACATTTGCAAGCATATGGATGGGCCTGGGAAACCATTATGTTAAGTGAGATAGGCCAGCAATAGCATGACAAATATCACTTTCTGTTCTAACAAAAATTATTGAGGCTGGAGAGCCAGATCAACAGTAATGCCATTGGAGGCTCAATAGGGAGGGCTGATATTCATCACCCACATGGTGTGTGGCTTTGGGGCGACAATTGCTTATAACTCCAGCTCTAAGAGAATTAATGGCCTTCTCTGCCCTCTAAAGAACCCTGTACACATGCCTGTATATTCCTCCATAAATAAAATAAATGTTAAAATTACACATGTGTGTTAATGTACATGTGTTTGTAGTTCATGAATCTGGGAAGGGGAGAAGAGGTGGTAAATAGAACATTACATATAAGAAAATAGAAGCTGGAGAAGGAGAAGAAAGGGGAACAGCTTTGGGGGGATGGGGTTGGGTGCCCTGGGGAAGGGTCTGGGGGGTGCAGAGCAAATGAGAATATAGAATAATGACACACATGTATGATGATGCCACCATAAATCCAGAACTTCGTGTACTAACATAAAAATTAATTTTAAAAAGAGGCATTGTTTTATGCTTTGATACAGGTCCCTTGCAGCACAGGCTGGCCTCAGACTTGGTGTATAGCTTGATCTCCTTAGTGCTGGGGTTAGAGGCATGTACTTCTGTGCCTTGTTTATGCGGTGCTAGGGATGGAACCCAGGCCTTGGTGCATACTCTGCCAACACTCTCCCAACTGATCCCACCTACAGTTTAAGCCCATCCATAGCTTCAGAAGGAGCCAAGTTTGAATCGGGTTTTGGGTCTGTGAAGGACTATGATGAAGCCTAACTTTTTGGGGGGGAAGTAGACAGACACACTGCTCTTGAATCTGATCTCCATGAGGGCTCATTTGCAGACAAGATCCATGACAATGAAGGAGCTGAATCCCAGGAGGGTTCTGGTGCTCTGCCACACTTGTAATCATATTTCCCTGATTCTTGTGGGATGTCAAAGTCTCAAATTCCTCAAAGGCAGATTGGATGATTGGCAAGTGCCATCTTTCCTTGGGCTCTTAGAGGTGACATCTATGGACATACCAACTTACATTAATGTGAAGATTGATTGTTGAGCAAATGGATCCATGACACTGATTTTACTTAAGGTCTTTATAAGAGAAGATCATTTGTTCTTTTTCTCTCTCTGTGAATGTATGGGCATATGCATGTGGAGGTACAAGGTCAAGTTCTGCTATCACTCCTTGGGCCTTGCATTAGTTACTTTTCTGTTGTGTGGTTAAAATGCCAGGACCAGCGCATCTCTGGGGGAAAAAGAGTCTATTTGGGCCAGGGGGAGAATACACAATAGTGAGTAAGACAGCACACAGCCTGAGTAGGAATGGAGAGATCACATCTGTAACTACACATGTGAAGCAAGGAGAATAAACTGGAAGTGGAGAAAAGCTACAGATTCTCAAAGGCCACTCATAAGGCTGTGCTCCCCCCCCCCACACACATCATTTCCAACTGGGGACCAAGTGCTTAAATATTTGCTTGTAAGGAGAATGCCTCATTCAATAGGTACCATCCTTATTTTTGAGACAGTTGCTCATAGATTTGGAACTCACTGAGTAGTTTCAATTGGCTGGCCAAAGATCCCTGGCAATGTTTATCTCCCTATCACCAGTCCTTGTGAGCCTATATCCTCACACTCGACCTTCCATCCCCCACACCCCCAAAGTGGATTCTGGAAGATCCTGTTCATGTCCATCTCCATGCTTACAAGCATTTCGATAACTGGGCTGTCTCCCCAGACTTTTCTGATCATGTTTACCTATCAGAGAAAGTGTGGGAAGTGTCAAAGCCAATTTTACCCCATTTGTCATGTTTGCTTCTATAATTAGAGCAGGAGAATGTCTTCCTTGTGGTAAATAACCCAATCAAGAGAAGCCAGCGGAAATAATTTCTGGACCGTGGAAGAGGCTGTGCACACTCAACAACATTTCTATGTGTCAATTCTAGTTTCAGAACATTATCTGATGTACTGGATGATGTGTGGCTTTGTGAGTATAACAGACACCTGAGCACTCCAGAGAAGAAGCCATGAAAGAAATAGGATGCTCTCCAAGCATGGGTGTTTGGGTTGACGATGGCTCTTTAGAAGGCCAGATTCCACCTTCCCAGACATCATAGAAGCCTTTTTGATTTTGATCAAAGATGCTGATTTCATGCTGGAACCACTTCTGGAGACTTGGTTTCAGTTTTAATTTCATTGCATAATTATTGTAAGTGTCAAAAACATAATGCAGATAAAATACTTCATCTTAAAAATATGTTTTCTGAGATTTGGGGAGATAGTTTAGTGGGTAAAAGTGTTTACTGAACAAAATTGAGGACCTGTGTTCAAATCTCTAGCAGCCAAATAAAGAGCTGAGTATAACCACATGCACACCTATTGCCGCTACACTGTGGGGATTGGAGACAGGCTTGTTGGCTATCAGCCTAGCTCCTGGTACCCATGCCATTATCCTCTAGCCTGCATTCATACCCATGCACCCATGCATATATGCACATATGTACATACGCATACACACAAAATGAATGAATGAATGAAAAATATTTTCTAAGGCTAGGGAGATAACTCAGCTGGTAAAGTGCTTACCTGACAAGCATGAGAACCTGAGTTCAATTCCTCAGAATCTATTTAAGAAAAGGTAGATGTGAGGGTATATGCTTGCAATCCCATGCTTAGGAGGCAGAGACAGGTGGCTCTCTGGGACTTATTGCTGAATTCCAGACAAGGGAGAGGTCTTGTCTCAAAAGAACAACAACAACTCCACAAACAAACATAGTGCTGGGTTGTTCTTTGGCCTACACAAATACGCCTATATTCATTCAAATGTGAAATATGTTTGTGTATATGTGTGCGCGCACACACACAGACAAACACACAAACAAACACATGCTCATTACTCCTTAATCATTATTAGGTTATGAGTTCTTGGCAGCAGATAAGTAAGGAGTTAGACATAGGGCAACTGAAGTACCTGCAGCTGCAGCTTGGCAGCTGTGTCTCCTGATGGCCAGATGCTCCTTTTGTAGTAAATGTCCTTAAAGCATCACTTACGTTGTTCCCACTGTGACATAAGTTAAGGTTTCAGGCCACTTTATTACACTAGTGCATGAATGATAGGTCTGCATCCTCAGAAAACCTGGTGTCACTCTAATACCACTTATGCTGTGCATGCTATACTTACCTGTTTTTGTTCTTTTAGAACTCACACAAAACTCATGGGAAGAAGCTCATAAAAGGGGTGATGGTTCATTAAAATTTGGGAGGGAAAAGGCTGTGTTAATTACGTTTTTTGTGGCTGTGATATAGTACACACATGTGCACACACATGCAACACAAGCAACTTAAGGGAGACAGGGCCTATTTGGGTTTCTGGTTCCAGAGGGCTAGGTGTCAGTCATGGTAGGGAAGGTACGGTGGAAGGGATAAGAAGGCAGCAGGCCACTTTCTCATCCACATCCAGGAAGCAGTGAGAGAGAACAGAAAGTGGGGCAAAACTGTAGACCCCCAAGGCTTGGTCATAGTGGTGCACTTCTTCCACAAAGGTTCTAAAAGTCCCACAACCTTCTCAAACAGTGATACCGATGGAGGACCAGGTGTTCAGATAGATGAGTCCCTATGGGGGCACAATTTTTAATTGAACCACAACAAATAGTAACTATTCCATATGTCTGCCTCATGAACATTTATAGAATCTTTCTTTAAGTTCACAATATACACACCGGGCTGGTCTCCATATTGGGGCAGACTACTCCAATCTCTCTTTGGGGTGTGTGCATTCTTTTTCTAAATAACCTTCTGCTTAAACTGTCTGTGTGTCTCAACTGAACTCTGTCCTTCAAGAAGATAAGAATGAAGAATTCACAATAAGATAATCTAATGGTATGTAGTTTAGGAAATGGATTACTAAAAAGGGTAAAATTCTATTTGAGATTTAACAGATACTGATAATTTAATCAAAATTGTTCCAGAGGTGATTGAACAGATGGAATTAGGGACATCAGGTGTGTGGAGAGGTGCACACCACATGCCCTCTCCTGCTCCTAACTGCTTATTCTGTTTGGCACCAGGTTTCAGGGGTGGTTGGGAAGGCCATGATGGGGATGCTTGGGTAACCTGTAGTTTTGTTCTTGTGGTTGGTGGGGCAGTTCTTTCCCCTCTCTCTGTGTATTCCTCCATGGTACACTACAGGAGAGACTGAACTGCAGAAGTTTTATGGTTCAGAGAAGAACGTAATGGAAGTAGGAAGCACTCATTCATAACACAAATGTACACTGAGTGCTTTCTATAAAACACAGCACTAAAAGCTGGTTGTGCAGATGGGAGCATTAAGCAGGAAAGGAAATCAATGTGTAGAGAGTAGAGCTATTTAGAATGGAAGGCACAGAATGGGCTATGGACATGTTAGGATACATACTCTTAAGTCTGTCTCCTTCCACGTCAGTGCTATCTGCAAGTCCTAACTACTGTCATCTTCTTCTCAGACTGGGCATCCCTATTCATCTGTTAGTGCACTTCTGGCCTTTTATTGAATGCTCCTTTTTGCACCTGTCTTAAAAACACAAGTCTGATCAAATGTTTTCCTTGTCTAAAGTTCTCCATGGATTCCTGTTGCTTATATGACGAAGACAAAATTCTTTAAAAATTGATATTTTTAATATGTCTTTGGGAGTCTTATAGTTGCATATAATATATTTTGATCATGCCACCCATTCTCTTTCCCCATATCCACCCTCCTCTTTCCCCATGTCCACTCTCCTCTTTCCCCATATCCACCCTCCTCTTTCCCCATATCCACCCTCCTCTTTCTCCATATCCACCCTCCTCTTTCCCCATATCCACCCTCCTCTTTCTCCATATCCATCCCTCCTCTTCCCCCCACTCCTTTCAGACCCACCTCTTCTATTCTTCCCCTGAATTTTATGTTTCTCTTTAAAAATAACTCGCTGAATCTAGTCTGTGCTGTCCATATGGATTTGAAGCCATTCACTGAAGCATGGGTAAACTACCATGGGTTGCACACTTAAGAAAAATCTTTCCCTAAGCACCCATCAGCTTTCAATAGCTCTTCATCTAGGAGTGGGACTGGGATTTCCCTCCCTCTCCATGCTGGAATATCAGTTGGCTTGATCTTGTGTGGGCAATCATGGCTGCTGTGAGTTCAGGAGTTCATTGGTCCTGTTATGGCTAGAAGAGACTGTTTTTCCCAGTTTCTGACCTCTGGATATTCCAATCTTTCTGCCCCCCCCCCCTTAAGCGATGTTCTCTGAGGTTTGGCATGGAGTGTACTACATAGATCTTCCATTTATAGTCACTTCATAGACATTATTCTCTGTACTTTGACCAGGTATGAGTTTCTGTGTTATTTACCATGCATGACACAAAGAAACATCTCTGATGAGGTCTAAGAGCTCCTCTTATATAGACATGTATATAGTCATGTTTTAGAGAATCATTTGATGGCATGGAAGACAATTTTCAAGCTGAGAAACCAAGCCATCTTGGCCTGTTCTTTCCAATCCCTACCTCCACACCCAATATTTCCTTCTGTGTTTTAGCTACGTGCTAGTTCCTGTTTGTCCCCTCTGGCCACTGTGCTTCTTCCTGAGATGAGGGCTTAACTGGACTGTGCTTCCCACATTCACTTTCACACTTCCAGGGCAAAAGACCTCACTGCTCTGGGAGTCTCTCCTAGACACCCTTGCCTAAGTCAAATCCTCAGTTTTGCTCTTAGTCTTTTCTTTGCTTACCCTTGACCTAGTTCTCCATACTGAATTGTGGTATCCACTTGTTATTTTCCTGCTCTTTAAAATGATAACTCTCATTTGAAATGTAAATAAAGAAAATACCCAATACAAAACAGAACACTGAAATTCCACTAAAATCACTATGATTAACCTTATACCACATTGAATAAGAGAGAGAGAAAAAAGAGATAACTCTGCTTTCCTTGAGTCCTTGTAGTGGTTCCAGAATGTGGGGGAATAGTAGTTCTTCAAAAACATATGTTGAATAACATGGAAATATGCTGGAAGTATGTATAGCATGTAAAATCAGAAGGAAGAATAAGTAGGGGTGGGGTGGAATGCTGACTTCTAGAAGAGACATAGTTATATGTACCTTGAACTCACAGCCTCTTTGACCACCTTGCATAAGAGTGCCACAGATTGGTTCTGTCAATCTTCTATTCTGGAGTAGGGAGGGGCTCAGGATGCCCTTCCCTTTTCTGAGGATTTATAGATGCAGTTAATAATTGATAGGAGAGAGAGAGATCCATTCTCTCTAGTGGTGTAGCCATGGGTAAAGTCTCTGTGCTCCTATAAATGAGGCCGCACTCATGTTCCTGTAGTAATATAAATGAACTTATTGGTTCACTAAACCTGAAACCACCACCACTACCACAAAAAGACATGAAGGGAGGAAAAAGAGTTGGGAAGGTGGGGGCATGGGGGTGAATATGAGTGGGAAGGGGAACAAGAGAAGATGACAGGGTGATTATGATGAAAATGCTTTAGGTGGTTCTGGACAGAGGGCTCAACAGTCAGAGCACTTGTTGCTCTTGCAGGGGACCTGAGTTGGATTCTAACATCCATATCTGGTGGCTCACAACTACCTATAATTTCAATCCGAACACACTGTTCTGGCCTTTGAGGGTAGACACACGTGCACGCGCACACACACACACACACACACACACACACACACACACACATATATATATATATATATATATATATATATATATATATATAGTCCAAAATATATTATATGAATATATTAAAATATTACAATGAAACCTATGATATATTTGCTAATAAAAACTTAAAACAAAGTCTATAAATGTGCATATATATGTATATATATATGCATACACATACTCTTAATATACATGTCAGTGTATACACACACACACACACACACACACACACACACACACACACACACTGAATGAATAAATAAATGAGGTGAATGATAAGTGTATCACTTTAATGCAAATGTCACTGTGAGATTGGGCCAGCAGAATTTCCTCCAATGTTCTGTCCTGACAGCTCACCACATTGAAAGGTTATGAGGCCACTCACCTATCTGACTGTGTCTGCTTTTCTACTTCAGGTGAACTGTAATTTTATTTCCCAACTTTGAATCTTTATATTGTACCAGAGGTCACACTAGCATGGCACTTCTTACATTTCTTTTATTATAACAGCAAGAAATTCTGGGTAGGAAAGGATCTTTTTCTGTCAAAGTACATGATCTGGCTTAGGTGTCGTTCAGTGTTTCCTCCAGTCTAAGAAAAGGCCCCCACTCAATGAGACTTACTCACGGAGTGCTCACCAGTCTTTTGACTTCCCAGCAGTCTTTCACTTTTTAAAATATACTTTTATTAATTTTTTAGATTAGTACTGTTTATTGGAATGTGAGATACAAAGAGTAGCAGATACAATTGTATAACAAGTCTCAGAAATTATGTTTGATTAATTTAAAAATTTGAATATACTTTATAATAATAAAACTTTACAAACAAAATCACAAAACAAAATGAACTAGACTCAAAGTCTATACAACTCAATGAACTTTTATACAGTTAGAACAGGCATTTGAAACAAAAGATGTGGTAGTTCACATTAAATTTTATACTTTCAGCATTAAGTATATTTTATACACTTATCTACCACTGACACACCAACTCCATGACAGAATTAGAAATAAGGAGACAATTATCTTTATGTCACCATTCATAACTCATGCTCAAGACCAGAATGCAGTCCTTCCTCATCCCATAATATTTAGCCTTTCATGTCTCCTTTCTTCGTTATACCATGTCCTGTGTGTAGCTGTTTACATATATACATTATTATTATTGGCTAGATTATATTTGAGATCTAATATGTAATTTGTCTGAGGTTGTGTTAACTCCCTTATTATTATATATCATAAATCTTCCAATTTTTCTGTAGAATTTAAAACTTTTTCTTTAGGATATGTTTTTTTAGGATTCCTATATATCTACATAACTACTATAGTTTCATTATCTGTTCATCTGCTAATAGACAAATTGGTAGATTCCAATTCTTTGCTCTAGTGAATAAATCATCAATAAACACGAAGGCTCAAATCTCTCTATGGTAGAGTATAGAGTTTGCTAGGTATGAAATTTTCATATACACACACAGTATGTTTTTATTCTATTCACCTCCCCCTCCTTTCCCTAGCTCCCCTCAAAATTACACCACCCTGCCATCTTCGCCCAACTTCATATTCTCTCTCTCTCTCTCTCTCTCTCTCTCTCTCTCTCTCTCTCTCTTTGTTTTCCGTTTTTAACCTATTAACTCCAATTTGAGCAATACATATACACATATGTGTGGGGCCACCTGGTGTAGCATGTTCAACTTACAGATAGATGATCACATACTTAAAGAATCTAGCTTTGCCCTCACAGAAGTCATCAGCTGTCAATAGCTTCTCCGCTAAGGGTGGTATTCCTGAGTCTCTTCCCATCCAAACTAGAATGTTGACTGACTTGTTCTTGTTCTGGTCTTGTGCGAACAACCATAGCCACTACAAGTTCATGGTTGCATCAGTTCTGTCCTGCCCAGGGGACACTGCTTTGCCATGTCCTCCCCAACCTCTGGCTTCTACAGTCTTTCTGTGCTTTCTTCCTTGGTCATCTTTGAGCCTTCAGGGAAGGTGCCATGAAATAGATATCCAATTTATGGCTGCAAGCTTGCCTGTTTTCATTTGGTCTCACATGTGTGACTTGTGACCAGTATGATAATGTAGAGTGAGTCTCGAGTCTTGCAAGAGATGTAGCCGCTACCCCACCCAGTGTGGGTATGTTTGTTAAGACAGACATCACCTGAACAAAACAGAAAGACTTACCACAGAAACAGATGTGAACAGCAATCTGGCAATTCATGTCTGATGATAAGAATAAATCAGGGTTTTGAGGAGTCTGTCTTAGTTACCTTCCTGTTTCTGTGATAAAATAACCTGACAAGAGTATGTTAAGGAAAGGTTCACTCCAATAGACCATCATGATGGGAAAATCACAGTGACAGGTGATTGAGATGCCTGATCATATTACATCTGCCATCAGAAAGCAGAAGACAGCAAAATCTGGTGCTCAGCTCATTGCCTCCTTTTCTTTCATTTCAGGATTCAACCTGTGGAATGATTCTGCTCACAGTTAAGATGGGTCCTCCAACAGCAGTTCATTTAATCAAGATATCCTCCACGGTCATGCAGAGAAGTCAATCTCCCAAGTGATTCTGGATCCTGTCAAGTTTGCAATTAACACTAACCATAACAATATTCTAGTAGATAGATTTTGACTCTTTAATTCCTTTGTGTAAGTGTAGTATAGTCACCTCTATTCTTGATATACTTTTAACTTTTTATTGATTCTTTGTGAACTTCACATCCTGCACCTCAGTCCCATTCATCTCCCTATCCTTTCATATCTGTCCTTGGAACCTCCCTCTAAAAAGAAAACAACAACAACAACAACAACAACAACAACAACAACAAAGTAATAATAATAATAATAATAATAATAATAATAATAATAATAATAATAATAACAACAAAACACCACCAACAAAAACACCTTGCCATAGAAACTGTGGTGTGTCACAGTGTTTCACAGTATATCCTTTAACCCAAATAGGTTTGCTTGCAAATCTTCATTGCAATGAGTTATTGGTCTAATTTGAGGCCTCTAGCTTCTGCTATACTGTCAATACTGGGTCTTCCCTGGGACTCTTCTCTGATATCCTGTTGTAGCCCTGTGTCATGGAGAGAGATCAGCCATCTTTTGGTCTGCAGGACCAGCCCCTTTACACATTCTGGCAGTTCATAGATGGGATGCAAGTTGGGGTGGGCCAGGTCAAAAGCTGAATGGAAGCTGAGTTGCCAGATCTCTTGTACCTGTACCACAGAGGCCAACTCTTTCTCTTTGTTCAGGTGAGGGGCAGGGATAGCCCTCCTGTTCTCACACCACCAGGACCAGATCTACTGTGCCGCCCAAGTGTGGTATAGGGCCCGTTCTCCTAAGTACTGAGTAATCACCTGTATTCTTATACTCAAGTGCTCAAGGCCAGAGGAGGATTTCAGGGTCCTGTTCTATAATTGTTCTCATTATTCACCCAAGATAAGGTCTTTTGATGTATCCAGAGCCAGGTTGGTAGCCAATAACCCGAGTAGAACTCCTGTATGCTTCCACTGATGGAGCCGTGCCCAGATTTTTCCATGGGTGTGGGGATTTCAGCTAAGGTCTTTTGATGTATCCAGAGCCAGGTTGGTAGCCAATAACCCGAGTAGAACTCCTGTATGCTTCCACTTCTGGAGCCGTGCCCAGATTTTTCCATGGGTGTGGGGATTT
>LR750628.1:111878-144180 GCA_902729485.2 Mus minutoides
TGGGGATTTGAGCTAAGGTCTTTTGCTCTTACTCACTTAGTCTTCTCTCCTGCTCCCTATTTGAAAATTTTGAACAGCATCCTTATTGCATTAGCAACATGTGATTTCTTTGAAGGGATTAGGGGGATTACTAGGCCAAAGTATTAAATACTTGAGTCTAAAAATGTTAAATACCTTGGTCCATAGCATATATTATTAATCTCTAAGACAAAACACATGGGAAAGCATGGACCACATTCTAAGAACTTTTGTGAAAGCTTGGGGACTATGCATTCACATGTATGTGTGTCCAACATGTGTGATGTGCACGGTCACGAGTTGACACTGAATACCTCCATCAGTCATTTTGTGAAACAAGCTCTCTTAATGAACGAGGCTCACCGATTGCGCTAGGCAGCTTGTCCAGTGAGCTCCAAGCATCTGTCATTCTATTACACTGGAACTATGGATAAATGCCCCTCCTCCTGGCTTTCCACATGGGTGCTAGTGATCACATCTCTGTTCCTCATGCTGTGAAGTAGGTACTTTACCTACTGAGCTTTCTCATGAGTCCCAGATTTTGTGGCCTTTGCCCCACTCCACAGGCCTTTGCTGTTGAGTGGCAAGCAGTGCACTTGCAAAAGAAGGTTAAGGGCAGCAAAAGGAATGCAAGCTCAAAAGTCTTAAAAGTTTATTTTAGTAGTGTGTGTGTGTGTGTGTGTGTGTGTGTGTGTGTGTGTGTTTATTCTCATCCAAGTGTAGTTCAGAAAACAACTTGGAGTCTATTCTCTCTTTTTACGGTACAGATCCACAGTATCAAACTTAAGTTGCCAGGCTTGGTGGCAGGCACCTTTACCACTGAGTCCTCTTTCTGGCTTCAAGTGGTGTTACATGAGTCTCATAGTTTCACACTTTTTCTAGACTTTGCTGTAAGCTAGAGCACACAAAGTTACTCTCCAAGGCATGAGCAGATACACATGGGCACCCCCAAACAGTTCCTGATACTGAATAGTGATAACGATTCGTGTAGAGTGCAAAGAACTCAAATTTCACAGCGCCTTCCTCTGCTCCCCTCTTCAAGCTAACTTAGGGAATTTTCTGCCTGGGAAATTGTACTGAAGTTGTTGCTTTCTCTTATAAATCGCTTCTTTTCAAAATGGAAGCTTGTAGCTTCATACATATTTTCAAGGTTTAACTTTGCTTCCAAAGAATTATGATTTATTCTGATGAAGGAAACCTTAAACACAAAACTAATTGCAGACCGGATCTTGCAGTGTTCAGTGAAGTCCAAAGTTCTAAATCATTTTCATAAATTATAGTAGAATGAACAGAAGGGGAATGATGGGAGGGCAACGGCGGTATTTTGGTCTTTTTACGAGAAAAATGTCTTATTCTTCACAATTGTGCTTCCTGTGGAAGGAGGACCGATCTCTTATGTGGGTGAAGCAACCAATCATAGCTCATGATTGGAAGGGCAAAGGGACATCTCTGCTGACCTTCAATCAGGAAACAAGCTCCTGATTGGTCTATTGCTGTATCTAATCTTCCAAGACTGATTGATGACTCTGGCTAAATATAAGGATTTGCTATAAAAGTACAAATACTCTGCTGTAAAGATACTTTTTGGTCTTCAGATACAGAAAAAAAAAAGTCCCACAATTTTAAATGAACTATTTCTAGAAGCACAAAATTGGGGAAATAGAGCTTGAGTTCCATGTTCAGTCAACTATCTTGTCTCAAAAAAAAAAAAAAAAAAAAAAGGGAAAGAGATGCTGGAGAGATGGCTTAGCAGGTGAGAGTGTTTACTGCTCTTGCAGAGGGCCCGTGATCAATTCCGAACAGCATAGTGGGTGGCTCATCACTGCCTGTAACTCCAACTCCAGCTTTTCTGGCCTTGAGGGCATCTGGATGCATGTGGCTTATGAACACACACACCCCTAAAATAAGGTGAGTGTGGTAGAGGGAGACACCTGATGACTTTTTGGTCCCTACACAGTTGTGCACACATGTACCCACAGACATCGTCCACATATGAAATATTTGCTTACAGTATGCAAATTACAATGCAATGTTATTTCATATTTATTGGCTGGAACATAGGGGATATGGCTGAAAACTGTGTTTTGCTGTGCATGGTTTGAACACTGGGTTCTTTGGCAGTGTTTGGAGTTTGGCGTCCTGGCTTTTTACTTATTCCCACTGGGTTTGCAACTGAAGTTATTCAGGCAGCAATAGCCTTGAAGTATATTCTGTATTCCATCAAGAAACACAACATGTCCTTTTGGAACTTAATTGAGCAGCACAAAGCTAATTAGCTGTCCAAAGATGTGCTGTTTAATTCCCAATCCCACATTAATTTGTTCAACACAATGAGCTTATCTTTAGTATAAATGCCTCTGCCCTATAGCCCCTAGAGCAGCTGTAAACATACAGGCATGACTGATAACACCTTCGTCTAAATGTGGTGGTTGCTTTTCATTCTCTCTTTCTTTGGCCAAAAGAAGAATGAATCACATGTCAATTGCAATAAAAGTTTCTTTTTAAAAAGGTGGGTGTTAAGGAAATTTTGAAGAAAACAGGTTACCATGTTACCACAGCCTCAAGTTGTGAATTAAGATGCTGTTAGAGGAAGTGGAGGTTTCTAACTCTTACTTGTCTGGGACTGAGAGATGACATCTTCTGAGTGTTCTCCAGTGGCATTTAACAGACACGACACAGACATGTTTCATAACACATAAAATGTAGATTACATGTATACAATAATGTTACCTATTAATTATATTCTATATATAGTTTCAGTTACTGAGGAAAAAAGAAATTGTACATATAATTATATAATTCTATAAAACAGAGGGATAGTTTATTGTTTTACTATCACTACTTAAGTGGTTGGCCAACTAAGACACCTCCTCGGGGCAGTGGAAATAGCAGAGAGAAGAGACAACATGAAGCATGGGAGAAGGCTGAGGAGGCGGCTCGGTGTGTAAGAGAGCATGTTGTGCAAGCATTAGATAAGAGTTTGAATCTCCAGTGCCCACATAAAAAGCCAGGCATGACCCTGGGAGGCCACTGGGGAAAAACAGTTCTGAGGGGAATGGTAGGGAGTAAGAAAGGATAACAGAGGGGGGTGAACATAATCACAATGTGCTGTGTGTGTACATGAAAAGAAAAAGAATTCAAAATTCTAAAAGGATCGTAAAGTCAGCTAAAAGTGGTGCATGACTTTAATCCCAGAACTCTGGAGGCAGCCTGGTCTACATAGTGACTTCCAAATCAGTAAGACTGCATAGTGAGACGGTGTCTCAAAAATTAATAAAACTTGAGAGAATAAAATTTATCTTTGAAGCCAGCTGGTTAGAACTTGAGGATACTAAGTTATGTGAAGTAAGCCAGACACAGAAATACCACATGCAGTCTAGAGTATATGGAAATTGGAAAAGGTTTTCAAAAGCTGGAATAAAATAGTGTACTGATCACCAGTGGATAGATAGCAGGTGGGACATAAAGAAGAGAGATGGTGATTGGATAAAGGGTTTCAAGCACAGTTAAATTGCAAGAATAGGTTCTGCAGTTCAGTAGCATCGAAAGGTGACCACACTCTATCTTATGTCTATTATAAGGAGACAGCTTAAAGTTTCAAGGATAAAGCATCAAGAAGAATGCATGTTGATTACTTAAGGTGATAGGAATACACACACACACACTGAAATATCATAATGTACTCTAAATATGCATGTTTTTTAATGAAATATTATAGCTACCCACCACTTGAACTGAAGTCTTAGTTCAAGGCTTCATTTGTTTCTAAATAGTTGCTATACCTACTGCTATAATCTTAACCTCTTACCTTGAATCTTAGACCTTAAGTCTTTCAGGACGTGAAATTCCTTCAGGGTGTATGCACATGTGACCATGTATGTGCATGTATGTATGTACCAGATTTTAGGAGATAGTCTTGAATAGAACTGATACTCATTTCAATAGCCTAGCTACCTTTATAGAAATATGGTTTTGGTTAAAAAATGCATGTTTGCTGAGCCATTCATTAATGAACTTAATCAGCACCTCATATATAACCTCAGTGGGGGTCAAGTGCCAAAGAACAGGTCCTCCATGAACCAGCAAGGCCACATACTTGGCCAGCGAACCAGCCTGTGGGTGGCACTGCCTGCATCTCAATTCACACCTGAAGACTTTTGCTTCCTGAAGTTACTCACTGGACACTTTCAAGCTCTAATTTTTTTTCTTAAGCTGTCACTCATAACTATCATGGGGTCTGGAGTCCTCAGCTTAATATCACCAGTCTCTATAGAATTGACCACTTTCAGCCTGTTTCTTCCATGGCTCCCGGAGTAGGAGAAAGGTTAATAAGTCTGTGTCTGACCACCTCAAAGATGAGCATAAGTAGGACGAACATGCTTATTTACATTGTGTTAGGCATCAGAATTGAGGACTATACAAAAGTGGGAGGTGATCTCTCAGAGGCTCTGCTTAAAAACCCATTAGTGGATGTGGGCGGAGAAGGTGCCTCAGACTTTCAGAGTCTATACTGCTCCTGTCCAGGAACTGAGTTTGGGTCCTAGCACCCATGTCAGGTGTCACTCCAGCTTCAGGGCATCTGACGATCACTTCTGGCCTCTTCAGGACCTGCACATACCCGCATGCATATATCTACGCACATACACATGATTGAAAATAATTAAAATAGATTCCTTAATGGAGATGGGGGAGATGGTTCAGTTGGTCTAGGACATACCTTTACAAAAAAAGACTCAAGTCAATTCTCAGGATTTTAAAGTTGGGCATGGTGGCTTTTTCTTGAGGTTCCAGTGATGGTGGGGTGAGGGTAAGGGAGAGACTGACACAGGTAAGCTCCTGGAAGCTTCTAGGCCAGCTGGTCTAGGCTTATTAATGAAGGTTCAGGCCAAGAGAGAACTTGTTTCAAAAAAAATGGTGGAAGAGGCCTGAGATAAAAACACCCATGGTTGTCTTCTCCCCTCTAACTGCATGCACACATGCTCACTCGCATATACTCTCAAATGTGTACCTTCATAAACACGTATATTCATATGTACACGAGCACACACATGCGCAAGAGAAAACTTTAAAAATAATCTGTCTTCACTCCAGAGCTATTACATTTATTATTTTATTTACTTTTAAGACACCCTCTCCTGCATTCCAGGGTTGGCCCCAAGCTTCCTATGTAGTAGAGGACGACCTTAAACTTCTGATCCTCCTGACCCTACCTTCTGAGTGCCAGGATTCTAAGTGTGCCCCTTTATGTGCAGTTTAAGGGATGCTGAGGACTGAACCTAGAAATTCCTGCATGCTTTAAATCTCTTGGGAGTACCTTAACCAACCTGATCTGCATCCCCAGATGAACCTTCTCTTCAGCACACTCATTCTACAGAGCTCTTGTGTGCACTGGAAAGAGAGCTCTGGAGTGTCTCCCCTAGGAACGACATTCTCTAGTCTTGAAGACATATGACTGTTCTGGGTGTAGGCCATTGTCTGCAGGGGCGTTTGACTTTCTCCTGCAGCAGCTCCAGACAGCCATCGTGCTCTGGTTTGAGGAGCAGAGCTCGGCTTACTTGGGTAGTAGCCATGATACGTGCTGTACTTGGGGCTGGGCTGGTTTCCTATGGGCTGTAATACAGTCTATAGCCCAGTCTCCCTGCCTCTGAAAAGCAGTTAACAGTGTCCCAACTGTCACAGCTTTGCAGCCTCAGTTTGGACATCATGGAGCTATGGTGCTAGGAGAAGGCAGGCAATTAGGGAATGCTAGAACAAGCTAACACTGGATTTCTTGGTAAGTCCAAGAGAAAGGAGCTAGCATTCGAATTTAGATTGGCCAAATAGGCCTGGCCATAGCCTCCACCCATTAATCAGAGATTCGTGTTCAGATCAAATGAACAGCAGAGCAGATAGAAGTTTATGACTGCCTCCTTCCCCCACTCCCAGCTTTAAGATTCATTAAAGAAAAGCATTCAGCAAGTTTGGGGTCGGGTTTAGGGCAGAATTTCTGAGAATTTCTGAAACAAACCTAAGCCTACTTCTGCTACTTGGTGCTTTGTCCCTGCCCCCCCCCCCTTTTGGGCACCGGGATACTTTGGTTCCCCATCCTGTAATTTCTCTTCTCACATTTGCCCACTGAAGACAGTGGGAAACGTTGCTGAGCCTGAGAAGGGAAGGGCTCCGCTATGCTTTCCTGCTCTCTTTGTCTCCAGTGTTCCCCTTATAAGCATGGTCCTTTCTTGCCTGCAAGTGGCATTTTAAAAGGGTCTTGTAGCTGGTGTTGAAAAAAAAAAAGCGGCACCTCCAATATTGCCGGTGTCTTGTTCACCTGATAGCGTTGCCTGACACAAAAGAGTGAAGTAGACACTGGTTTCTACGGAGCTGTGCTTCAGGACTGCCACTTTAGGCTCTACAGAAGCTGGGAGAAGCTACATAGAACATCTGACTAAGGCCAGGATGGATGTGGAACCACAGCAGGTCTCCACTGAGACCCGTGATCCTCTATTTTGGCTCTAGGACTACTTCCTGGAAGGTCAAATATGAGAAGGTGGAGCTCAAGGAGTGAGTAAGAGCACTGAAAACCCGCTCATATCCAGCTCTCCGGAGAGAAGGCACTAGTGAGCTGGGGCCAGGCCCAAAGTATCAGGGGATGCAAATCACAGTGTCTGATCCCCTGTCTGGCCAAGGAGAAAAAATACCTCTTTACCAGGCCAGTGGGCAGTGCATAAGGCCTGGCACCTGGAGAAGGAAGAGTCCCTTAGCCTGCTGGCCCGGGGTAAGGTAGGGCCTGCGTAGTAGGCTGGAGGGGCTGGGACTAGCAGCAAAGGAGCTGCTTTCCTTGGGAACGAGTACAGCATCAAGATCTGGCAAGTTCCTAAAACCAAAACACAGCTAAAGCCGCTGGATGAGTCCGCCCAGGCAGGTCTTCACAAACTTGGAATTGCTGATTGGCAGGTTAGTGAGTGGAACCCTCAACACAGGCTGTTAGAGCTTAGGGGTTTGCAGACCCCCAGCTCCATCCTCTGCAGGATTCCTGATAATCTGTTCTCAATCGGTGGGCCCGTCGTGGGCGTCAGTCAGGTGGCTTTCTGGGAAGTTCCTTCTTCATCTCTGGATAAGAGTTGTTGCTTCTTTCTGCCTATAGGACAGAAAAGAAGGTCGGAAGTTGGGAAAAGAACAAGGAAATCTAATGGAACAAATGCAACCGAGCAGGACTGTTGCGGTGCTTGCCAAATCCAGTCGCTTGCTTGCTTGCTCGGCAGCGCGTCTTTCCTTTCCCTTGGCTCTGGAGGAGTAGCATTTCTTCTGCTGATTCTATTACACCCCATAGGAGGCATTTTTGACAAGGCAGAACCACAGGTCTCTGATCCACTTCCAAATTGGGGGCCAGGAAGAAAGCAGGTAAGAGTCGGAACACTCATTTAACCTTCTACTCTTGTCCTTGGCAAGTCTGACGGGGTTGGGGAGAGTTCATCTCAACGATTCTCTAATTTCAGATCCTGATGATCTTGTCAGCCGCCAATAGTCTTCCCGGCAGCACATGGGGGGCACCGGCCAGGACTTGGTCTCATGTCTGCACACAACAGAAATGGACAGGCAGGGAGGCCAGGTGTTTCTCTGGACACCTGCCGCTTGACTTCCTGGTGGGGGAGTGAGCTTAAAAGGGCTTCTGTGAAGGCCAGAGGATCAGAATATGCAACGGGCCTTTCTCCCCTCCTTTCCACTGCATCTTACAACATTATAGTGATATACCTGAGGGTAAGTCTGCTCTGTTTGATTTGGGCTTGGGTCCTGGATTCAGAACCAGAGATTGGAAGTCCCGGCATAGCTTTGATCAACTTTGGATGAGTCCTGGTTCAATCCTGCAGAGGGGTCTGTGGAGAAAGGCTGAGGACATCATGAAGGACCCCTACTGGTGGGAGCAGAGAAGGAGCAGCAGCTGTGAAGGACACCAGAACTGGCTAGATTTAGAGCAAGGGGCCATCTCTGGTACCAGGACATGAGATCTCTGAGTTCCGGTTTTGTGGAAGGGGAGCCTTGTGGAGAGCTGGTTGTGAGGTAGCTTGCCAGGCTGACTTCTTCCAGCCTCCTCAGCCCTAGGGTCCTTGGCTGGGAGCATAGGTGTAAGAGGGTCCAGGGTTGGGCCTGGGAGGTCCATCTGCTTGTTCTGAGAAATTACAGGTATCCCAGCCGATCGGACCAACCTAACGGTCGCATGTAAATATGCGCGCGCATCCAAAGAGACCCTGTGAGCGGGTGGCAGCGCCTGTTGAGCCTTGCTCGCGCACCCTTTATCATTAACCTTGCCAAGATGCTTTGATATCTTCCTCAAAAGCAAAACTGTAGTTCGTAAACCTAGTTATTTTACGTGGATTAAATGAAGGCTAATTCAAGCTTTTGTTTTTTAGACAAATTTCAAATAGTTAAACATACATTTAAGGGCTTATTAAATTCCTATTCCCAGAGAATTGGCCGAAACATGTGAAATCATCTAACTTTATAACAGTATGAGAAATGCTAGCCTGTTCCCATGTAAGTTGCTCCTGTTTAATAATAATAATAATAATAATAATAATAATAATAATAATAATAATAATGAAAATTTTAGGTTTTTTGGGGGGGCTGGTTCTCTGTAAATACGATATTTTATATAAACCAAACAAAACACAGAACTTTTGCAAATAAAAACCAACGTTCAACATTTGAGCTAACTGGGTGGGCAACAGACACATGTATTGTTAGGGCCGTGGTGGTGGAGCGCCAATGTGAAGGGTGTTTTTCTGTGTCTAGCTAGCTTCATTATGTTCACAGCAGGCGATAATTGACAGCTGTCCGAAGTATTTGATTTGATAGGTCATCTTTCACATTTTGTTGCACCAAATCTTTTTTTTTTTTTTTCCTTTAAGTCACATTCTTTCCGATTCTTGAAATCTGGTCTCTGGGGTTTTCTGGGTGTACCTTGTGTTATACTCTATACTCATAAGCACAGGCTATGCATACTCAGGGCTTTGAACCTTTTCTCTTGGAGATGCAGTTTTCTGAACTTGTTCTCAGTTGGTCTTTTATTCCTTTGGGAGAAAATACATTTTTAATTACTGTGGCGACTCAAGTCTTGTTTTTCTGTATATTTTTGTTTGAAAATATCAAATAGTTATACCTAACTCATTAGAAAAATAATTTACTATAAGTATGTTGGCTACCATGAATGGAAGGCCAATAATAAGAGACCAGAAAATAGTGTCTCCCATCAGGGATTTTCACTAGCATGGTCCTGGACACCTCACTACAGGGAATGTTGTGACTGGACACTAGAAAGGTGCATCCTAGTGCCAGGTCACATGAGCCTTTGACTAGGGCTTCCCTGATTTGCATGGACTTTATTTACATTGCTTCTATTAGCAGGACAGAGAATGCAAAAGTGAAAATGATGTGGATAGCTAACCTTTCTCTTTCCTAACATACCAGGTCTAAGGGCAAGCTGTTTCCTTGTCTGCCAATCCCTTCCCTATTTTCTTAGTGGCTAGACATTTAGCCTATCATAAATGTTCAGGCTGGTCTGTTTATTTATTCATTTCTTTTATTTTTAATTTGCCAAGGATCAAATTTCAAGAAGTGGTGTTTTCTGATTCTTCCAGTTCAGCTGAGTAGGGGATGGACAGGCAGGCATCCTGTACAGCTCTGCCATGGTCTCCCCTTTGAGGAAGATGGGCGCGAGTACAAAAACCAATGGCTCTTTTAACTAGTGTTTCCAGGGCATGTGATATAGTTGGATAGCATGTTGGGAGTTCAAGCTAAACCCAGCTTCCCCCAGCTATGTAATCCAGAAAAGCCTCCTGGAAATGATAAACCTCTGGCTAGAAGCTGGAATCTAGTCAGATATGATTTCCAATTAATAAGGACTCCTACTGATCAGTAATTAATTGGATCTTTTAGATAAATCATTGATTAATTTATAGTCACAATGATAATATCTACCAAGCTAAAAAGTTCCCTGGTTATAAATGAATTAATTTCACAGCTATGTAGGGATTAAACTCCCCCTCTCTATCCTTCCCCCCCTCTTTCTCTCCCTCTCTCCCTCTCTCTCTCTCTCTCTCTCTCTCTCTCTCTCTCTGAGAGATGGAAACAGATGATAGCTTGGCCTTTCCTTTACAGAATTAACATCAGTTAATCAACATTTAGGCAAAATCTGAGCAGGTTCTGAGTGCTAGAATTTGTTGATTAACTTTTTGTTCTTTCTGCTAATTGGCATTTTCAACAACAGAAATCTATTCAAATGAGTGTTTACTGAGAACACTGGCCACATCAGGATGTCTATTGTTTCCTGGAAGTCACAGATGTGTTGTCTCCAGGATTAATGAATGGGAGAAAAGGTCCCAAGAAAAGACCCCCTACTCTCTGCTCTTGGGTTATTGGTTGCTGTGCACCTTTGCAGTTGTGTTCTGACCTGGTACTTCCTCCCCATTCAATGGCTGCTGGAGAATATTCTTTTTTTTTTTAATTAGATACTTTCTTCATATAACTTTCACAAGCTATCCTGAAAGTCCCCTAAACCCTCCCCCATCCCCCACCCTGCTCCCCTACCCACCCACTCCCATATATTGGCCCTGGCATTCCCCTGTACTGGGGCATATAAAGGTTGCATGACCAAGGGGCCTTTCTTCCCAATGATGGCCAACTAGACCATCTTCTTCTATATATGAAGCTAGAGACATGAGCTTTGGGGGAACTAGTTAGTTCGTGTTATTCTTCCACCTATAGGATTGAAGACCCCTTCAGCTTCTTGGGTACTTTCTCTAGCTACTCTCTTGGGAACCCTGTGTTCCATCTAATAGCTGACTGAGACATCCACTTCTGTGTTTTCTAGGCACTGATATAGCCTCCCACGAGACAGCTATATCAGGGCCCTTTCAGCACTATCTCGCTTGCGCATGCAATAGTGTCTATGTTTGGTGGCTGATTATGGGATGGATCCCCGGCTGCAGCAGTCACTGGTTGGTCCATCCTTTTGATTCAGCTCCACACTTGATCTCTGTAACTCCTTCAATGTGTGCTTTGTTCTTAATTCTAGGAAGGGGGGAAGTGTCCACATTTTGATCTTCATTCTTCTTGAGTTTCATGTGTTTAGTAATTGTATCTTGGGTAGTCTAGGATTCTGGGCTAATATTCACTTATCAGTGAGTACATGTTATGTGAGTTCTTTTGTGATTGGGTTACCTCACTCAGGATGATACCCTCCAGATCCATCCATTTGCCTAGGAATTTCATATATTCATTGTTTTTAATAGCTGAGTAGTACTCCATTGTGTAAATGTACCATAATTTCTGTATCCATTCCTCTGTTGAGGCACATCTGGGTACTTTCCAGCTTCTGGCTATTATGAATAAGGCTGCTATGAACATAGTGGAACACGTGTCCTTATTACCAGTTGGAACATCTTCTGGATATATGCCCAGGAGAGGTATTGCAGGATCTTCTGGTAGTACTATGTCCAATTTTCTGAGGAACTGCCAGACTGATTTCCAGAGTGGTTGAACAAGCTTGCAGTCCCACCAACAATGGAGGAGTGTTCCCCTTTCTGCATATCCATGCCAGAATCTGCTGTCACCTGAATTTTTGATCTTAGCCATTCTGACTGGTGTGAGGTGGAATCTCAGGGTTGTTTTGATTTGCATTTCCCTGATGATTAAGGATGTTGAACATTTTTTCATGTGCTTCTCAGCCATTCAGTATTCCTCAGTTGAGAATTCTTTGTTTAGCAGTACTGTCCACCTTCTTCTATCCCTGTGGGGCTCTTGGGAGCAGAAACCAATCGGGTTCCCTTCCTCTGTATGAATTATGCAATTTCCAACAATAACCCAAACTCACAAATTCTGGGGAAGAAAGAAAACCTATACAAACCCTTAACATATAAAAGTTCAAATTATTCTAGATAAACCTAGATCCAGCTCTGGGTCCCCTTCCTATCTGAGTCGTCTGTCCTTTTGTGTGTTTTGCATGAATGTGCATGTACAATTTTCTACTTTCAATAAAACCTGGTTAAATATGATACCTTGTTTCCCCCTTCTTTTAAATTCTTTAAATCAGCAGGAAGAAGAATCCATCGCTGCAACTCTTGATAACCTCACCACGATGACATCAAAATGATTTCTTCTGCCTCACAGTTAAAGGGAGCAGTTCACCATGCTGAAGAAGTCAAAACATCAGTTTGAAGCAGTTGGTCACATTGTATCCACTGTTAAGAAGCAGAGAGCCATGGATGCTGGTACCCATCTCACAGCCTCCCTTTTATCCAGTCCAGGGAATGTTGCTGGCTACGTGAACAGGTCTTCCCTCTGGCCCGCCTGCCCAAGATACCTGTTTCTCAGCTAATTTTAGATCTCATCAAGATGACGACTGAGGTTGAAAATCACACTTATAAAGCCCAATGTAGAAATGCAAATCAAAACAACCTGAGATTCTACCTCACATCAGTCAGAATGGCTAAGATCAAAAATTCAGGTGACAGCAGATGCTGGCATGGATGTAGAGGAAGAGGAACACTACTCCATTGTTGGTGGGACTGCAAGCTTGTACAGCCACTCTGGAAATCAGTCTGGCTGTTCCTCAGAAAATTGGACATAGTACTACCAAAGGATCCTGCAATACCTCTCCTGGGCATATATCCAGAAGATGTTTCAACTGGTAATAAGGACACGTGCTCCACTATGTTCATAGTAGCCTTATTTATAATATCCAGAAGCTGGAAAGAACCCAGGTGTCCCTCAACAGAGGAATGGATACAGAGATTATGGTACATTTACACAATGGAGTACTACTCAGCTATTAAAAACAATGAATATATGAAATTCCTAGGCAAATGGATGGATCTGGAGGGTATCATTCTGAGTGAGGTAACCCAATCACAAAAGAACTCACATAACATGTACTCACTGATAAGTGGATATTAGCCCAGAAACCTAGATGACCCAAGATACAATTTGCTATACACATGAAACTCAAGAAGAATGATGGTCAAAGTGTGGACATTTCGTTCCTTCTTAGGATTAGGAGCAAAGCACACATTGAAGGAGTTACAGAGATCAAGTGTGGAGCTGAAACAAAAGGATGGACCAACCAGTGACTGCTGCAGCCGGGGATCCATCCCATAATCAGCCACCTAATGCAGACACTATTTTTTTCAACTTTTATTAGATGTTTTCTTCATTTACATTTCAAGTGTTATCCAGAAAGTTCCCTGTATCCTCCCCCCTCCCGGCCCTGCTCCCCTACCCACCCGCTCCCACCCCTTGGCCCCCGCGTTCCCCTGTATTGGGGCATATAAAGTCTGCATAACCAAGGGGCCTCTCTTTCCACTGATGGCCAACTAGGCCACCCTCTTCTATATATGCAGCTAGAGACATGAGCTCAGGGGTACTAGTTAGTTCATGTTATTCTTCCACCTATAGGGTTGAAGACCCCTTCAGCTCCTTGGGTACTTTCTCTAGCTCCTTCTTCNGGTTTTTATCTTTGAGTTTGTTTATATAGTGTATTACGTTGATGGATTTCCGTATATTAAACCATCCCTGCATTCCTGGGATGAAGCCCACTTGGTCATGATGGATGATCGTTTTGATGTGTTCTTGGATTCGGTTGGCGAGAATTTTGTTGAGTATTTTTGCATCGATATTCATAAGGGAAATTGGTCTGAAGTTCTCCATCTTTGTTGTGTCTTTATGTGGTTTAGGTATCAGAGTAATTGTGGCTTCATAGAATGAACTGGGTAGTGTGCCTTCAGATTCTATTTTGTTGAATACTTTGAGAAGAACTGGAACTAGGTCTTCTTTGAAGGTCTGATAGAACTCTGCACTAAACCCATCTGGTCCTGGGCTTTTTTTGGTTGGGAGACTATTAATGACTAATGCAGACACTATTGTATATGCCAGCAAGACATTGCTGAAAGGGCCCTGATACAGCTGTCTCCTGTGAGGTTATACCAGTGCCTAGAAAACACAGAAGTGGATGTTCACAGTCAGCTATTAGATGGAACACAGGGTTCCCAAGAGAGTAGCTAGAGAAAGTACCCACGGAGCTGAAGGGGTCTCCAATCCTATAGGTAGAAGAACAATATGAACTAACTAGTACCCCCAGAGCTCATGTCTCTAGCTGCATATATAGCAGAAGGTGGTCTAGTTGGCCATCATTGGGAAGAGAGGCCCCTTGGTCATGCAAACTTTATATGCCCCAGTACAGGGGAATGCCAGGGCCAATATGTGGGAGTGGGTGGGTAGGGGAGCAGGGCGGTGGATGGGGGAGGGTTTAGGGGACTTTGGGGATAACATTTGAAATGTAAATGAAGAAAATATCTAATAAAAATTGGAAAAAATATAAAGCCCAATGTAACAATAATTGCATTATTGGTTTTTATGGAAACTGATGTCTGAGCTAGAAGATATCTTTTGGATGTTGCTATTTGCTTCTTCCCTCAACTTATGTAAGTTCATGGATACAGCTGAACTTTGAAGAAATGTTACCTTTTCCAGAGATTCTGTTGAAAAATACGGTCAACTTTAGTAGTCAAATACTTATGGATTTTTTTTGTTTTTATACAAAAATTTAATAAGGGATAATTTTCATAGATTAATTGCCATATGAATTCTAAATTCAACAGTTTTTAAATGTTAGAGGCCACAAAGCTTATCAGTATTTTGCTGTTGCTCCTCTTTAGGCCAAGGAATCAGTGGTGTTCCAAGATTTCATTAGGAGGTTCCAAGGGAAGTCCAAGTTGGATGCCTCCAAAGTTCAAATGGGAGCCAACAAATGTTTTGGCTTTTTACGGAGCGTGGGTACTGAGCTGCTTACAGGACCATGCATTTTTCCCCACTGTAGTATTCACATGGCACAAATGGTGGCTTTCCCATAGCAGTGTAGACAGAGCTCCACTTAAGTTACCCTTCCTCGGGCATGAGCATTCTAGAGCCTCCTGGAATGAAGGCATGTGCTTTTAGAGAAAAGATGTACACAGTGGCTGGAATTCCAGACATGGATCCCCCAAGTGATTCACCCATGCTCTCTTCTGTGGGAATGTCAGTAGCTAACCAACCAGTTCCTGGTGGCCTCTTGGCAAAGGTCAGGATGATGGCTGTGCTCAGTGGCTGGGTTCTTCAGTATGTGGTTTTATCCATGACCACTTTTTTGACTGGCAGTCAAATGTTCATTCAGTGAAAAAGTTAAGATGACAATGGAAATGGTCTTGTCCTCAAAGCCTGCTCGAGAGTGCCCAGGGATCCTGTGGAGTCTGTGGATTCCACTTTAAGGATGATATTGTAAAGAAAATCACAAAAACAAAAAGTAAAAAACAAGAAAACAGTTCAGCGGTGTTTACAGGATAGAAAGCTTCCCCCTGGATTTAGAAAATCAGTGTTCACTCTGTCTTCTCAGGAAGAAATACTCGAATTTCTCCGTACCAGATTTGTTAATAACCTTCGAGGATGCTCCTGATTTATAATTGGGGGATGGCCTGCGTATTCCGATAGTTTGCAGAGTGCACCTGTCTCCTAATTTACATGATTCTAGGTTTCCTGAAAGTTAGCAGCAATTAAAAAACACTTAGAACAAAATTAATTTTCTCACAAGAATCAAAAGAGAAGAAGGATATGTCTCAGTGAGTTAGACCCAATCCTAGTAATGTACTTTGCTACAGCGCATGAATATTTCCCGGAAATATCTCAAGCCAAATGAAAAAAACAAAACAAAACAAAACAACAACAACCAAAAAACCCAAAACAACAACAAAAAACAACTTCATGAAAGGGTTTATTCACAAGGTAAGCAAGCACAGGAATCATGATATTTAAATCAGGCCACAGAGGACTCGAACCTATACCATTATTTATTCTGTTCTCCATCTTTGTTGAGGGACTGCTTGCAAGCCAAGTTTTTCTCCTGTTCAATGGTGGCCCAGATTTAGTACATTATCCTGTCTCAGCTCTATTTGCTAGTACTCCCTATGTCTCCCTATATCTAAGGGGCAAATAATGGGTATATACCTTTCATTTGAAAATTAAATATGTAGGAGGGGCAGGAAGGCATTGAGAGAGATACTGAGACTGAGAGATTCAGAGATCAGGCAAAATTCCCAAAGACATACCTCCAGTAGCTTTATCTACTGAAGTCTCCAGAAACTGTGAAGATAGCACCATCAGCCAGCTATCAAGAATTTCACACAAAAGCCTGGAGAGTGCATACAACATTCAAATCATAACAAAAGCTGATGACCTTAGATTTGGGGTGCCATAGGTTGGGCCCTTGTGAGAGTATTCCTGCCTACATCACAGCTTGCTCGCTGGCATCATGCCAGGTACCTTAGTTAGGGAACTGTTGCTTTGATAAAACACCATGACTTAAGGCAACATGAAGCCATAAAGAGTTTATTTCATCTTACAGTTTGTAGTCATCATCTAAGGAACTCAGGACATGAAATCAAGACAGTAACCCGGAGGCTGGTGCTGATGCCAAGGCTACAAAGAAGTTCTGCTGACTGGCTTGCTCCTCATGGCTTTTTCAGTCTATTTTCTTATAGCGCCCAGAACCACCAGCCCAGCGATTGCCTCACCTATAATGAGCTGAGCCCTCACTCAATTATCAGTCAAGAGAATGTTCTCACAGGCTCACATACTAGCCAGTCTGTGGTTGCATTTTCTCAACTAAGTTGCCCTCTTACAACAAAATGACTGCAGTTAACATAGTACCTATGGGAAGAGCAAGGATCACTGGCAAGAAAGGATGCCATTGATTAAGAGGCCCATTTTTGGGTAATTGAAGTTTCTGGGCTAATACCCACTTATCAGTGAGTACATGTTATGTGAGTTCTTTTGTGATTGGGTTACCTCACTCGGGATGATACCCTCCAGATCCATTCATTTGCCTAGGAATTTCATAAATTCATTGTTTTTAATAGCTGAGTAGTACTCCATTGTGTAAATGTACCACATTTTCTGTATCCATTCCTCTGTTGAGGAACACCTGGGTTCTTTCCAGCTCCTGGCTATTATAAATAAGGCTGCTATGAACATAGTGGAGCACGTATCCTTATTACCAGTTGGAACAACTTCTGGATATATGCCCAGGAGAGGTATTGCAGGATCCTCCGGTAGTACTATGTCCAATTTTCTGAGGAACAGCCAGACTGATTTCCAGAGTGGTTGTACAAGCTTGGGAAAAAAAAAAAGCCTCTTTTTTTTTTCTCCTGTTTTGTTTTTGTTTTTGTTTTTGTTTTAATAACAAGGAGTTTTTGTGGGACTATAACTGAAGGTTACCCAAGAACTATGCTAATTTTTTTATGAGTGGTTGACTCAATTGTTTCCCACAAAACTTATGATGTTCAAAATCTGCCACTTTCTAAATCTTCACACTGGAGACCAAGCTCTCAAATGCTAGTAGGCCTACTATCAGAGCTCTTAATGGTTACAGACAATACCATTCCCAGCCATGTGTGCCTTTGCCACCTATCTCTAAGCAGCCTAGAATTTCCCTATGCAGGTATAGGGGAGAGAGTATTTACATTACCCCAAGAACCTATATATGCACAAACAAGGTAACCCAGTGTATTTCAAGAACACACACACACAAAATTCAATATGTACTGAGAGGTTGATGATTTTGTTTCAATAACTTCCCATATGTAGGCATTTGTTACCTAGGAAGTATATTCTCCTGGCATTGACTGAGGCTGTCCCAGGTTTTTCTTCAGCTTCCCCCCTCCAGGACAGCTGATTACCCTACCTTAATAGTCCTTGGTGATAGAATGCCTTTGGTGGTGTGTATGTCACCTCTGAAAGCCAAAGTTACTCCTTGATGTTTTCGACATAATTTTGTTACTTACAACAAATTACTAAGTGTAGACATCTGAAAGGCTACTGTGACTTGTGAAAGGCAGGGTGTTGCTAGGCAACTGGGAAGCAGGTGTGCTGAAAGTTCAGACCTTGGAGCCTTTACCTGTAGGCTTCCTGGGTCCCGAGTCTTTTTATTCAATGTGTTTCTCGGGATTCTTGGCCACTTTAGACTGAAATGTCTACTTCCCTGCAGTACATATTTTGTTACATGATCTACAGTTAACATATATTATCTAAATATATTACCAGTTTAACTTAGCATTACATGTATCTCAAGTATACAGCATGGTATTTGCTTTCTATTCCTGGACAACAGATTACTTTTATGTAATGAATTTTGGTCATTTTCACTTCCTTGTCCCCCTCTATCACCCTCTTCCAATGAAAACCTTTTCCCCAGCAAAGCTCTTGTTTCTGGTTACTTTTATATATCATCATCATCATCATCACCATCATCACCATCATCACCATTGCCATCGTCTATGGCCCCTGGGGTTTAGTTGGGCTTGTTTGCCAACAAGTGGGAGGTTAATTTATTGGGCAGCACCACTTAGTCCCTTAGAAGGAGTGGAAATTCATGACACCCTCATTTGTCTATAATGGAATGTCGGTGGGTTGATTTTGTACAGATCATCTGGAGGTAGTCATCGCTGTTGTGGGTTCATGCATGTGACAGCCCTGCTTGTCCAGAAGACACACATGGCATCTTGGTTCATATGTACACAGTGTGTTGCTTACTACAGTTAAACTAGTTAACATATATGTATTTCTTTTCATAGTTACTGATGCTGAACTCTACAACTTAGAGTTGATGTAGAGTACAAGTTATAGTCTTTATACTGTATGTTTGTCCTCCAAAATATAATTTTAATTTTGAACCTCTTGAGTGACTTTGCCCTGTTTTCTCCACATTATGATCCTTATGGCCACCACTAGTCAACTCACTGAATTATACTTCTTTTAGGTATCACATGTGAGAGAGTGTTGGGAAATTCTGCTAATTAAGGTGGAAGTCTGCCATGACTTGGAAACCTCCTCTGAGCTCAGCACTAAATGGAGGGCCTTTTTACCAGCAGGGCTTCCCCTTCTCTGACCTTGACCTGGTGTCTGAACTTTCACACCTTCTACTTGGGGAAGTTCAAGTAGTTTTGGCAAGCTACAAGTTCAACCCCATCCCTATAAGAACTCATCCAGCAAGTACCTGGGATTTCTGGAATGCCTGTCCATACATATGAGGCATTCTCAACTCTCAGTACTTTTTTCTATTTTGTCTTTTGGAAACTAATATTTATTTACATTGGTTATTTTTTCTTTTTTTAAAAAATATTTTCTCTTTTATTATTGGTTATTTTATTTATTTACATTTCAATTGTATTCTCAGTAATAAACTCCAGCCAACCATTTTCATTTACCCTAAAAACTCTTTCCCACCGTCCAAGGTCCATGTTTACCCCTGGTTCACCCTGAGTAAAGTGTATGCATAGACCATCCCAGATAAAGATATGCACACAAGATAAGCTCATCTAAGAGAGCCATTTCATTGAAGACTTTCACCTTAAAGAGCTGTAACTACTATGTATATATATGAGTATATGCTGCATGTGTGCGGGTGCCTGTGAAGGCCAGAGAAAGGTGTTGGATCCTCTGGAGATAGATTTTAACAGGGTGTTTGCTGCCTGTGCCCTGGACCATTGGCTGCCTAAACCTACTTGCCCTTGATGGATGGAGATGAGGTGGTGCAGAATCAATGGCACAGACTCTGGAGTAGATGAGATGAATGCTTTCTGCAAGCTCCTTTAATAATCCTTGGGGGTGCCTTTTATACCCAACACCTTTGTCCCATTGATTCCAAGCCAGCATCTCTTCTAAGCAGCAGTTTCCAATTGGCTGTCATTGTCGGCATCATCAATCCTTGGACTCTCAGGCAGTCTTCAATGAGGTCCTCCTGCAGGAGTTGCCTTTGTAACTGTGTGGTCCCCATTTACGCAGAAGCAGCCATCACTGTTCCTCCTGCAGGCATCATGAAATTCCTGATGTGGATGCTAAGAGCACTTGTTGGTCTTCCAAAGAATGCACTGACTGAGTCATCTCTCCAAAATTCTAATCCCCATTCTTTTACTTCTGGTTTCTATTCATTCATGGTTTTTCTAAATCATTAACAAAGCTATATTTATCACTTGCAGGCATGCAGGCATGCACAAATGCATACCATGCTTTCCTCAATTTCCTAAGACTGTAGTGATATTAGGACAAGCAGAATAGAAAGTCAAAACCAAACCCAAATCCTCTCCATTTCTGAACTCATGTAGAATTGCTGCAAAGATGCTTCTCAAATCATCCCTCCAGGTCGGTAAGTTTCAAGAGGGTGCTGTCCCCCATCATGTGTGTGACAAGTGCTGGCTGAAGGGTGTTTATTTTATGCCACCTCTCGGTCGAACTTGCAATGTTCTTTCCCTCAGAAAAGTCCTACAAAGGACTACCAAACCCTGTGTTTTTCAGAGCTGGTGGGCTGCCTTTATTGTGACACCTACTTTGTTTCTACACAATTTCTGGAACCCCACTATGTGTAACACATTTGCACCCTGGATGTTTTCTACTTCTTGTTCCCTAACAGGCCAGAGGCAGTTGAACTTACACACTCTGATCTCAAACTTGCTGTGCATTTGAGTTATTTAGCTTTAGAACAATGTCACATTATTTAAAAAGATTTATTTTTATTTTTAAATTTTGTGTGCATGTGAGGGTCTATACATTTGTGGGTGTGGATCCATGCAAGGGGCAAGAAGTGGGTGTTGGGCACCCTGGAGCTGGAGCTACAGGTGGTTGTGAGCTACTGGATGTGGGTGCTGCTAACAGAACTCAGGCGGGAGACTGAGTACCCTTAACCACTGAGCCCTCTTTCTAGCTTTCTGGTGCACCATTTTCTGACATACAAGTTTAAAACCATACAAGGATATGAATGTTGTTTCAGGGTTTATTTCATCTCCTAGAGAACACCAGCTCCCAGCAGCACTCCGGAGGCTGGATTTACTTATCTTAGCTCTCTTGGGTCTCGGGCTGCAGTCTTCATGTCACCATTTTGGTCTGTGACTAAGTCTGTCTTCTTCCTCTCTTCCCCCTTCTTTAGCCTTTGTTGACATCTGATCCTTCATTCCTCTTCCTATTCTTGTTCATTCTGAAATCTGGAAAAATAGGTAATCCTTTCCTTTGTTGGAGTAAGGGAGTTGACTTGGCAGGGATAGACTCCTTGGTGGGCTGAGATGAGAGAGTTCGAGGTTGCACAGGCATGGTAAATCTTACATAGCCTGCTGCACAGATATTGCATTGGCAAAAAATGGGGTCCAGTAGAGGGTTTTTTTTTCTTTTCTTTTTTTTTTAAACCTCTTCATATGCAACAGATGCTGAAGAAATTCAGCTTCTGCATCTGTGAACTGGGCTTTAGTGAAGTTGAATGAGAGAGTTTAGGTGCAAAGTAAGTGGCACTTTTGTTTTGGTCGCTGTTTTCTTCCAGGTCTCCCCAATGGGTTGTTGAGAAGTTGCTGGGAAATGCAGGCATCAATGAGGTATGATAGTAAGCTTTAATGGGAAACTCTACTTGACCTAGAATCACATGGGTAGAGTATTGATACGGCATTGTCTACATTGGGTTGCCCTGTTGGCCAATTGTCTTCCAATTGACATAGGAAACACAAACTACTGAGGGGAAGACTTTTCCCGGGGCAGGGAGTTCTGAGCTGTCTGAATGGGAAAATTAGCCTGCATGTAAGCAAGCAGGTGCACATGTGACACATTTCTTTTGCTCTGCTCTTGACCATAGATGTGATGTCACTACTTGTGTGAAGCCTCTACTGTGACTTCTCAACAATGATAGGTCCTGGACTTCTCAGTTGTTTTCTGTCAGTTTATCTTACCAGAGCAACAGAAGTAAAACTAGACCACGGGCAATCCTGGAAGGCTAGGCTGCCCTGTCAATCCTTTCTTTCCCCAGTGACTATTGCATGGGTTGCCTGTGCCTTGTTATTCCATGTCCCCAGGATCAGCCTCCTCCAAGACCCTGCAGCGCACTCACTCACTGTGGACACAATCCTTCCTCTGAACTCACACTCAGCACATTAGAACTTCTCTGGGGCTGATGGGATGGCTCAGTGAGTAAGGTCCCCTGCTGAGCATTCAGGACACAAGTTTGAATCCTCAGCACCCATATTTTAATAAGATGCTGGGCACGGCTACCATGCAGCAGCTCAGTGTGCATGGCTACAGTGCAGCAGCTGAATGTGCATGGCTACAGTGCAACAGCTGAATGTGCATGGCTAGAGTGCTGCAGTGCAGTGTGCATGGATATGCAGCAGTGCAGTGTGCATGGCACTGTGTGCATGGCTACAGAGCAGCAACGCTGTGTACATGGCTATGGTGCAGCAGTGATGTGTTTGTGGTTATGGAGGCCAGAGAATGGCTTGCATTTGCTGGTTGCTAGCATAGCTCCAGGTTCATTGAGAGATCCTGTCTCAAAGGAATATAGGGAAATGTGTCAGAGCAGGACACATGGTGTTCTCTAGGCTCTGCTTGCATGAGTGCATACATTCTCACACAATGTGCATAAACACACAGGTTTTGTTCAATTCATACATTTATGATGCATGAATACGTGTGTGACACATGAATCATACATTCAGCTGGGCTATCTGAAGACACTAGCAAGGTTTTATTAAGTAGGGAGTAAAGAGTAATTTGGTGCAAAGCATTCCCTTTGCCAATATTTCTCAGCTTTTTGTCAGCTCCACTGAGCAAATTAAATAACCAGACCCCACCCGTAGCCCACTGGTGGCTCCAAGTTGGTGCTTCCAATGTTTCTTGTGCCAGAAGTGTATAGTGTACAACACAGTGCTCTTTCTTCTCAAAACAGTCATGAGTATCTTGTTGTGATATTATAATATATGACATACCCACAATGCATAGAGAAGGTGGTTTGTGCACCTCCACCAATATTTTGTTAGCACGCATCATTTTTCCCTTATGAAATCTTTTTTTTTCCCAGTGCCATTTTTCAACTCTCAAAATGAATCCTTTTCATCTCAGAATCTACCCAGTCAATTCGTAGACTTCTTTGAGAACTCAAGCTTTTATTGTCTACAGAAAACTTCTTTTTCAAAGATTTTTATTAAACAAACAAACAAACAAAAAAAAAAAAACCATGTATACGTGTGCCTCTATCTGGAGGCACAGACCCACGTATAGAGTTGTCTGTAGAATGATGAATCCCTTAGATGAAGGTGTTAGAGCTCCTAGAGCTGAAGTTACAGGTGATTGTTGTTGTGGGATGTCCACCAGAGAAGATTATTCAGACATGGGTTCCAGACAATAGAAAGTCTTTTATTATCCAGGTGGCAACTGCACTGGGTATCTGGGACCCCAGTGCTGTCCAAAGCCTTTCTCAGGCTGAGCTTTTAAGCACAAAACCATATCCTGGTTGCCACACCTCAGTTATCAAGGACAATTAGCTAGAAGCAGACATATAGAACCCAATAAGCAAGGTTAGTACGCTCAGAGACTCCCCGCAAACTACTACCTTGGATGGACTAGGTCTTTATTTTGGCCCGGGGTGCTGTTTTTATGCTGAATTCAGTGATCCAAATGATTCCTGCATCACTGTATCGGTTGTGCTAAGTAAGGTCTGAGTGTCTGTTCCAGTTGTGAGTCACACCTATTTGGTTCTGGGAACCAAACTCAGGTCCTCCGGAAGAGCCGGATGGTGCTATTAGTCACTGAATCATCTCTGCAGCCCTGCATCAAAATTTCTGGCTTTACAGCATTTTACACTTGTCCTTTTTTATTTGTATATGGCTCTTTCCCCCTTAAAGTAGACTGTCAAGTCTCTGAGTGAAAAACCATACCTTCTCCCTTTCTGTGTTGGGCAAATTATAAACTTTTGCATTAATGATGTTTCTCTTGGTTTCTGGTGGTTGCTGACAATTCTTGGCTTGTGACTGCATCCTTCCAATCTGCCTCTGTTACTTTAAGGCCTTCATCTTATGTGTATTTCTGGGTGTCTTTTACTCTTTGTGCAAGAATGTCAGCCACTGGACTTGTAATCCACAATAATTTATCATTTCATGGTCATATTCCATTATTCAACCCAGCATAGTAGTGAAAGTCTGGGTTGTAGTAAGACACCCCTCCATCATAACTGGCCAGACACCTGTTTCTTCACAGGCCTAGTGACATAAAACCAGAATCAGTTTAGACATTGTAGATTATTTATTTTTTCCTTAGAGTCCTCTAAAATTGAAACTACAAAATTGTGCTGTGAGCCATTCCAAAATGATCCCATATACCACCTCTGTTTATTTATCAAATGGGAAACTTGTGGCCGAAGGCTAAATATACCATCAAATATTATATACATTTTCTTTCTGGCTATCTCAGAAGATTGACTCCAAAAGGACTTGCACTGCCAGATGAGAATCTGACTTGGGCTTTTACTTGAGATGACAGTCATTTTTGAAACATTACCAGTTCATTGTTTTTTATATATCAGTTTTGGATTTGGGATGATTTTGTGTTTGGGAAGACTGATAATAATTTTTGGAAATATTACTAATTTTTTCCTTGCATGAAAATCTACCGAGAATTCACAGTAACTCACTTTAATGATTGATATCTAATGTGAATAAAATTAACATTTTTAGAGATGGTGAGTTTGACTATCTAAAATCTGATTTTTTTGTGTTATATTTCTCTCTCTCTCTCTCTGTGTGTGTGTGTGTGTGTGTGTGAGAGAGAGAGAGAGAGAGAGAGAGAGACATCATGAGGTGTCCCATACAACCTCTTAGAATCATTAGTGTAAAAGTTTATAATTTGCCCAATACAGAGAGGGAGAAAGTATGGTTTTTACTCAGAGACTTGACAGTCTATTTTAAGGGGAAAAGAGCGTGCCAGAGACAACCTCAGGTCTTCTTTCTCAGGTGCCAGTCTAGTTTTTGAGACAGGGTAAACTGGCCTAAGACTCCCCAGTTAGATAAGCTGACAACAGTGCCCTAGAGATCCTGCTGGCTCTGCCTCCCAAGCTCTGGGATTTCAACTGTTGACCACTACTTGCATCTAGAAACTCAGGCCTTCATGCTAGTGCAAGAAGCACTTAACTGACTGAGGCATCCCCCAGCCAAGGAAATGGTATCATTGTAGCAGTATGATACAGTTCCTCAGAATCCTTGTGTGCCCCTCTGGATTATTCTTTCTGATCTCTGTGCTGTCCAGGAGATATACAAGGCTTATTCTATTTAGCCACCATGAAGCCTATGTGTATTTTTCCAAATTCAATAAAAACATGTCAGTATGATTGTAGATTCCTAAACAATTATGCAGAGATTACGTGTGACTTTACTCAGATCCCTGTAAATTAACACACTGCAGAGATTGGTTCTACAGTATCACAGCCAAGATTCTGATCTTGGTATTATCCACTGACTTTGCTCAGATTTTAGCAGTTATTTATACATGTGTGTGTGTGTGTGTGTGTGTGTGTGTGTGTGTTTTGTGTATATGTGTGTATGTCTGTGTGTATGTGTATATTCTGCTTTATTACGTATGCAGGTTTTTTAATCTATCACCACAGCCAAAATACAGAACACTTCCACTACCACAAGGGACTCTAGTAGCATTGCTTTCTGCATGTATGTTTGTGTATGTGTACCCGGAGGCAAAGGATCAACACTGAGAGTCTTTCTCAGTCACTCTCTACCTTTTATTTTATTTTATTTTATTTTTTATTTTATTTTATTTTATTAAGATGATCCTCACTAAATGAACCTGGAGCTCACAAATAGGCTAGATTGGCTGATGAACGAGCTCTTGGGATCTGCCTATCTTCAGCCCACTGGAGAGAGATGCACACCACTGTGTCAGCTTTGCATGTGGGCTCTGGTGAACCGGACTTAGGTATTAGTGTTTGGGTGGCATGTGCTTCACCTCCTAAGCCATCTCATCTTCCCATCTCCCTGCATATGCATTTTGAATTTAAAATTTCTCTGCAAATCATTCTGAATCAGTCTGTTCATGAAACACTAGAATGTGTTCCACTTGGGGTGTCTAGTATCCCCTGGGAATCCAGGTGAACGGTATGTAATGTTACAAAGTCAAGCTGGGCAGTACTGGAGGAAGCATATGACCTTGGCCTCCTTAGTTTCAGACAGTGACTAACTGTGCTAACTGGCCAGAGATAAGGACTTCATTTCAAATAACAAATTAACAGTTTCCCATAACTCCAATAATGCATGGCTGTGATCCCATGAAATTACATCTCTGACAAACTGGCTGCACTAGAATTTACTCTATGTAAAATTATTGTGCTAATTACTTTCTCTTTATGCTTTTATAATCGTCTCGCTGGCAATAACATTTGCAGTGTAGTCATGTGCTAATGAGGAAAGCTGTCCAAGCTCAAGCCGCAGGTCATTAGTAAATAGCTTCCAGGGTCAAAGGGTAATTTTCCCCTTATGCAGTTGGAGAAGCTGGTGGAGGGCATATGTATTCTTGCCTTTGAAGCCTTAGGTGATAGCAAGAGCTGGAGATTGATAGAAGTGAGTTGGCCAAGGCTGGGCATTTTTATAAGCACTTTGGCCTTTTCCTATAGATAAGGATATCAGATGTACTGAAATTTCTTCTAGTTTTTCATGTCCTGTCCCACTTTTCCCTTTTCTTCTTCCCCTTGAGACAGGGTAGAAAGATAGGAACATGGGAAGGGAAAGGAGCCCTTCACCTGGGGTCAGTTTGAAACATCTACCGAGAGGCAAACATTTCAGCATCGTTAACATTTGCTGTGAAGGCTGTCCATATAAAATATTCCTTTCATATATACAGGTATGCTAAGTTAACACAGCAATGAGGCAGGCTTAAGACTCAGACATACATAGCCTTGACTCTAACCTCATTGCTCTTCCAGACATACCTTGCAAGGCTCAAGCAAGACTGCAACTTTGCTCACAGTGATTCCCTGTTTTCCTGCATGTCTACTATCCAGGCTCTCACTTTACCAATTGTAACCCAGCCTGGCATCTCAGAGCTACCCTCAGATATCATTTAGATTTTTTTTAGAGACTCTTTGAAGACACTAGCTTCAAAACCACCAAAAATCCCATAAATGTCCCCTGTAAAGGCAATGAAGTCTACCTAAATCCTGTATATGCCCACTTCAAAAGCAGTAAGTCCACTCAAGTCCCATAGAAGACCACTGTGAAGACAATGAAGTATGACTCTAGAGAGAAGCCCACGCCCATTGTCTTGGTGGGTCTTATTTTCTGCTCACTCTCTTTTGTATCACATTAGAGATGTCTTTTAGTTTCACCCAGCTCTGCTTCATGCTGGCTCTTCCTGATATTATTTTTTCTGGTCCTAGACACTAAGAATCTGGTTGTACCTGTCAAAGTCACTTCTCAGGCTGCTGAGCGAGACAGTGGGATGGGTCGCTTTGTCTTGAGTCCACATTGACAGTGTTCACACACATGCATATGTGTGTGTGTTGGTGTGGGCTTGCTGTTCAGGGTCCTGTTATACTGGCCACCACCACTGCTGCAGACTGATGGACTTGTCTGTACAGTGGCTCACAACTTTTGGGGGCCATGGAAATGAACCATTGCAAGGGATGTCGGGAAGCCAGTGGTCAACACAGAAAGATAACTCTCACCCCAAAGGGGTAGAGCCAAATCTGAGGGCCCTGGCTCGCGAACATTGATCTAAGTTTCACCATGGAAGAGGTCACATGAGATTTTATTAGTTACAAAACAACAGGAAAAGTCCTAAAGTCACAAACCAAGACATTTACCAAATATATTGGTGAGAGCTGCAGGCAGGCTGGTCACAGCAAAATGGGAAAAACTGTTGTGGGTCTCCAATGTTATGTGACTGCATTCTTAGCATTTGGATTTGCGAATGCTAATGGTCTCTTAAGAACACATTGTAAATTTTTGATAGTCACGGGATATTAGGCTAGTCAAAAGTGTGGGCAGTAGGTGCCTTTTAAAGGGCTAAAAATAACCCAAGATAATTGGGCTCTCACCTGTAACATTTTAGCTCTATTATTCTGAAGATCAGTCATTTGGCCTTATAGATTCTTTAACAAAGTTGCAGTCTCTCTCTCTCTCTCTCTCTCTCTCTTTCTCTCTCTCTCTCCAATTTCTTCCCCTTTCTCTCTTTCTTTTCTTTTCTTTTTGGAACTTCAGTTTAGACGCAATCTCTGAAGCTTCATTGCAAACCAACCCATTGGTCTTTATGCCATGTGTCCGCCACCTTTTCATCCATCCATCCATCCATCCATCCATCCATCCATCCATCCATCCATCCATGTTTACAGACAAGAAATCTCACTACAATCCATTAAATCCCAAGTGTAGCTTTGTTTTTCTGTTGAACATGTGGGCTTGTTTGTTTGTTTGTTTGTTTCAACAAAAACTTTACTAGGAATAGAGCTACAAAGTAAACGCTAAAAAGATTTTATTTTTTGCCATATTTTGGAGTTGAAGTTATTCAGTGTTTTGGAAAACTCAAATCACAATGGCAGTTATCCTTGAGGAATGTGAGTTGCTGACAGAGCACTTTTGTACCAGTTGGATGCATTTGGTACGGACAGTGATTATCAGCAACTCTGAGCACAGGTGCTGATGGCTTCCTCTTATTCCTAGTTTAGTTGTTCTGAAATTTTAGAAATAAATACAATATTATTCATACACATTTACTCACACATATATTATTTTTAAATTTATTTATATATTTAAATTGTGTCTATATGTGCCTGTGTGTGTGTGTGTATGTGTATGTATAACATATAACATAGCGTGTGATAAGTGATAAGTGATAAGTGATATGTGATATGTGATATGTGATATGTGATATGTGATATGTGATATATGATATATGATAAATAGTAATGTCTTTTGAATGCAGTGGTAAAAGGATCCAGAAGAGGGCATCAGATTCCCCCTAGAGCTGGAATTACAGGTGGATATGAGCAGGGTCGTATGCTGGAAGAGAACAGTGTATACTCTTAACCTCTCAGTAATCTCTTCAGCCCTCCACACATATATTCTTATATATTTCTCCAAAAAAAAGATATGTAGGTATCTTATGTTGTCATTTAGGTGTGTTGTCAGTGAGGTAAAATAGATCTAAAAACACTTAAAATTGGAGGAGGTGCTGGATTTGATGGAAGCTGGAACACCGATTTAGAAGGATCTATACAAACCACAATTTTAATAATGTCCCCTCTGCTCCAATCTTATTTCTTGGTTTAGTCTGACAGCTTGTGTTGTCTCCCTCCAGCACATCTGATTTTTGAGAGTTTTTTTTTTTTTTGATAAATATGATCCCACAACTCTTTCTCTCTCTCTCTCTCTCTCTCTCTCTCTATCTCTCTCTCTCTCTCTCTCTCTCTCTCTCTCTCTCTGTGTGTGTGTGTGTGTGTGTGGTCAAAGGTCAGCCTTGGATAATGTTCCTCAGGGTCTTTATTTCTGAGACCAGCTTTCTAACTTTTACTCAGGGCTTCCTGATTTGACTAGGCTGGCTGACCAGTGAGCCCCAGGGATCTGACCATCTCTGCCTTACAAATGTGCTCTATTCCTGTCTGGATTTTTATTAATTTTAATGTGAGTTCTGGGGGTCAAAATCAAGTTCTTGTGCTTGTATAGCAAGAACTTTACTGACCGAGCCGCCTCCCCAGCCCCATCTTCAGGTAATAATCAATAGCCTTCTTTTGTGTCAAATCATATTGTAATATAATTGGGTGGCTCTTTAATTTTGTGTAATATATGTATAATATATTATATATAATTTTGTGTTATATATAAACTTTGTCTTCTGCAAAAGTGTCTCTTTATAAACTATTGTGCCTTAGGTCTTCTGTTGTTATGACTAAACACCATGACCAAATGATGAGTTGGGAAGGAAAAGGTTTATTCAACTTATACTTTCACGTTGCTGTTCATCATCAAGGAAAGTCAGGACAGGAACTCAAACAGGGCAGAAATCTGGAGGCAAGAGCTGATGCAGAGGCCATGGAGGTGTGCTGCTCACTGGCTTGCTCACTATGGCTTGCTCAGCCTGTCTTCTATAGAACCCAGGACCACTATCCCAGGGAAGGAATCACCCATAATGCGCTTGGCCCTACACCATCAATCACTGATTGAGAAAGTGCTGTACAGCTAGAACTCATGGAACCATTTCCTCAACAGTGTTTCCTTTCTCTCTGATGACTCTAGCTTGTGCCGAGTTGATAGAAAACCAGCTAGCACATCTTCTAAAGGGGTCCATTCAGCAAAAAGGGTAAGAATATAGTTCAAATTCAGTCTTTGGAATGGCTCAAACATCTACCCATCTGTTCTGAGCCATGGCATCTCCTCTTCACCTCATGTGCTTATTATCCCAGATATACACAATGGGCTATTTATTACCAAGGCATATTCTCTAGTTTTCTAATCTCACAACTGTAGTCCTTGGAAGTTCTGTATGATTACAGTTACCTGCTCAAGCATAAACCTTGAGTGGCAACCCTTGAGAAAGCACCGCCTACCCCCTGCACTGCCTGAGAAATCAGGTAGAATTTTATAATAATTAAATTATGAGCTAGTTTCCCAATAGATATTAAACTCTTGGTAGTTTTCATGCCTTCTGATTCTTGAGACTTGTATCTAGCAAAATGTTGTTCATACGGTTGAGGCATGTTGTTTGAAGGTTCCAGAACAGTAATATGAGTACATTATTTCAGGGTACAGTGTTTGTGTGGGCAAGTCACCATTCCTTGAACATAGGATGTGACCAATAGAGACTAAAATGAGGGCTAGAGAGATGGCTTAGTTGGTTAAGTGCTTGTTATACAAGCACAAGGACCTGAGTTTGATTCTTAGAACCTATGTAAAAAAGCTAGGCACAGTGGTATGTGCTTATACTCCAATTGTTGAAGAGGCATTGACAGGAGGATTCCTAACACTTACTAGGTAGCCAGTAGAGCTGATGTGATGAATTCTGGCCAGTGAGACATCTTGTCTCACATTCCACTTCCCTATGCTCTTTTTTTTTTGTATTTTTGTATTAGATATTTTCTTTATTTACATTTCAAATGCTATCCTGAAAGTACCCTATACCCTCCCCTGGCCCTACTCTCCTACCCACTCACTCCCATTCTTGGCTCTAGGGTTCCCCTGTATTGGGGCATATAAAGTTTGCAAGACCAAGGGGCCTCTCTTCCCAATGATGGCTGACTAGGCCATGTCCTCTAACAGGGATTTGTGTGTGTGTGTGTGTGTGTGTGTGTGTGTGTGTATCCTGATCCATATATATGTATATGTATACACACACACATATGTGCACACAAGAGAATTGAAGCTCATCTGAGTTCTAATTTCATCTTCATTACATGACATGAGACTCATGTTTTTGCCTCAGTTTATTATTTAGAAAAGCCTGAACAGTTATAGCTCATAGGGAAACTCTGAGATGTTATATTAATCATAGTTTCTACAATGCTATCATTCTATCTTCCTGAAAGTTTACACATGAACATTTCCTATCATGGATGCTCCTGTGGGAAAGTAATTTTTGGTAGAGGGCTCAGTGGCTAAGCGTTTGTTTGCTAGCCAAGCGTGAGGACTGGAGTTCTAATCCCCAGAGCCCATATAATTTGTGAGTGGGCAGGCTGGCTGGCCTGCCATTTCAGGCTTAGAAGGCAATAATAGGGAATCTTCAATGTAAACAAAATTAGATATCAGTGACCTTTGAGCTTCAGAGATCAGCCTCAATGAATAAGGTAGAAGAGTGATGGAGGATGACCTTCACCATTATCTTGGGCCCTCCACATGCATGTGCATCCACATACATGCAAAATGTTTCTCACATACATATGCCCATACCATATACAGATAAGAAATTGAAAAAGACAAAAAATAAAAATAAGAAACTGAGAGACTTCTTGAGGCAAACAGAAGGTCATTGATCCAGGGATGGGGCTTCTTCCTTCTTTCCATCTAATTTGTTGAGTGAGAAATGGTTTCTTGGGTAGAAACAGGCTATATTTAACCACCAGCTTTCAACATTCTTTCTTTGATGAGGTATGGACATTTTGTCAAACTTTTCCACATCCCCTCAGCATCATTTCTGATGTGAGCGATTACTCTGTCAAGCATGTTGAGAATGGAACTAGACTTTCTTTTCTTCTATAGCCACACAGAATTTCCTCTTATTTTACAAGAATGAAGTGACCTTAATTTGCAGAGGTTTTCATAGCTATTTGAGCCCAAGGCTTATTTAAGTCACCCTTTCTTGTACTGCGTAGCTGTTATTTGAGAATTCTGATGGTACACTAGATGTGTTATGACCTCAGTGGTTCAAACTTCTTACTTGGATTGAGGTTGGAAAATAGGGTGCAATGTTACTGTAGGTGTCCTTTAAT
>LR750628.1:144280-192645 GCA_902729485.2 Mus minutoides
CTTTCCTTTCCTTTCCTTTCCTTTCCTTTCCTTTCCTTTCCTTTCCTTTCCTTTCCTTTCCTTTCCTTTCCTTTCCTTTCCCCCTCCCTCCCTCCCTCCCTCCCTCCCTCCCTTCCTTCCTTCCTTCCTTCCTTCCTTCCTTCCTTCCTTCCTTCCTTCCTCTGTCCTTCCTTTTCCTTCCTACTCATGTGCATGTATGTGGCATACATGCATGTGGTATATGTATATGTGGGTGTGGCTTCACAAACAGATGCCAGAGGAAGACACTGTGTGGTCTGCTTTATCATCCTATAGTGCCAGGAATGTGGTAACCTAAGTCAGGCAGATCACAAATTAAAGGGCTTCCTGGACTACAAAGTGAGTTCAAGAACAATCTAGGTAAGTTAATGAGACCCCATCTCAAAACACGAGACAGGCTGTCAGTGAACCTGATGTGCACTGATTGGGTTAGACAATCTGGTTAAAAGTCCCAGGCATCCATCTGTCTCCACCTTCCTATTGCTAGGATTATGAGAGCATGCCATGATGCCTGGCTCACTCTACATGGGGTCTGAGGGAGTAAGGTACTTTATACTTGTGTGACAAGCACTCTTTTGAGCTTGAGACTCATTTTTCTTTTCTTCTTTAATTCGCTCTCTCTCTCTCTCTCTCTCTCTCTCTCTCTCTCTCTCTCTCTGTGTGTGTGTTTTCTAAAGATGAGTTTAGAATATCTTGCAACATAGTCCCAGGAGGACAAATATGATGGGTGCCTTGTCCAGTTGTCACCAGGGAGGCTTCTTTTGGCAGCAGGTAGGGACAGATGCTGAGACCCAAAGCCAGACATATGGAGAGAGAGAGAGACAGAGACAGAGACAGAGACAGAGAGAGACACAGAGAGAAAGACAGAGAGAGACACAGAGAAAGACAGACAGAGAGACACACACAGACAGAGACAGAGAGACACACAGAGAGAGACAGAGAGAAAGACACAGAGAGAGACAGAGGGAGTAAATTGCAGGTCCTCATTGGGTTCCTCCCACAGATCTTCAGAGATCCCATGAAAGACAGGACATAAGAATTCTAGGAGTCAGAGTAGATGGAGGATACCAGGAGAACATGGTACATTGAATGTGATTTCACAAACAGATGCCAGAGGAGGACACTGTGTGGCTTGCTCTGCCATCCTATAGTGCCAGTTATGTGGCTCATAGAGACTAAAGCTGCAAGCAAGGGGCCTGCGTGGGTCTGCATCGGGTTCTCTCTATATATGTTGCAGCTGTTGGCTTGGCGGTGTTTGCAGGACTGCTAACTGTGGGAGCATGTGTGTTTCTGATTCATCTGTCTGAGCTTGGAGCTCCTTTTCTCTTGTTAGGTTGCCTTGTCCAGCTTCGGTGTGAGGGCTCTTGCCTTGCCTTATTGTATTTTGTCTTGCTCTTGGCTGTTGTGTCTTGGAGGTCTTCTCTTTTCTGATGTGAGATGGAGGTGGAGTGGATTTGGGAAAGAGGGTTAGTAGTGGCAAGCTGGGAAGAATGGAATGAGGTATGATAGAAGAATGTATTTCCAATAAAAAATATAAAATTAAAAAAAATCTTTCTACCCAGTCTAGGCTGAGCTTGACTTCTAGGGAATACTTGAATATCAGCAGTTTCTTTTAAGTATCTAAAACAAACTCCTAGGAATGCTTTCTTCATGCTTTGCACCCTCATGAGGATTTAGAAGGGTCTTTGATTGGATTTTAATTTTTATTAGAATAACCACTGGGAGATGATGGCATAAACAGAAATGAGGAACTGTGGGGAATCAGAAGAAACAAAGGAATGGTTGGAGATGATCAGAAAACATTTCATGGAAGATGTGTATTTTGTTTTTGTTCATTTGTTTTTGAATAGTTGGTACAACTTAAATAGATGGAACTGAAGAGATCTTTCCAAATGCCAGTTCTTAGAGAGCATAAAGAGTGGGAGTTGGTGGGCTGAAGAGATGGCTCAGAAGTTAGAGTATTTGCTGATATGGCAAAGGACTAGGGTCAATTTCCAGAACCCACATCTGGCAGCTCATAATTGCCTATAACTCCAGTTCCAGTGGATCTGACATGCTCTTCTGGCCTCCACAGATTACTCCAGACATATGTACATATAGAGAAATAGGTGCACACACGTACATCTTAAAGAGCATGGCATTGGGAACCATAAAAAAAATGGTTTGGTTAAATTGTGAGTTTCAATCATGGGACTTCTGCCAGGTTTAAATGTTAACTTGTCATAACCTAGAATCATCCAGGGAGTGAGTCTCAGTTGAGGAATTATCTATGTTAGGTTGGCTTATGTGCATGTTAGGCTATTAGGGTCTATTTTGGCTGTTAACTGACCCAGTCCATTGTGGAAAGTAGCACCATTCCTGGAACTACTCCATAAGAATGGAGACAGCTAGATGATCAAGCCAGCAGGCAGCAGGGGCTCATTCTTTTTTCTGTCCTTGACTATGAATATAATTTATCAGCGCCCTGCCTTTGACTTCCCCCTCAATGATGGACTCGATCCTTGAATTGTAAGCCACACAATTCTTTTCTTCTCTAAGCTGCCTTTCGTGGGGTAGGGATCTGGGCTGGGTGTTTGACCACAGAAACAGAAGTGAAACTAGAACAGGATTCACAGGGATAACCTTTGGAGAGCTAATCTGGGGGTTACACTAAGGTATTTAGAGAACAGCATGCTGACAGGGTTCAGTATTGTGACACCTTTATGTCTCAGAGTAAATTTTTAAGACATCTTTTGATCTCCATTTTAATTCCTATCAAGTAGAGTACTTTGCAAGGTTGTACTTAGAATAAGAGTAGTAGTGATGTCAATGGTGATTGGTATCACTTGTTGAGCACTGAGGCATCTGTACCGGAAAGGTAATGTGCTCAATAGAAGTGGTCATTTGTTGTTTAATTATTATTGTAACTACAATCATGCTGAAGGATGAGGAAACTGTCAGGCATGTGTTATTGTTTATGTCATTGAAACACATGGGATATTTATAACATGACTGATGCATCAACCATAATGTGTCAAAACAGATGGAGAGCTCATCAAGATTTGACTTGAAATAGATCGCAAGCTTCTTGGCTTAGTTTCTGTGTCACTGGTGACTTGAACACCACCCTAGTTAAAGCTAACTTGATGCAGCTTAGAGTCACAGGTAACCTTAGAGAGGAAGTTTCAATTGAGGAATTTCCTATAGTAGATTGGCTGTGGGTGTGTCTATGGGGGATTGTCTTGGTTGTTAATTAATGTAATAGTGCTGGGTCTACTGTGAGTGGTTCCATTCCCCAAACAGGTACTATTGGTCTGTATAAGAAAGCTACCTTGAGATTGAGCTGGGAAATGAACCAGAGAATGTATCAGCAAGCAGCATTTCTTTCTGTTTTTGCTTCAGATTCTTGCCTGGAGATCCTTTCCCGACTTCCCTAAATGAAAAACTGTGATCTGGAAGCAAAAGCCAGATAAGTCTTTCTTCACCATCTCTTTTGGTCAGAGGGCTTCACCACAGCCACAGGAATGACAGGAAAACCAATGCTGTTGTAGTTGCATGTGAAATGTCCCCATGGGCTTGCACGCTTGAATTCTCAGTTTCCTGTTAGTGGCACTGTTTGGGAAGTTTGTGGAACCCTTAGGAGGTGGAGCCTTGACACCAGAGGTGGGTCCTTAGGATCATGCACTGAGCTTTTGTATAGCCTAGTTCCATTTCCCTTTCTCTCTTTGCTTCTGACTGTGAAGCATGACTAGACACCCTCTCCTTTCTACTAAAGTACCTTCACTGTTGAGACCAAGAAGGCAAGCTGTAACTGGGAATAAACCTTTTCTTCCTTAAAGTACTTCTTCTCAGGTATTTTCTCAAAGTCATGAGAAAAGTAATCACTACTCAGAGCTTCTGTATCCATTTCTTTCCCTCCACTCAGAAATCCTATCTCTGAGCATCTTCTAGGGCATTAAGTCTTCACCTCAAAGAGTTTCCCCTTTCTTCTTTGTTACTGACTTCAAAAACTACTAGTTTTCACTGTTTTCCTTTTTCTCCATGAGTACACATAGATGTATATGTATAGTCTGTTCCTTTATTTTAAATTCTTTTATTTATTTAATTTGTCAATTGGCTTGTCTGCAACGGAACAACTGAACTTGATTCCCACCTTTTCTGGAAGGAGGATGATTCTTTTAAATTCAATACTTGTAAGAACACCTCCGGATGTTCTTCCCATCATAGGCAGATGCTGACTAAATCCTTTCACCTGTAGCTTGTTCATTTTGTTTGGCACTTTTAGGAAGATGGGAAGCCCAGTTGTAAACCCAAGGCTTCTGTTCAATCAGTCCATTTATGTAAGGTTCAACTGCTATTTCACCCTCCACCCCAAAAAACCCTTATTATTGAACCCTCTAAAGATATCATCCAATATGATCATTAAAAGATTATTCATAATCTCTCTTTCTCTTGTACATCTCTCATCGATTTAAGTATAAATCATATACTATTTATTATTATGATGACGATGATTTTGATATATTGTCTTATGTATCTCATGCAGCCCTTGAACTCTTTATGTAGTCGAGAATGACTTGAACTTCTGATCCTCCTGCCTCCACCTCTCAAGGCATGTATCACCATATCTAGCCCTGGGAATGGAACCCAGGGCTTGGTACATGCGAGGCAAGTACCCTACCAATTTAGTTACATCCCTAGCATTTACAGAGCCTCATAGAAATTATGATCTAATTGAAGCACTTAGTATGTAGAATAATTGAATTCAAATACACAGGTGAATGCTTAATTATCTAGTGTGACTCAAATGTGGTAGCAGGGGCAAGGAGAGCCCACTGTGGCTTTGGGTTTTAAGTGAGCACTCGCAGTTTGGCTTCCCTGATTTCAGCCTTGACGAGTGAGTGGGAATGGAATGTATAGAAAGGGAGGGGTGGTTAGCAGGAGATAAGTTGCAACCAAGACTGAATGGATGATGCGAGGAGTTTTTGCAGAGAAAACTAGACGATCATTAACTTCCTCAGCATGCAAATTTCCTCATGGGAGCAATTTCTTTGATGTCACTTCTCACCATACAGTAAAATACCAACAAGATTCCCAGAGTAAAGATCCAGAAATGATAGAATCAGAGCTCAGAAAGACAGACAACTGTGGAAAACATTCTGCACAGAAGGGCAGAAGCCTTTCTGCTTCCCCTGCACTATGAGGGCTGAAGCGTCACTCATGGCCCACCTTCCTTTTTCATTGCTGGGAGAGCCTGCAAGTGTAGCATCAATTCTGCCTTGCCATGACCTCTCTCTGCTTCAGGCTGCATTTGCTCATAATGGTGACTTTCTGCTTAAAGAAGAGACTGATCTAATCTTTTTCCTTTTTGAGGCCAATTACTATATATATCAAATATTCCAGCTTCCTGGCTCTGTTTACTCCTTCTGGGAGTAAGAGAGCTGTGTATTTTCTGTAGTGACTCTTCTTTGCTACTGTGACAAAATACCCTGAAAGGCATTTTAAGAGAGGAAGGCTTCATCTTTTTTTTTTAATATATTTTTTTGGGGGCGGGGGGGGGGGGTTGAGACAGGGTTTCTCTGTATAGCCCTGGCTGTCCTGGAACTCACTCTGTAGACCAGGCTGGCCTCGAACTCAGAAATCTGCCTGCCTCTGCCTTCTGAGTGCTGGGATTAAAGGCATGTGCCACCACGCCCGGCTTAGATATTTTCTTCATTTACATTTCAAGTGCTATCCCATAAGTCCCCTATACCCTGTCCCCGCCCTGCTCCTCTACCCACCCACTCCCACTTCTTGGCCCTGGCATTCCCCTGTACTGGGGCATACAAAGATTGCTAGACCAAGGGGCCTTTCTTCCCAATAATGGCCAACTAGGCCATCTTCTAATACATATGCAGCTAGAGACATGAGCTCTGGGGGTTCTGATTAGTTCATAGTGTTGTTCCATCTATAGGGTTGCAATCCCCTACAGCTCTTGGGTACTATCTCTAGCTCCTACATTGGGGACCCTGTGTTCCACCCTATAGATGACTGTGAGCATCCACTTCTGTATTTGTCAGGGACTGTCAAAGCCTTACAAGAGATAGCTATGGTCCATGGTGGTTGGAAAGGGCAGCAAGAGAGCAAGGTGTCTCTCCTTACCTGCTTTTCAAATGTGTACTGTATGTATGCATATGAGGGTGTGTTTGTGGTGTGAGGTGAATTTGTGTTGTGTGTGGTGTGGTGGTGGTGGTGGTGGTGGTGTGTGTGTGTATACTGTGTGTATATGTGTTTGTTTATGTGTGTAAGTCAGAGGAAACTTTGTGGGTTTTGTTTTCTTCTTCCATTATGTGGATTGGATTGAACTCAGATTGTCAGTCTTGACTTCAAGCACCTTTACAAACCACTACATCATCTTGGCAACAAGTTAGTCTAAATAAGGTTTTGAATAATTTCATATATGCATGCAATATACTGTCTTCACATTGACCTTATTCTGACCCCTAATGCCCTCACCCACTCATTCTAACCCTCTTCTTTTCCCAGCCTTTATTCCCTGTCATATGCTAACTTATTTGAAAGTATGGTCATTGTGATGCTTAGCATTAATTGTCAACTTGGCACAAGCTAGAATCATCTGGGGAGAGGCTCAATGAGGGATTGTCTGCATTGGGTTGTCTGACATTGGAGACTGTCTTAAGTTAAGTGATGTCCAGCCCACTGTGGGAAACACCATTCCCTAGACAGTGGGTTCTGAACTGTTTGAGTGTAGAGACTGAGCTGGGCAAAAGCAAGCAGGTGGTCCTCTATGCATTTCTTTCTCTGTGCTCTTGATGGTGGATGTGATCTGACTAGCTGTTTGAAGTTCCTGGTTGACTTCTCTACAATGATGGACTGTAACCTGGAACTATAAGCCATTTTCTCCCCCAAGGTTTTTTTTTTTTTTTTTTCGGGGAGGGGGGCGTTGTTTCAGTGTGTCTTGGCATAGTAACAGAAAAGAAACCAGGATATATACATTACCCAGCGTGGAAGTAAGAACTGTCCTAGTCCAAATAGCATGAGAATCCGTCAGTATTGGAGAATCTCATGCTTTTGCCTGACTGTCCTGGGGATGCCAGAGGACACAGTGTCTCCAGCATGAGATTAAAAACCAGAGAATTCACTAGAGATTGCTGTGCTCCATGAGAGCGAGCCTTAGCCAACCTAATAGGAATTAGACTTAAACAATGAGCAGAGGAAGTAGAATACACACACACATACACACACCCACATACACACACACAGGGGGAGAGAGAGAGAGAGAGAGAGAGAGAGAGAGAGAGAGAGAGAGAGAGAGAGAATGTACCAATGATTTTTTTAAAGGCCATGAGTTTGAAAGAGATAAAGGAGGAGTAAATGGGAGAATTTGGAGTGAGGGAGTAAGGAAGGGGAGATTATTATAATTTCAAAAAATAAAAGAAATAATTAAGAGAGAAAGAATGGTGATTAACAGAGTAATTATATACATTCCACAAATACAAACATTATGATATATAAAAGTGTTTCAGTGAATGAATGAATGAACAGCCACCATGACACTTCCTGATGAGACCATGTGACTCAGGTACTAGGTGTGCATAGTGTGAGGAACTAGGCACAGTAAGACTGGCAGAACTCCTGCTGCTCAGAGTTGCCAATCACCTCTCATCTAACCCACAGATACATGAGTATGCCTATTTGTTTGCTTGAGACAGGGTGTTATAGGGCCCAGGTAGGGGTCCCTCATCCATCTCTGCTTCCTAGATGCTGGCATTGCAGGAGGGCACCACACCCACACTCATGGCACTGAGGATCTGAACTCTGGCTCTTACATTTACATGGCAAGTGCGTTAAGAACAGAATCATTTTTTTTTCCAGATCCCAAATGCACCACTCTTAGTGAACATTTTGATGTGTTTTGACAAATGTGTACTAAAGTACACCACAGTCAACATTACAGAATATTTTTGTGTCTACACAGGGTCCTCCTGTCCTTTTGCAGCCATGGCTGACTTCCCTGCCCTAGGGAATTGCTAATGTTGTCTGTCACTGTAGATTAATCTGCCTGTTTTAGCACTTCATATGAATTGGGTAACACACTCTGTCTTCTTTTATGTCTGGCTTCTTGTTTGAATGCCTGATAAGTTCTCAGGTTTACAGATTGCACATGTATCCAAGGCAAGTAACTTAAGGGTAAAGGCTATCTTGATTTCTGGCATTTAGCCCAAGAATTTAAGTATGATTGATATTTATTATATAGGTTGTACTGAAATTAATTTTAAAATTTTATTAAATTTAATTTTATTTGTAATTCTGTTTTTTACACTTCATATTCCATTCCCCACCTCTGCCCATCCACCCTCTGACTGCTCCACATCCCACATCTCCTCCCTACCCCACCCCATCTCTATGTGGATGCCCCCTCCCACCCCACCTGACCTCTAACCTCCCTGGGGCCTCCAGTCTCTTCAGGGGTAGGTGCTTCATCTCTGAATGAACACAGACCTGGAACAAATGAACAGTACCTCTGAATGAACAGTACCTGGAAGTCTTATACTGTATGTGTGTTAGGGGCCTCATATCATCTGGTGTATAGTGTCTGGTGGTCCAGTGTTTGAAAAATCTCAGGGATCCAGATTAACCAAGACTGCTGGTTCTCCTACAGGATTGCCCTTCTCCTCAGCTTCTTTCAGCCTTCCCCAACTCAACAATAGTGATCAGCTGCTGTTGTCCATTGGTTGGCTGACTTTTAATTTTTAATAGCACACATTCAAAAGATGAGGTTGTGAAGATTAGAGTTTCTTTGAGGAAAAAAGGCAGGTACAGCCTGTTGCAGGCATGAGCCATGTGTGGGTAAAAGCAGAGAGGTATTTCAGAAAGGCTAGAAGGGGACTGACTCCATGTGGTGGCTGACCAGGAGGTCAGTCAGGGTTTGGGGGTGGAACGAGGCTGAGTACTTTGAGGTTACTGCAGGCTCTTCAGGGCTTTGTAGGTTATATGCAGAAAATAGGTTCAAGCCAGCTTCTCCTTTTTATGGCTCTGTATCCCACGGATAAGGTGTTTCTGTTCTTAGTTTTGGAAATGTGGGGTCATTGGAAAGAGCAGGGGATGGTGATATAGGATGCCTGCAACTGCATTTGGGGGAAAATGGTGTGCAATATCTTCTTTATGACATTGAAATGAGGTCTGCTTTTTAGTCATACCCCAGGGTCATGCCTGCTGCTACACTTGATTCACCTAGACGCTTACATCCATACATCCATCTTTTATCATGACATTATCCTTAAAGAATAACTTCATTTTTAATCCGTGATGTCCCTTGTTAGATGAGAGGGTATTTTACACTTCTTATTAAATGGCAACAGTTACTGCTGAAGGTGAATATTGCATAGCTTCACTACCTGGGGAATAAAAACTGAAGGGAGTTGGTGGGAGAAATAAGCCTTTTGTTTTACGATGCTCTGGGAACTGATTGTGGGTATAAAAGTATAAAACAACTCATACATCCACCAGAGCTTATTGTATTATCAGGTTATACACCTGTCTCTCTGATAAATAGGACTCAGTAGAACAGTTAATAAAAGCACGAGAGTTATTGGGCACAGCAGCACAACAGCATAGAGCCACTCAGAGGCAGCCGACAGTAGTTTTCTTTGTCATAAGAAAACCCAGAGATAGCTGAAGGTGATACATGTCTCCTCTTCTGAACTGTGGTAGGATGTGTGTTCCACATGGAATCCTTCCATACTGCAGTCTCAGGAGCTTCAGGATACTGGTGGCAACACACAGAAATAAAGATGACACTCTGAAGTGTGTGTGTGTGTGTGTGTGTGTATGTGTGTGTGTGTGTGTGTGTGTGTGTGTGTGTGAGAGAGAGAGAGAGAGAGAGAGAGAGAGGTTTCAAATCCAGGACAAGTGGCTGAGGTACCTATTTAACGTGTTAAGGAGGATCTGGCCTTTAGATCCTCTTGGCTTTCCTCAATTGCTATTACAGGGTGTGGCTGGCACACCCCACCCTCACCCTGAACTGTCCAGTCCAGGGTCTGGGCTGCTCTTTCTTCAGAGTCTTCTGTATATAATTCAGGCATTTTGGTTACCCTCAAAGTGGTACTTCTGGCCTTCTGGCTGCTGTACTTGGTTCTCCTCTCTCTTCTCCTCTCTTCCACCTAGCTCAGGGCCACCATCACTCTGGACTCTCCCAGATGTGTCTGCCTCTGACTATGCTGTCCCACATATCTATGATAAACTTTCTTCCCCACCATACCTAGGAGCGGTCATGTGGGTCATGTCTTTTCCTTTCCTTTTTCTTTCTTTCCTTCATTCAGTGTGTGTGTCTGTGTGTGTGTGTGTGTGTGTATGTGTGTGTGTGCGTGTGTGTATGTGTGCGTGTGTGTGTATGTGTGTGTGTGTGCGCGCACGTGTGTGCGTGCGTGTGTGTGTGTGTGTGTGTGTGTGTGTGTGTGTGTGTGTTGCATATAGCTATTCAGAGTGCAGGTATTTGTAGGATCATGTAGGATGTCTTCCTTGATTAATTTCTATCTTATTTTTTAATAATATGTCTATTTTTAAGCAAGTATATGAACTTTGCCTATGCATCTGTAAATGTTGTCCTGTATATGATTGCCTTAGCCATGGTGTCTGTTCACAGCAGTAAAGCACTAAGACACTAGGTGACTCTGAGTTATGTTAATTTAGACAAGCAACCACCTTAGGGACCATATTTCAACTCATAACACTTCCTCTTCCTCTTCCTTCTCCTCTCTGTCTTTCTCTGCCCTTTCCTCCTTTTTCTCTCTTCTTCTTTCTCTCCTCCTCTTTCCTCGTCTCCTCTTCCTCCTCCTTCTCCTCCTTGTCTTCCTTCTCCCTCTTCCTCCTCCTTTCCTTTCTCTTCTTCCTCCCCATCTCTTCCCCCTCCTTCTCCCCGTTTCTTCCTCCTTCTCTCCCCACTTCTCCTTCCTAACAGGGGTCTCACTGTGTACCCATGCAGGCCTTGAACTTGTACGCTCTTTTCCGACCCAGCCTCCTCAGTGCTAGGTTTGCAGTTCCTACTGCACTTGGCAACACAACCCTTCCAGAATAAGAATCTCTTTTTTTTCCCCTGTTTTCGGATAATCAGTTTATAGTGTGGCTCAGATGAGCAGCATGTCAAAAGAACTTTCACAAAATTTAACCGTGAAACGAACAGCAGTGTTTTCAGTAGAAGCAGCAGAGTTCTTTATGTCAAGATAATCAGACTGCCAGGGATGCCTATGTATTCCCCAGCCCCAACCTTGTCAGCTTCCTAGATAAGACTCCCAGGGCCCATTTTGTTTTTCTAAGATGGGAAGCTTTTGTTCTTGATAGCTCTCCCTGCCCACACTCAAATCCCAACTCCCCACCACTAATCCTTTTATTTTGCTTTAAATGTTTTTTTCTTTTCTTCCTTCCTTCCTTTCTCTCTCTCTTTCTTTTTTTATTAACTAAGGTGATTCTTGTGAGTTCTAGGGAATAAGCCTGTCTAGTTTACCATAATTGAAAGGAGGATAGCCTTGCAATTTCCTGTCTCATGTTAAAGTCATGATGCCTTCAGGGGAGTTCTGAGAGAATACAGCTACTTCCCTCTCCCCTTTCATTCACACAGTAATGTATGATATTATAGCCAGCATGCCTCCTCTTATCATATGCAACTGAAGCTGGCTCTGCAATTCAAGAAGGGAGACACATATTAAACAAGATTATAGCTATATGTAATTGTGTACCTAAACATAAATGCATGTTAATTTAAAACATATAGAATTTCACACCATCTAGAAAAAGAACCTCAAATTTTATATTATTGTCCAACAACTTTTGCACTTAAGCATGGTGCTTAATTTTGATTGCCAACTTTACTCAATTTATAACCACCTAGGAGACATATGGACATATGTGAGTGTATTTCTAGAAAGATTTAACTGAGGTGGAAAGACCCATCCTGAATGTGGTGTCACCATTCCATGAGCAGAGGTCCAGCCCTAAGTTAAAAAAGAGAAAGTGAGCTGAGCACCAGCATCTCTCTCTCTCTCTGCTTCCTGTGGATGGCATGTGACCATCTGCATCACACTCCTACTGCCACGCCTTTCCCACCATCATCCTGTCTCAAATTGTGAACCAAATAAAACCTATCATAAGAAAGTCTTTTAATAGCAATGAGAAAAGTAGCTGACACACAAAGATGATGTGAATTCGTGTTTTTTAAATTAAAAATCAACAAAAGTTCTTGTGTATCTTCAGTTGTTTTCTCTATGGATAATTTTTGGCTTCACATTTAATCCAAGACCTCTTAGCCCTCTTTCCTCATCTTCCTGTGCTTCTTCTGGTGCAGTATAAGCTCTGATTAAGCCAGAATTTTGTTTCCAGCATATAATCTCCATGAGCCTATTTGCTGCAGTTTCCTTTCTGTGTTCTAATACACAGGTAGATTACTTTAAATTTCTCCCAAATTATTTATTTAGATAAATGCATGTCATGTTTATCTTCAACATTAAAGTCATCTATAATTTACCATGAATTTTTCTCACATTTTTTGATACCTAGATAACCTTTTAATTGCATGGCCACATTTTCATTGGTTTTCAGTAAAAACAGCAGAGGTCTTCATGGTGAGATAATCAGACTGTGAGGAGCACCTGCTGCCGCCTCTGACCCCAGGCTCCTTGTTGTCTTCAAAGGTAAATCCCTTGAGTCCATCCTGCTTTTCTGAGATGAGTATCACTTGCTTTTTGATAGGCCTCCCTGTCCCTAATCAAATCTCATGTTTCCCAAACTATTCTATTTATAACATTCATATCTCATTATTTGTTATTTACAAATTAAACTACAAACAGATCTAGAGTTATTATTACACACTACCAGTATCCTGATTTTGATGTTGTACCCTGTTAAAATTGGAGAAAGCTGTACAAAGAGTACATAGGATACTTGGTACTATTTTTTGCAACTGCTTTGAGACAATTATTTTAAAAATAAAAGGAAGAAATCAAAGACTTGTTTGAATGCATGTGAGCACGGTATTCTTCTAGCTCTATACCAGGTATTACACAGCAACCATACACATAATCCAACAATTTTAACTCTTTACCTTTATTTAGTTGCAAAGAATCATCTAAGCATTTAATTTAATTTCTGAGAAACAACTTTATTTCTCTATTCACTAGAGCAAAAAAGTATTCAATAACAGAATTATACGCAGTAAAATATAATTCTTCAATTATAGTCATAAGAATAGGTTGTGCATATAAATTTGTAAACAGGCAAAATTTATTCTGTGTATAGCTAAGTGGGGACTGACTTCTCTCATATTCTTTATGTTAAGCTGTGGATAGTTACAGTGTTTGATTGTTCATGGGGAGACGTGAACAAATGTCTACTTACCCAGGGCAGACTAAAGTAACTCCTCCGTCAAAGTCTAATTGCTGAACTACAGAATTTATTGTATTTCTTATAGAAGTCAGAGTGAAGGGTGACCTACAGGAGCATAGGTGTTTTGGTGGCAACTATATCTCTGAAGGCCTACCCTGGCATGGATCATCCCTGCATGACTTGCAGGCAAGTAGGCTGGTGGGTTGAACAGTCCCATCTTCTAAGCAATTGTTGCTGCTTATATAACCTTGGGGGGTGGTGGTTGGGTTTCTTGTGAATCTTGTAAGTTTCAGGAGATCCTAGGACTTGCAATTATTGCTGCCTTTTCAACTCTTTTTTTTTTTATTAGATATTTTCTTTATTTACATTTCAAATGTTATCCCCTTTCCTGGTTTCCCCTCCAAAAAACCCCCTATCCCCTTCCCCCTCCCCATGCTCACCAACCTACCCACTCCTGCTTCCTGACCCTGGCATTCCCCCACACTGGGGCATACAGCCTTCATAAGACCAAGTGCTTCCCATTGATGACTGAATAGGCCATCCTTTGCTACATATGCAGCTGGAGCCATGAGTCCTACTATGTGTTGGTGGTTTAGTCCCTGGGAACTCTAGGGGTACTGGTTAGTTCATATTGTTGTTCCTCTTATGGGGCTGCTAACCCCTTCAGCTCCTTGGGTCCTTTCTCTACCTCCTTCATTGGGGACCTTGTGCTCAGTCCAATGGTAGGTTGAGAATATCTTCCTCTGTATTTGTCAGTCATTGGTGAAGCCTCTCAGGAGACAGCTATATCAGGCTTCTGTCAGCAAGCACTTGTTGGCATCCACAATAGTGTCTGGGTTTGGTGGTTGTATATGGGATAGATCCCTGGATGGGTCAGTCTCTGGATGGTCCTTCCTTCAGACTCTGCTCCACACTTTGTCTCTGTAACTCCTCCCATGGGTATTTTGTTTCCCCTTCTAAGAAGGATTGAAGTATCCACACTTTGGTCTTCTTTCTTCTTGAGTTTCATGTGGTTTTTGAATTGTATCTTGAGTATTCCAAGCTTCTGGGCTAATATCCACTTGTCAGTGAGTGTATATCATGTGTGTTCTTTTATGATTGGGTTACCTCACTCAGGATGATATTTTCTAGTTCCATCCATTTGCCTAAGAACTTCATGAATTCATTGTTTTTAAGAGCTGAGTAGTAATCCATTGTGTAAAGGTATCACATTTTCTGTATCCATTCTTCTGCTGAAGGACATCTGGGTTATTTCCAGCTTCTGGCTATTATAAATATGGCTGCCTTCTTCCTTTAGAAGACAATGCTTTATCTTCAATGAAATTGTTCCACAATACCATATATCCCCATGTTTTCTAAAGGAGATAGAAAATTATCCAGAAATCTGATTGCATATAAGAAGGTTAGGAAACCAAACAAATGTGTATCCCTTCACAGCAATTCAAACCTTCTCACAGCTGAGGAAATTAAAGTGCCAAGTGCTTCTGTGGCCTCCAAGGGGCACAGTGATTCAGAGGCAGCCCCGCAGCAAGAGAGAGCAAGAGCTTCCTGTCTCCGAGGTTACAATATTCCCATTTCGCTATCATTTTGTTAAGGTCACAGACAAAAAGGCCAACAGAATGTGGTACTCTCTGATCAAATTAAGTTTGTAGGCACGGTAACAACAGCACTGTTTTTAGCTTGGGGAAATGTGTAATTTTTCTTTTCCCCAAAAGGTATGCTCTCTCTTCCTTGATCTTAAAAAAAATGTTATTAGGGTGGGAAAAAATAGACACTATAGGAAGCCTGGCTCATCACACTGGAAAAGGACTTCAAGCAGTTTCAATGTCTGTCGGGGCTCAACATCAATTACTCTGGTCTCCTTCCACTGAACATTACACTTTCCCAGCTGAGATCGATGGCTTCCTGTGAGGTTTCACTCCTATTTTGTTTCAGAAGGGTTTACACTGTCAGTGTCTCCAGGCTGACAACTTCCCCCTCTGCTGCCTGTAGGAAGAAAAGTGATGATACAGGGGACGAGGGAGTCAGAGCTGGGCCTGTGCTTGCAAATGCAGAAGCTTTTTCCCTTCCAAAGCAACTCTGTCAAAACCTGGACTGGCAGGATGGCTCAGCTAGTGAAGTGCTTGCCATGGGGACCTGAGTTTGACCCTTAGAACCCAGGAACAGAAACTAGGCATCAGATGTGTATTTGTAGTCCCAGAGTTGGGAGGCAGAGACAGGAGGATTCCTGGAGCTCACTGGCCAACAACCAGCCTAGCTTAACCAGTGAGCATCACGTTCACCGAGAAATAACAAAAAATACAAAAACAAACAACAACAGCAACATCAGCAACAGCAAAAAAACAACAGCAGCAACAACAAGAGTAACAACAACAACTGTAGCAACAGGAACAATAATAAAATATGCGACATCAGCAACAACAAGAACAATAAGAACAACAGCAGCAGTAGCAGCAGCAACAACAAGAACAATAGCAATAACAACAACTACAGCAAAAATGACAACAACAATAACTACAACAACAATAACTACTACAACAGCATGAAGAGGGACTGAGAAATACACCTGACATCGATATTTGACTATTTGTGTATGTGCTCATGCACACACACACACACACACACACACACACCAATAACATTTTGCATAATACCAACAGTGCAGGGTAGTTTTATCACCAGAAGCTCGTACACATCCCCCTGGCTGTTTTGGGTCTTTCCTGACTTGCTTACAGGAGGACCAATTTGTCCCGCAGTGCACAGCAGCACAGCTCCAGCTCATCCTGGGAATGTTCAGGGGATTTGGATAGAGAACACTTTCACACAGTTCTAACTGTTCATCCCAAGAATCAGGTGTAGCTCCTGGTGAATAAGTCACTATACCTTATGTAAAATCCACAGGCTCTGAAATTGCCCCTAAGCCTTTTATGCCAAATAGCAGGTGGGTACTTTTTTTCTCAATCAGTTAAAGAATTAAATGGTATGAGAACATCTCAGCCAAACCTGACGGTGAAGTTTATTAGCAAGAATTCCAGACCTCTAGAGTACAGAAGCACCACTCCAGCTGGAGATGCCATTAGTGACTCTAAAGGGCTTGGGTGTTCATTGGTTGTTTAGGTGTTCTACCCACTCACCCACCCTTGACAACTTCTCTATTGGACTCAGGGTGTCTCTGTGCAGGGGTTGGGGCTCTGTCTCTGTAACTGTTGATTGGCCAAGGGAAGAGTGGACTTCCCAAACCCCTCTGCTCTTTGGTGTATAACCAGTACAGAACAATTAACTCCATGTTGGGAAATGGTCATTAAGCAGTGAGAACTTCATGTTTGGGGGCAAGATGTCACAAAGAAATGGAAACTTACTGCCTATTTCTGGGAGCAAGAAGTCAGTGCAGTTTAAATAGGGGTTTATGTTCCCCCGTCTCCCATGCTGGAGGTTCACAGTGCTCCTTGGTGGTGGTGAAGTTTGGCAGAAGCTCTGAGGCACCTGTAATACAAAAACACTTCTCATCTCTATTTTACTGGAGACTTCTGAAACCACTCAGTCCCTCCCAGCATTAATGTTTTGTAGAGATTAGTTTAGGAAATACTTATTTTCAAATGACGTTAAGAAAAATGGTTTTATTCCTTCCTGACCTTATTCCTGGGGCAGATACTTCAGTCACAGGATGGGACAAACACTCTGGGCTTATTTTCCTGATCACTACTTCATCTCATTCCCAGAATCGGGAGGGAGTTGGGGGGAGGGGCGGGAGAGGGTGGCATCCCTTCTTTTTACTGGGCTAAGATCTAGCCACTAGTTTTAGGATCTCCTTGTTTGAATGTTTTCTGGTTAATTAGATCCAACACTTAATTTCGTGTGCTGATCACCCATCTAGGATTTCCCTCCTTAAATTATCTTTTAGGGCTGAGGAGAAATGGCTGTGGGTAAAGTGCTTGCCATGTAAACCTGTGCACTTGAGTTCAGCCTTTAGAATATGCTTGCTGTAATCTTTGTACTGGGGAGGTGGAGGCAAGGTGATCCCTGGGCTCATTGACCAGCAAGCCTAGTTGAATTGGAGCACTAAAAGGAAAGGGGAGAGATTTTTGTCTCATAAATAAGATGGGGAGTGACTGTGGAAGAACCTTTGCGTCTGGCCTTGGCCTCCACAGACGTGACTGAACACACACCCCTCCCACATGTGAGCATATATACTCCCATGCACAAGCACACACACAAATTACCTCTACGTTGTTAATGTTGTTATACTAAGAAACTCGTTCACATCTTGTAACTTACTTGAAAGATGGTGTTGAACATGTATTTGCTATAGCCCTTTATGGAACGATAATAAAAGTATGACCTAGTCCAACTAGGCTTAGACATGTATGTGCCTGTGAACACGAGTTCAGTGTCTGAGGAAGTGGGGAGAGCATGTCGGGAGTCACAGACAGTTGCAAGCTACCTAATGGGGTTGCTAGGAACTAAACTTATATTCTCTGCAGGGCCAGTGAGTGCTCTTAAGCACTGAGCAGCCTCTCCAGCCCCACACGCCGCTGTTGGGAGATAGTCATGAGATAGATACTGTCTATCAGGTGTTATTCCTTGAGGTTATGTTGGGCCTAGGGGTTGGAAGTGGCGGCTGCAGTTTGAAAGACTCTTAACAGCACCCCAGATAAAAAAAGACAATACCACCTTTGCTTTTGTATTTGATAGCTCACATCATTTCAAAGACTTGATGAGAATAACAAACCATTGTTGATATTTTAAATGTCTCGGTGAACCTTATGGACAGAAGGAGGGGGAAAAGGAAACCAAGAAAATGTTTGATATATAGTCGTCCCTCAATAATACCTTGACTTCCTGAAAAAAAAATTAAGACATTACAAAGAGCCAGCCATGCTCTTGTGCCCCAGAAGGGTCCTTTCCTAAATTGGGAAAGTTCATTTAGAAAAGCGCTGGTTCCACCAGGATGAACTTGCCACGCACCGGGAAAGGTGGTTTTAATTAAAGCGGCAGTGCTTCATCATCTGAACTTTGTTTATTGCTTCATGGATCTGATTTATGGAGATCAGGGGATGAATAAATTTTTAAATGTGAAACTCGAGTTGGAAAAATTAGAGGGGGAAAATTAATTTTAAAGTGTAACCACTAGCATAAACACATTTGCTTCTGTCTGGAACCAAATATAAACTTGGCTTTCACAAGTGAAGAAGCCAGGGCTGTTGCCACATCGAGCTAGCAGATCTGCTTGTCTGACAGCACAGTGCTTGAACATCTGGATGACAGGCTCAATTTTAAGCATTTCCAGCTGACTCAGACCATTTATAGGAAATGAAAACCCCTAATAGAAAAGATAGTTCTCAGCAAGCATCACAGACAGAAATCATCATCACAACTTTTAGTAAAGCTTGACCAATTGATTCCTTATGCTTTATAGATTTTATTTATTGTTACGTTATGGGCCTGGTACGGTTGCGTTTCTGTGTTCGTGAGTACATGTGTGCATGTAGGTGCACATGCATGTGTGCATATGTATGGAGGAAGAGGCAGAGGAGGAGGAGGAGAAGGAGGAGGAAGAGGTGGAAGAGGAGGCTGGTTTACACTAGGTATCTTCTTCACCTTATGAAGTAGTGCTTCTCACTGAACCTATGCTCAACTATTTGGCCAGACTGCCTTGGCCAGCAGGCTTAGGGATCTGCTTCTGTCTGCTTTCCCTGATCTGGGATTATATGTGTATGCTATCATGGCTGGCTTTTAGTGGGTACTAGGGCTCTAAACTCAGGTCTTCATGCTTGTGTGACATGCGCTTTCCTGATGAAACCATCTCTCCAGCTCAATCAACTTTGAGTGTTTGCTGATTTTCTGATTTTCTGTGTTTAAAAATTTCAAATCTTCCTTGGATTTACTAAAACTTGAGGGCTTGCTTGATGCCTTATACTTAGTTACTCTCTGAGTCTTAAGCAAAAGTATCATGCATGTAAATTACACAAAGAAGGTCAGATATGGTGGTGTACACTTTTAATCTCAGCATTAGGTAGACTGAGGCAGATAGTTTTTTGTGAGTTTAAGGCTAGCCTGATCTATACAGGGAATTCCCAACCAGAAAGGATGACATAGTGAGACCCTGTTTCAGGACAACAAAATAAATAACAAATGAGGGGCTGGAGGAATACTCGGAGGTTGAAATCACTTGCTGCTTTTGCAGAGGACTGAGGTTCAGGTCTCAGCACCCACATGGTGGCTCATAACCATCCACAATTCCAATCCAAGAGAATCCAATTCTCTTTTCTGAGATCTGTGGGAACCAAGTATGCACAGGGTGTACATACAGACATGCTATCTACACACTTAAAATTAAATAAGTCTTTAAAAACCCGAAACAATATAAAAATCCTAATCCAAACCCAAAACAAACAAACAAAAAAACTCACATAGAGAAAGCCAACTCTATAGCTTATAACTCCAGAGAAAGTGACTATGTGTGTGTGTACACAATACATACGTGGTTATGGTGTGATGTGATATGACGTGTGTGTGTGTGTGTGTGTGTGTGTGTGTGCTCACGCACACTTGGAGGGTGCTATTTTTAAAAATGGATAAAAGTCAAGCCTTGTGGTCTTTCTATGAATCCCCAGGTGGGTATTTGCTTTGGTTTAGCCTGTGTGGTGTTAGGAGAAATATCTCTCAAGTGCCAGCTTTGGGGTGTTCAGCTATGAGCTGTGGGGTCTTCCTGGGTCCGGAAAGAGCTTAGCAGTGCATCCCAAACTATCCGAGGCGATGTTCCATTGTTGAGGTTTGCTTTTTAGGTTATCTGACAAAGTTCTTCACAGTAGGACTGCTATCTTGATGAGCTCTGTGTGTTTGATCATGACAGGCTGTACATACATAGATATTTGCTGCAGGAATGAACAGATTATTGGGTGACGGGAGAGCACGCATCCACAACTCTCACAGAACGTTGTGTTTCTCAACCCATAGGAAGGTGTTCTGTGGGGTACCCATTTTGTTTGTGGACTTTCTTTTGTGCATATGTGTCTGTGTGTAGGAGTGTGCATGCAAATGTGTAGAGGAATAAGAGGCTGATTTTGGTAGCTTTATTAACCTCTCTCTATCATATTTTTGAAACAGGGTCTCTTTATTGGCCTGGATTGCTCCAATTTGTTTAGACTGAGTGATTAGGGGGACCCAGGGGTCCATCATCCTTCACTTCCTAGGCAGCAGGGTTACAACATGCATCACAATGTTCATGCTTTTATCTAAGGGTTCTGGGGGGTTGGAACTCAGGTCCTCTTGTTGGCAAGTTAAGCATTTTACAGACTGAGCCACCTCACCAACACAGTATTTCTTAATAATCATTCTCACAAAACCAAACTAAACCACTTAATTTGCTTATTCGTGACTCAATTTGCTCTGTCTCTTGTACTCTGACACTATTCACTAGCTGTACCCTCAGTTCCCTTCCAAGTGACACTACACTCATCTTCTAAGGGCTCATGAAGATCTTTCCTTTGGGAATCTATCTCTCACTTAGGTACCCATGACTCTAGGTTTTATAGTTTTCATTACATTTTAAGAAGTGGTTTATGTGTTTCCTTCATGACTAATGCGCCTGTGAGGATAAGGACAAAGTCCCCTCACCTTACTATTCCTTGCTCAGGTCCATCACACATACTTGGGTTGCATAAATTTTTATGGAATAAATTAATGGTTGAATTCAAACTTCCTTCCAGAGCAATTTCACTGCTGCTCAGATGCAGGACAGTTTACCCAGCAGAACAGACAAGAGTCAGCATTTCTATAGCTCCGCTCTGGAGTTCTCTGCAAACCCCACTAGAAGAAGCATGCAGAAGCAACTTTGCCACACACCTTCATCACAGCCTGCCTGTGTCCTTTCGTCACTGCTGTTGTTCTAACTGCCTCAGCCTTTATTGGAAAATCACGAGGTGACCCCATCAATCTTTAGCTCCTTTATTTAATCTGCTGGCAATGGTCACATTTGCTTATTAAAGTACAGAGAGAATAATGAGTCTTTTATGGGTCTTAGAGTCATGGAAATGTTGAGCTTCATGGCACCTTGGAAATTAACTTGAATGAGCATTTCATCCATGGACCAGGAAATGGTATGACCTGAGAGAAGGGGACTGGCTTCTCAGGGTCACACAGTGGGCCCGTGACAGACTAAAATTAGCTCGAGTTTTCCTAAGTTATTGCTTCTTTTAGTTTGTGTAAATGCATTCAATACCACAATCTCACACACAAACACAGTTAACACAGACACATAAATGGAGACACATACATATGTGCATATCTGGAGATACACACAGAGAAACACAGAGGTATGCACACACACACACACACACACACACACACACACACACACACAGAGTTTTCTAGTTGTAGAATTTCTTATTTCTTCCATTCTCCCCTCCCTGCCTCCATCCCTCCCTCCCTTCCTCCCTCCCTTCCTCCCTTCCTCCCTCCCTTCTTCCCTCCCTCCATTCCTCCCTCCTTCCCTCCCTCCTCCCTTCTCTCCTTTCCTTCCTCTCTCCCTCCCTCTATCTCCCTCCCTTCCTTTTTCTTTCCTGCTCTCTTCCCTTTCCTTTCTTCTTCCCCTCCTCCCTCTCCCTTCCTCCTTCCATCCCCCCTTCCTTTTCTCTTTCTTTCACTAGTTCTTGGTGCATGCTCTGGTACATCTGGTTCAGCCTAACCCGACCGGACTTTGAATTTGTGGCAATCCTCCTGTCTTAGCCTGAGTACTGGGATTATAAGTATTTCCTATCATACCTGGTTCATGTTCATGAAACAAAATCAAACAAAACTTAGCAATTTGTTCTATTATAACTGAATGCATAATGCTATTAAGTTCTTTCATGATTTCACACACTCAAACAGGAGTTTTAAGAGAATGTCTTATTTGTTTTTTAAACTTTATTAGATATTTTCTTTATTTACATTTAAAATGCTATCCCCAAAGTTCCCTATACCTTCTCCCTGCCCTACTCCCCTACCCACCCACTCCTACTTCTTGGCCCTGGCAGTCCCCTGTACTGGGGCATATAAAGTTTGTAATACCAAGGGCCTTCTCTTCCCAATGATGGCCGACTAGGCCATCTTCAGCTACGTATGCAGCTAGAGACATGAGCTCTGGGCATAATGGTTAATTCATATTGTTGTTCCACCTATAGGGTTGCAGACCCCTTCAGCTACTTGGGTACTTTATCTAGCTCCTCCATTTGGGCTCCTATGTTCGATCCTATAGATAACTGTGAGCATCCACTTCTGTATTTGCCAGGTACTGGCATAGCCTCACACGAGACAGCTATATCAGGGTCCCTTCAGCAAAATCTTGCTGGCATATGCAATGGAGTACTACTCAGCTATTAAAAACAATGGATTTATTAAATTCTTGGGCAAATGGATAGATCTGGAGGATATCATCCTTAGTGAGGTAACCCAATCACAAAAGAAGTCACTAGATATACACTCACTGATAAGTGGATATTAGCCTAGAAATTTAGAATACCCAAGATACAATTTGCAAAACACAAGAAAATCAAGAAGAAGGAAGACCAATTCATGGATACATCATCCCTCTTTAGAATAGGGAACAAAATACCCATGGAAGGAGTTACAGAGACAAAGTTTGGAGCTAAGACAAAAGGATGAACCATCCAGAGACTACCCCATCCGGGGATCCATCCCATAATCAGCCACCAAACCCAGACACTATTGCATATACCAGATGTCTTATTTGTAACATGAATAGGGTGGGGGGATTCTTCATTATATGAGAATATCTGAAGCCCTGTAGTTCATTTGGCAACATTAGTTCCTTCTCACTAATCCTGGGTGTTGTAACAACCTTATGTCCCATCTTGCCTAGTTACATTTCCAGATGCCCCCTTGAGACTTGTATGTCCCACATAGAGTCCTTTTGTCATCCCAGGAGCAGCTTCATCCATGGAGTCCCGTCCTTCCCAGTCCCATGATCTCTGCTAATCAGGTCACACACGAACACAGACACACAGACACATAAATGGAGACACAAACATATGTGCATATCTGGAAATACACACACACACACACACACACACACACACACACACACACACACACACAGTTTTCTAGTTGTAGAATTTCCTTTTTTTTTCCATTCTCAACATCTCTGTAATTTCACCTTCCAGAGAACATGATACAAATACAATCATACTATGTGTCCATTCAGAGTGACTTCCATTCAAGCGTGGCCCTTATGTTAAGCATGCATGGAGAGCAATAGCCCAGAGTGCTGTGTTTAAAGCTTGGAGCTAACTTTGCAGATCTCCTGGAATGTATTTGGCATACCATACTCCAGAGGATTTTGTATATGGTGTGAGGTCTGGACCAGAGTTGGTTTATTTCTTGCACATGGTCATCTGACTTTTCTAATACCACTGGATGAAGCAAGCACCTGTCCCTTCTTTTCGTGTGTACAGAACTCAATTGTTTATATCTGTGTTCATGTACATCTAGGCTGCTGTATTCCACAGAGCCATGGCCAAGGCTGGAGGCAGATGTTAATCTCAGTCTAATTGCATTTCTGTTTCTGTGATTAAACACCCTGACAAAAAGCAATTTAGGAGAGAAAGTTTATTTCAGTTCATAATTCCAGGTTATAATCTGTCACAGCAGGTAAAAGGAGGAAACAGCAACTTAAAACCACGCATCAGTTTATGTGGGTTTTCTTTTGGCTCAGAGTGTGAGGGCACAGCCCATCATGGCAAAGACGGCAGGGTAGCAGGAGTGTAAGGCAGCTGGTCACACTGCGTCCACAGCTGGGAAGCAGAGGGATAAATGCAATGAGGGAGCCCCGAGAGAGCAAATATTTGGGTCCAGACTCCATCTTAGAGAATCTGACCTAAGTTTGAACTCAAGGTCAGTACTGAGTGTTAGTTTCCAAGTACCTCCCACCCCAACAAAACCCAAGCCTAACTCCAGTTTCAAGGCTGACCCCAACCAAACCTGTGTGTCCAGGTTAATCTCCCCCAATAAATCCATCATTTCCCATTATCCCCCAACAAGCATGCCCTCTATCTAACAACCATCAATTAGGAAGAAATCAATAGTTAAGTTTATAGAATATTAATTTCTCCCATGTCTTGTATATGTTACTGAACATCTCTAGCAGCTTCAGAGTATCTCACAGACATAGAGTTTAGGTTTTAATGATAAAATGAGAATATTTACATGCACTGTCTCCTAGTACTGTGGCAAAACTCAAGGCAAATGTGTCATCTTAGGTACATAATTCTCAAGTCTTTATTAAACTTAAGTATGATACTGCAAAAAAAAAAAAGTTTACGCTTTGACTGTCAGCATCAGCCAATAATGCTAAAGACCACAGTAGCACACCAATTAGATGCTTGCCAGGGTAGAAACACCCCTCATTTGCTGCTTTCTATAAAACCTCTCTATGAATGTTCAGGGTTTTTTCTCCATCAGAACCATCCTGAGATGGGGGTAGGGGGCAGGGATGAGGTAAGCAGGAGATAGCTCAAATAAAGACCCTGGTAGGATTGCATCAGATCAGCTGATTGGTCTTTCAGGCTTCCACGGCACAAAAGTCTAACCCACGGATAGCACTACTCACGTCTAAGATGGAGCTTTTTAGTGCAATTAACTGAATTTAGACAATTCCCTGCTACCCTGCCCAGAGATTTGTTTATGTGCTGATAGTAACAGAGCTGGTTTATGTTAGAAAGTTCCCAGGTGACCTGGAAGCTTGAATCTTTTAGTTCTATGGTTCTGAGTGTTTGCCACACAGAGGTCATGTTTGCACCAGAGTAGTGACAATTCACTGGGACTCAGGCTACCCCATTGCTGTAGGGAATGGTGCAAAGATCAGGGCAGTCATCTGACTCTATGAGGAGCATCTAGATACATGGATGTCTGAATCCTTCAAGTCACTGAACCTTTCCAGACACCAGTGCAGTGCTTCACACATTCCTCACAGGTCTCCATGCTGAGAAGCCTTATCCTTGGGCTGAGGTACAGAGAGGAGCTCTATTCCTTGTACTTTTTTTTCCAAACACAATTTTTATTTCATTCTTTTTTCTTTTGTAATTTTATGCATACACAACATGCTTTGATCATTTTTCCCCCTATTGTTGTCTCTTATGCCCTTCCATCTTCCACTAAAAGGTTTCCTTCCAACAGGTCTGTCTCTCTCTGTTTGTGACCCATGGCATTTAATTACACAAGTGTGTGTGTGTGTGTGTGTGTGTGTGTGTGTGTGTTGTGTGTTTCTCTCTTTCACTGTGGAAGTGTGTGTATGTGTGTATTTGTTTGTATGTATACGTGGGAGGAAAGAGCAGAAAACAGCCTCAGATGTTGTTCCTAAAGAGGCATTGTAATGGTTAATGTTTTAAAAACCTGAATATCTAACGTTTGTCATTTATTCTGTGCTATTTTCTGGGAAATAAGTCTAGTGACACGTGAGGGGCATTAACTCCTCATAAAATGGAAAAGGACCACGGTGAAGTGGAAAGAAAGGGCAAGTTCTGATTACTGTAAGTCTAGGATTCTACACGTGAGAGTTAGAGGGAGGACCAATTGATTAATTAATTTGTTTGTTTATTTATTTACTTAATGTGTATGGGTAGTCTTTCTGCATGCATATCTTTGCACCATGTGAACGACCAGTGCTTTTGGAGGTCGGAAGAGGGTGTTGGATTTCCTAGGACTAGAGTTCCAGATGATTGTGAGCTGACTAACTGAGTTGGCCCTCTGTGGGCACGATTTCAGGGCTTGTGCTCTGAACTGTCTTAAGACTGAAGAAAGGGAGCTGAACAGGAGCAGTGAGCAGACAGCACCCAGGTGTCTGTGTTTATGCTTTCTCTCTTTGATGTGATGACTGTTCAAGTTTCGGTCTTCACTTCCTCCCAATAATGGAAAAGAACCTGGAATTGTAAGCCAAATAAACCCTTCTCCCCGAGGTTACTTTTGTCACTGTATTTTTATCACACCAACAGAAATGAAATCTGAAGAGATGATAGATTTCTTTTTTCTTTTTCTTTTTCTTTTTTCCTTCCTTCCTTCCTTCCTTCCTTCCTTCCTTCCTTCCTTCCTTCCTTCCTTCCTTCCTTCCTTCCTTCCTGTCTGTCTGTCTGGGTTTCTTATTACTCATCAAGTAATCTAGATGGCCTCACATTCTAATCTCGGGAACCCTGCTGCTTCTTCCCCCTCAGTGTGGGATTACAAGTGTACATTGTCATGCTCAGCTTTCTGGAAAAGTTTCTGGAAATTTAACTCAGTTCCCCATGCTTGCAAGAAAACACTCACTACTAAGCCATCTCCCCAGCCTCCCAACCTCCCAGCCTCCCAGCCTCCCAGCTCCCAGCCTCCCAGCCTCCCAGCCTCCCAGCCTCCCAGCCTCCCAGCCTCCCAGCCTCCCAGCCTCCCAGCCTCCCAGCCTCCCAGCCTCCCAGCCTCCCAGCCTCCCAGCCTATTCCTTGGAATTTCCCATATAAAACTTCCCATGGGATGATTTCGTTTCCAGTACCTGGGATGGAATGTAGATCCCAGCATCCTAGGTGACAGTGCAGCTGAATCCCGGAGTGAACAAACTGTCAGTAAGATGGTTTCAGGGAATCTCTGTCTGAATAGTTTTCTACAGGTATATAGCCACGGTTTGTCCTCTATACCCGTTTCTAATGTCCCAGTAACTAAGGGACTCTTGTATTGAAACAGAAGGCTGTGAGATATAAGAATACCAGATTATAAAGTAGGTAAAGGGACACCAGAGGCCCAAAGCCTAGGCCTAAAGCAGACACTCATTTTCATAGGAGTAAACTGTGGAGTTTTGCTGAGTACGGATGGAGCTATTTATTGAATTACATAGACTGCCATGGTCTGCCTGGTACCCATTGCCTCTGTTTGTCCTCCCCTGCCATTTCACCCATCTACGCTTTACAAACTCCCCTGCTATCATTCAATTGTCAAAGTTTAGCAATTTCCCCCAAGCTTTCCATTAACCTCTCTGTCATCAGGACGTAAGGAAGAAATTTCATTATTGGGGAAGGTGAGGAGGGCACCTTTTATTTACTTAACACGAAAAACTTTTCCAAAACCACAAATTATATTCCTATCATCCAAACAGTGACTGAGTACTTAATTAATCCACAAAGCCATTCTGTTCCTTTGAGCTGGGCAAAGCCTCCTGGAAGGTCACCATCCAACAGAACACAGCTCTCTTATCTCTGCCGTTGGTCCACCTTACTGATTAATCCACCATCCACTCTCAGTATCTGCCTTTCATCTATCCACAGCTATGAAGCACCCTATCACTTAACTTGGTGCTTTTATTTTTTTAAAAACATTTTTATTTTTAAGTATGTGTATATGGGAGGATATCTGTATGTGCATACACATGCAAGTACCCATGGAGACCAGAAGAAGGTGCTGTGTTCCCTAGAGCCAAAGTCAAAGCAATTGTAAGCACCCCAATGTGATTGCTAGGATTAGAACTCAGGTCCTCTGCAAGAGAAGTATGTGCTCTTATCTGCTGAGCCAGTCCCCCTGATACTTTTATCTTAATGTTTTCTTTCTTAGACCATTTTCCCAGGGAGCTCTCTATCAAATGCTAACAACCATAGATTAGCTTTAATAGCCTCACTCATTAATTGTCTGACCAGAGTAAAAATATATCCTCGGAGACAGATTTTTACTTCTAGAAGCCTCTGATGATGTCAAGGCATTGTGCAGAAGGCCGCAGTGGACCCCAGGGTACAGGTTGTTCTTTCTCTGGTGCTGGACTCCATTCTGAGGATTGTAATCTTGGTATGCCAATTCTGACATTTCAGTGAGTAAGCACTGCCTTGTTTCTGAGGTAGGGGATTACTAATGGTCTATATGAGCAGACACAGAAATGCCATGGGATGGCATTTACATCTGTTTCATCAAGATGATGGGTGACAATTTGTCACAGATCTAAGTGTCCTCCTGCTGGGGTGAAATCAGAGACATAGGGATGAGATTAAACCAGATGGCCACTTAAGCCCCTGTTCACTTTCAGGGACTATAAATGATTGCATTTCACAATTAGAAGAATCATTTAGGATAACCTACTTTTGAAATATGTGCATGCGATTGCTCTGTGCACACATTCATCCGTAAGTGCAGGTGCGAGTGCATATGTACCACAGAGAGCATGGAGGTCAGAGAACAAACATCTGATGTCTGTCCTCGCCTTCCACTTTGTTTATGACAGGAGCTCTTGCCCATCACTGTGGGTACTGGGTTACTGACTGACCTGTGAGCTTCTGGGGATTCCTCTGTATGGAGAACTTCAGCACTTTTGTAAAAACTGCGGCCCAGCAGTGTGGGCCTCTCTTCCAGCCCCAGAGGGTCTGAAGTAGGAGAGTCCTTTGCTGCAGCTCTCTGGTCAGGTAGTTCCAGCCAATCAGTGAGCTCCAGGTTCAGCGAGAGATCCTCCCACCAAAGAAATAGTGACAGAGAAAGGCAGTGTTTACTTCATTTCTACTCCCTACCAGAATATACTTCTCTTTCTTAAATGATTTCTTTCTAACGTTTGTCGTTTCTTCTGTGCTATTTTCTGGGAAATAGGTCTGGCGACACGTGAGGGGCATTAACTCCTCACAAAATGGAAAAGGACCACGGTGAAGTGGAAAGAAAGGGCAAGTTCTGATTACTGTAAGTCTAGGATTCTACACGTGAGAGTTAGAGGGAGGATCAAGCAAATCAGACTATTTTGGGGAGAGCTACCTGTTAAAAGTGAAGGCTGAGCGGTCCAATGAGGCCTGTTGCCATGACATCCAATGATTCCCTGTTCACTGTGATGGAATCCCCATTTGTGTCCTTAAAAAATTAAAGCAGCTTTATGGATATTAAATGTTTAAGTGGCTCCAGCAGCTAGAAAGAAAAATTGCCTTATGAATAAAACAGACCGACGGCTGATTGCTTGCATGGGAAGTATTTGAAAAACGTGTTCACGGAGTTTCGAGCCTGGCAGCCTTTGTTTTATGGTGTGCGGTGATAGGGGGAAATGGATGAATGAATATATAAATGATCGTAGGCAAACGACAGAATATAAAAAATTGTGAGAGAGGAATTAAACTCACTTCAACACAGTTTTCCCCCTGAACACTTATTATAAGCTTGACACCAGGCAGGGCCTCTTGGAGCACGTAAAAACTGCCTCTGGTGCAAGTGAGTGCCTTCCCTCCTTCATGTATTAGCTGGAATGACACTGCTATTGATATTCCAGTGTTTTCATATGATACTTTAAAATTTTAAAGGCCAGGTTGCTACTATGTCCATTTAGTAAGATAATAGAAATAATATCCCTCTGGGCATTGTGATCATTCCAATTATTGGTTCTCGACCAGATTTGTAGTATGAAGAGAGTACTTCCAAGATCTAGTCAATAAGAAAGAAGTTGGTTATTCACATAACATCGTTATCACTATTGCACCCATAAGCATCTCTTGCTATGTTGCTCACATCTGGATAAGACTACTGATACCATCACCACCACCACCACCACCACCACCACCACCACCACCACCACCACAGCAGCAGCTTGCAAAATACCTCTGGATACCATGAAAGCTAGCCAGCATGGAGAAGGATGCTTCCTGTTCAGGGACAGATAGATTTCTCCATGTCCTTCAAACAATGCATGTGGTGTCCTCAGCAATGAGGTCTTACCATCAAGTTTAGGTGGGCAACTAAGAGCAATGGCAAAAGCCTGGGTTGTTTGGGGGCATTTCCAGGATGCCTCAGACCAATATCTTCAGGAGAAGTGTCTCATTCCTAGTGCGAGGCTTTTTAGTAGATTATAGCTTCTAGAATAAACACAATCCCCTGTGTAGGTCCAATGAAAAATTTTTATATAGAGAAATATATATCCCTGTGTTTTATAAGCTTCATAAACATAACTTTTAAAAAATTTCCAAGCATTCTACCCATGGTTTAGTGCAGTCCTCATATTGAGTCTCAGAAGCTTCTCTGAGCAGTGGATGTTGGTCAACGAAGAAATCCACCAATGGTCAAAGTGCAGGGAATGAGTGACTGAGCATTACTTGGCCACAAATGGGACTTCTCTGTCACACTCCCCACTAAGGCTCAGGGATGCTGTGGAAGAAGGACTGGGAAGATTGTAAGAGCCAGAGATCAAGAAGGACCAGAGATAAGCAATGTCTTCTGAACATGACAGGATCTCCCCACTCATTAGCTCATAGCAGTTGTGGCTGCCTGCACAGTGTCCTAGAATGGAGTGGGAATGAGGTTCCTGGGTCTCCACCCCTAACTGAGGGCCAGTTGGCCAGTTGATGGCTCTGGGAGATGGACAGTCAATGATCTGTAAGGCTGTGACCCCCGATATTTTGACCACACTCCAGTGGATAGGCTCAGACCAAAAAGTACATAGCACAAAACTGATTTGATAGGTGATTAAAATGAAACAGGACATTAAGTTGGGGATGGGTAGAGATGTGGGGAAGATCTTGGAGGAGTTAAGGACAGTAGTGAATATGATCAAAACACATTGTGTGGAACTCTCAGAGAATTAATAAAGCATTCATGTTTTAAACAAGAAAATAAAATTCCATCAACAATTAAAAAAAATTAGTTTTTTATGGAGTGGACAAAACACAAATGTAGCAGAGGGCTGCCTTGGCCTGCTTCAGTGGGAGAAGATGTGACTAATCCTGCAGGACTTGATGTAACAGGGTCAGGGGATTCCCAAGGTGTCCCACCCTCTCAGAGACAAAGAGGATAGGGGGTGGGGGATGGACCCTGTGATGTAGACCAGGAAGGGGAACAGCATTTGGGATGTAAATAGATAATAAATAAATAAATAAATAAATAAATAAATAAATAAATAAATAATCAATAATAAATAAAATAGTCTCTTATATTTTACTTCTTTGGAAATTGTATTTATGTGTATAATGTATTTTGATCATAATCATTCTTCATGCCTTCCAACTCCTCCTGAATCCTTCTATATACATTACCTGCCAACTTTATGTCCTTAAAAAAAAAAAAAAAAAACAACCAACCCAATCAGTTCTATCCATGTACATATGTGTGTGAACACATCTACCAGAGCACAGTCAACCTGCGGAGGACCACAACCTCTAGAAAGAGTAAATTGTGTTTTATTTACCTATTTTGACAATTTTATAATTTTTAAAAATAAATTTTGATAAGCAAAAATCAGTCTTTTTGAGAAATGATTTATATGTTGTAATACCCTCTTTTCATGTGTACATAAGTGTGCATATGCATGTGTGTGCATATATGTGTGTGTTTGCAAGAAGATGTATGTGTGTGCAAGTTGAATGTGTATTTGTGTATGTGCCTGCAGAGACCAGAGGTAAACCTTGGCTATCATTCCTCAGGCTTTGCCTGCCTTGTTTCTTCTGAGGCAGGGTTCCTCACTGACCTGGAACTCAGCAAGTAGGNTGTACATAAGTGTGCATATGCATGTGTGTGCATATATGTGTGTGTTTGCAAGAAGATGTATGTGTGTGCAAGTTGAATGTGTATTTGTGTATGTGCCTGCAGAGACCAGAGGTAAACCTTGGCTATCATTCCTCAGGCTTTGCCTGCCTTGTTTCTTCTGAGGCAGGGTTCCTCACTGACCTGGAACTCAGCAAGTAGGCTGGCTGGCCAGGGAGTCTGAGGGATCAGCTTGCCTCTGCTTCTCCAGTGCTGGAATGTCAGATATGTATCACTTGGTCTGCTTTTTAAAAAAACATGGCTTTATGGCTAAACTCGGGTCCCCATGCTTGAAAGGTAAGTACTTTCCTGACTCAACCATTGCCTCCTGCCTCTCCCAGCTCACAATAGTTGTCAATAATTGTCAACTAAGAAATCACTACAACAATAAATTCTTTGAATATGTCTGTTACTCTCAAAGTTCCATAGCAGCCATTGTCTGCTAGCTCCTTTCCTCCACTCTTAGAACGTCACGGCTACTCCTTAGATCTCCGTCCCTGGGGTTTTGCCTTTTCCAGAGTACTAACAGAATCATTTGGGGCATAGCCTTTTCTTATTTTCTCTATTTAACTTAGCATAATGCTTTTGAAGAGTCATTCATGTCCTTGTGGATATCACCAGAATATTCTTTATCCTAATGGCTGAACACTACTCTTGCCTATGCAGGTGGCACACACGTTTATCCATGTATGAGTTAATGAACATTTCTTTCTAGTTCCTAGATGTTACAAACTGTCACAAGCATATCTCTGTGTGGGTAATAGGATGCATTTCTCTCACTTATGTAAAGTTGTGCAGAAAAACGTTTCCCCACCTCAGTCCTCCATATGTTAACTTGGGTACATCAGCTTTTTTTTTTTTTTTTTGCCTATGGCCATGCTATGTAAGGTCTTGGCTCTCTTTATGTTCAGCCATTGGCAGGGTAATGGACTTGCTTTGAAAATTCCACCTTAAAAAGGACCCCTCTTGTTTCTTTCCATGTTCTTCTGGAAAACACTTGAAACACAGACATTATAGGATGCAAAGGGACTGGGGAATTAGTTCTGAAATAATTCTGTACTATGTTTAGGAATCATGAACTTGTATGTATGCACATTTATATATGGAGGTATATATGTGCTGTGTATGTAACATGAGTTTGTGGAGGCCTGAGAAAAAGCTAGTTATTGTTCCTCAGGTACCATCCACCTTGATTTTTGGGACCGAATCTCTTCCTGGCTTGGGACTGGCTGTAGGCTAGGCTGGCTGGCTAGGGAGCCCCAGGAACTCTCATCCCATCTCCATTTCCCAAGCCCTCTGATTAGAAGCACATTCCACTATGCCTGGCCTTTTTACATGTGGAGTCTGGGCATGAAATACATGTCTTTGTGCTTTCAAGGGAATCACATTACTAAGTGAGCCATCTTCCTTGGCCCAGATTCCCAGATTTTTGTTAAAACAGTATGTTGGTAACACAACTTATTTCTTCTCCCTTAAATATTTATTGAAAGCCTATTAAATATCAAATGTTATTTGGAGTTAGGGAAAGAACTGAAAGAGCTGAAGTGGTTTGCAATCTCTCTTACTCTTCCTAAGCTCTCTGTCTTCTGCATGTCTAACCTCTCTCCAAATTAGGCAGTATTTAACTTCTCAGCTTACAGCCAGATAGAGGGAAATCTAATGGTTCTATATCCAGAAAAAAAGAAAAGAAAAGAAAAAGAAAAGAAGTATGGGGAACTGAATGTGTATGAGGATTACACAATAAGATATGTCTGCAAGAGGGTCAGAGAAATATGTTCCCAGAGTGAGAAAAACTTCACTTTGCCTACTAAGCATTTTAGAACTTTGGGCAGGTGAATGTGGTGGAGAGAAAAGAAAGTGACACTCCCAGGGTCTTCCATGTTCAAGGCTGGAAAGAAAAACTTAGTTACTCTGCTTTGTTTAGAAGTCCACCAAACCCAGACACTATTGCTGATGCTAAGAAGCACTTGCTGACAGGAGCCTGATATGGCCATCCCCTAAGAGACTCTGCCAAAGCCTGACTAATACAGAGGCAGACGCTCTCAGCCAACCATTGGACTGAGCACGGAGACTCCAATTGAGGAGTTAGGGGAAGGACTGAAAGAGCTGAAGTGGTTTGCAATCCCATAGGAAGAACAACAATATCAACCACCAGGACCACCCCCCCCTCCCCAGAGCTCCCAGAGCTCCCAGAGACTAAGCCATCAACCAAAGAGCACACATGGAGGGACTCATGACTTCAGCTTCATATAAAGCAGAGGACTGCCTAATCTGACATCAATGGGAGAGGAGATGCTTGGGCGGCCTGTGGAGGCTTCATGCCCCAGCCTAGGGGGATTCTAGGGCAGTAAGGTGAGAGTGGGTATGTGGGTGGGGGAGTACCCTCATAGAGAAAGTGGGGAGGTGGGATGTGATAGGGGGTTTGCGGATGGGAAACTGGGAAGAGGACATTTGAAATGTAAATAAATAAAATAACAACATCAAAAATAAGTCCACAGCTGACGTCATGACCACTGTCCCAAGCTCACTTAGGAGGCTTTGTAAGAAAGCTCTATTTGTCTTGACTTTTTCAATGGCTTCTGTTATTGATGCTGATTACATGATTTAACATGTGAAACTGCATACCCCACAGTGGCAAAGTTTTTCATAAATTAAATAAATGGTGCCACCACCTATTGTGTGTTTACTAAATATTAATAGACTCAAATAAATTAAGACAGCAAGACAAAGTTACTTTTCTTCCTTCTGTAGAAAATAATTGAAGCTGCCATGAAGCCATTGGCTGTTTAAATGTGGAAGGTTTTTGATATGTTTAGGCCATTATGACACCATATCAGTCCAGAATCTGCAAGGGAAAATGCCAGTAAAATGCTTGAGCAGGGTAGAATTTTATTCATGTAACTAGATTCCTAGAAAATCTCTCAAAACAGCTCTAGAAGCAAAAATCTGGAAGCTACTGTGGTGGCTGTGACCTGCTTCTATTATGGCCATACCTTCTGTCACCAAGAGAAACACAAAGACATAAAGAGGACAGTGGGGTTCAGACACTACTGTCTCACCTGCTGCTGAAGCCTGGGAATGGTGTCAGCCTCTACTGCATGCCCTCCAAACCTTGTAAGGTGTTTTACCCTTCCCAGACACCAAATTCATCCATATACCTTTGTGAGCAAGTCTTGGAGATGTAGTTGTCAGCCTTCTCATCTTCAATGTTGATTTTGTTTAATGAGTAGCAGGGCCTGGCTACTATGGACAAGTCCTAACTGACATCATGTAATCTAGTTGTGTGAGATTTTCTTCTGAGGAACACCAGTCACAGAGACAAAGGATCCCACTCAGGTCTAGTTTGGTAAAACAATGAGATTAACTGGGATTACCTACAGGGGCCCGGGCAATTTATGATGGCAACACCACTGAAGAAAAAACCCATCTCTCCTCTAGCAAGTGTCAATCATCTCTAGAGTCTTGTGGATGGGAGGGAGCCATGGGAACTCCTTCCTCTGTCCAGGACAGAATGTTAAAGGACCCAAGTCTGTGCAGCATTCCTGTCCGACAGGAAATCACAGATGCACAGAGTTCATGAGTTCAATGACCATGTCATACCCAGAGAACAATTGTCCTCAATGCTAGTTATCATCCTGATTTTCCCTGTTCTCAAACTTTTCTTTTGACTCCATTTCTGTCTATTGAAGAGAAGATCGTTATGCAAAAATACCATAGGAAGAAAAGACATACATTCTTCTTTTTCTAAACAGAAGATGCTTATACTATTTGATTACATTCTTATAAAAAATATTTAAAGACACAGGCTTTCCTAACTATCCATAGAGACATAGTAGACTTCCCATGTTTTGGTTCATCTGGAATCCTCATGTATCTTTGGTATATCTCTGCCGTGTGTCCAGTTAACCATCTGTGAAGTCTAGCCCTGTTACTGAGACTTATGCGGGGAGTAGAGAAGAGCTCCATGTCATAGCCTCCTTAATACAATTGTTTGCTAAGTCCTTCTGTCTTCTTAGCTTTATTTTACTTGGCCACTTTCCTTCCTTCATTCAGGGGGTCTGAGACATCTTTTCTATTGAGTCAAGAAGTGTGGCTCCAGTAGCCAGTTCACCCACAGGAACTGCTCTGCAAACAGGAAGAGAACAGGGAGCAGAGATGGTATCTCCAATAGCTCCTTAAGCCTGGCTCTTGGCAGGGAAATGAGCGTTTCATAGGAGGAGGGGTCTCGAACTTGAACCCTGAGAATACTCCAGAGTATTCACCAAACAAATAAAAGCATGTTTTTAACTTACTTCTGAAAAAAAAAAGAAAACAACACATGGTTTGTTTTGTTAATTTGTGGATTTTTATTCTAGACAAGGACTGATGGTCACTATGAGACAGAATTTATTTAAGATTCTAATAGTAATACAAAAGTAGTTATATAGAATAAAACTTTCTAAATTGTGCATTAATCAGGACAATAAAAAGTAATAAAATATGACTTAATTTGGATAGGATGACATAGTTCATTGTAATGCTTTTTAGGTTTAAAATCATTTTATATCATTAATCTTATTTTAAGCCACAATGATGTCACAAATGCAGAGGTCAGACATTTACTTTTTAAATGTTATGCTTTGGAATGACTGAAACTATAGAAATTGTAGTCCACTGATTTTTCCATGTTTTTCATGGAATATTACTAGGAATATACATTCTAGATATTTACCTTTGATAGCCCAAACCCTACCTAGCTGCCTACAAATAATGGTGATAAATAATTTAAAAGTCTAGTTTTGGATGCCTAGTCTGTGCTATTTACTCTATATAAGCATGATGTCAAATCCTCAAGCTATCACCCACAGGTAGCATAGCCTATGTGTGTTCATATAATATTTGCAATGACCCAAGTATTGGCCTTTGACTCTCTTTTCTTTCTTGTTTCTTACAAGTGGGTTCTAGAGCTGCCATGGCTTATCTCAGTCTAAGAAGTGATTATTGGGTGATGCTGGTTACCCAAGCTTAGAACTTATTTTGAAATAAAAATGTGGAGCTCTAAAAAAAAATGGAGCTCTGTGTGAAAGAGGTAAGGTTGAAAATGGAAGGACCAGGGAGATAATTCAGTTGGTAAATCACACACACACACACACACACACACACACACACACATGCCTGTACACACACAGAAAGAGAGAGAGAGAGAGAGAGAGAGAGAGAGAGAGAGAGAGAGAGAGAGAGAATGAATATGAATATTCTTTATGGGAAGAACAGAACATTAGTCAAATGCAGGACCCTTTTGGCAAGGGTATTGGAGTGACTATGTAGCTATTTTNTATATGTATATATGTATATATGTGCATATATGTATATATGTACATACATATAATATACTTACATATCTGTCAACTCACACCTCTATTTCTGTACCTAACCTGAGTTTATCTATATGCAGGCTTGTATGTCTTCTAATTCTCTAATTCTTAAGGCCACTGTTCATTGGTTGAGTCACTCTCAGTGGTCCTGCTGCTGAGCCCCGTGCCTATAACTCAGTCACATCAGCATGTGGTCGTCTCCTCATCAGTGGGCATGATTCCCTACAGAACAACCTGTAAACTCATCAGCTCATCCTTGTTGCTGCAGTCAATTATCCAGATCTTTTCAAAAAGGGCTTAGTCTAGTATCTCTGTTCTTCAATTCTCCATCTTGTAAAGGATCCAAATAACACTGGCTTGGACATCCTGGCTTTGAGGATTTAATTCTTAATAGAAAACAACTGGCAGAAAGACCGCTTTCCCCAAATAACCTGGTTTCTCCGGCAATCTCTGGAGTCTTATTTCTCTTTGATTTCCCTTTCCCTCTCGCTCTTATCTGCCTGGATAATCAAACCCCTGAGAGTATAAAAGCCTTCTCATTTGAAGTTGCTGCCATTTGGAATAAACAGCTTCCTTATCTCTCTACCATGAGCTGTTTCATGCCAAGACTCAGTTGAAATCTATCTTTATTCCTCTGTTATGACCTGGTACTGGAGTTCTTGTATGATATTAGACAATGTGATGCTTATATACGTTTCCTTTGAACTTGAAAGTTTTGGTCAGCATTGACATCCCACTGATAAGAATTTTATATCATCTAATCTGTCAGGAACTGGGCATGGTGGTGCATGCCTGGAACCTCTGAATGATGATTTAGTTCTTGCCACTCACAACTGGCCTCCATGTTCTCCTCAAGAGTGAGATTTCAATTCTTCCCATATTCCAGCCTTAACTAAATGGTACAGCTAGAAATCTGGATCTATATTTGACTAAAAGATGAGCTCATACCAGAGGCAGAGAAAGAGTGATATGGGTGTGCTGTCTTTCTGTGGCTCCACGCCATACAAAGGAGCCAGCTGAACACAGCCCATATGATTATTACATGTGAGAGTCTGAATGTGGATTAGCTTGATCCTCTGCTCAGGATCTCAACTGCCTTGCAGTATTTACTGATGCTGTTCAAGCCCATCTTAACCCAGTTCTTCCAGATTCACTGCTTGTGGGGAGAATTCAATTCCTTACAGATAGAGACTGTCATCTCCATCAAAGGCTAGCTGGCTAGCTCTCTGACTTCAGAAATAACCCTGCTCCCTCCGAGTGAATGAATCCCACACAGGGTAATCACATTTGGATTAACTCAAGTTTAAAGACTAATTGTTCCTGAAAAATTCCTGGTCATATACTGCAACATTGTCGCAGAGAGACGTGCCATCCTAGTCATGGGTCCTTCTCAAACATGAGAGATGAAGCTTACAGAAGAGATGCCAAGAGATGATAGCAACTTTGGATCTTATTTTAGATTGACTATCAAATTTATGAACATAGAATGCTCCTGGGAGTCAGATAGCCCTGGGTCAATTACTATCCTCCTCCTCCACCACCACCACCATCACCAACTCTCTCTCTCTCTCTCTCTCTCTCTCTCTCTCTCTCTCTCTCTCTCTCTCTCTCTCTCTGTGTGTGTGTGTTTCAAATGGCATCACCATGTGGTACCAATTCTTTCTAACAGCAATGATTCTGAACTCACAGATTGGAAGCAATGTATGTACCTCTCCTGGGCAAGGCATGGTCATTGCCTTCTTCAACTCACAGAAGAGTCTGGAAATGTTCTCAAAAGGCCCATAGGCATCAGCTCCTTAATTTCCTAGAATGTAGCAAACGGGAGGGCTCATAAGACAATACACACTCCCCAAGAAAATCTAGAGAATTTATGGTTACTAGGATTAAAAAAAAACTTTCTTAAGTAGTGTAGTTAGCCACAAACTATCCATCTTCCTGTGAGTAGCTCCTACCCCAACTCCTCCTGTAAAACACTAGTCATCCATTCTCCTGTGAATAACTCCTTGTACTGGTTAGGTTTTGGTTAACTTGATACAAACTACAGTCATCTAACACAAAGAAACCTCAATTATAAAATTTTCTTTATCAAATTGCCCTGTAGGCAAGTCTGTGGGGCTACTTTCTCAATTAATTATTGATGTAGAAGGGGCCTGTCCACTGTGGGTGGTGCCACCTCTTGGCAAGCAGTGCCAGGCTGTGAAATAGCTAGGTGTGGTGAGAATAGGCTAAGGAAGCCCTGGCAGCACAAAGCGGTGTTCTTCCCTGGCTCTTCACTCGCTTTTGTCTCCAGCTTCCTTCCCTGCGCTCCTGCCATGACATTTTTCAATAATCAACGGTGGTCAGGTCAGGTTAGCCAAACCTTTTCTTCCTCAAATTGCTTTTGGTTACAGTGTTTGTCACACCAATAGAAAATGGTTGAGGCATCCCTCATTCATGCTATTATGAATAATGTTTCACTTACGCTTCTGAATACAGGTATCATCAACACCCCTACTCATACTCCTTTAGGTAACCCCCCATCCACATACCCAAGTGATACTCCTGTGAGTAACAATATACATTTCTTTCTTTGGTTTATCCTCGGTGTCTTATCTGGAATGAATAAATGCAGGTAGGTGTACCTCCCCAAAAAGAGCTTACACATTATTCTCCATAAGCATATATTTGATGACAAGAAGCAAGAGACCAGTATTGCTGATACAGGATTAGTTATTGTGGGAGAAACTGTGTGTAGTCATATCTGATGATAGGGGAGTTCACACAAAAATGATTTATACAGATGGGTGTGTGATATTGCTTGTGCATGTGTATGTGTGTGTGTGTGTGTATGAGTGTGTGTGTGTGTGTGTGTGTGTGTGTATGAGTGTGTGTGTGTGTGTGTGTGTGTGTATGAGTGTGTGTGTGTGTGTGTGTGTGTGTGTGTGTATCAGTCCAGAGGTCAGCATCTGGTGTCACTCCACATAACATGTCCCTTTTATTCTTTTAATTAAAAACAATATTCACTTATTTGTGAGGAAGAGATGGATATAGAAACCAGAGGACAGCTTGCAAGAGTTGGTTCTCTCCTTCTACCCAGGTTCTCAGGTTTGGTTGCAGGTAACTTTTCATGATAGACCACATTGCCTTTACAATCTTTTTTAATGAGACAAGGTCTCTCACTGGGCTAGACATCACCAATTTGGCTGGGCTGGATAACAAGCAAGGTCTGGGGATCCAATGTCAGTTTTTTACATGTCAGCACATGTGTCTGCTGAGGATAGAACTTGGGTCCCATGTTAACACAGTGAGCTCTTTATGGAACAAACCGTCTTTCTGTTTTCTGTCTTAGAGGACACTTTCTGTTTACAGAAGCACATACTCAACAATGACCTGGAGAACCACATCAAACAATCACTGTTAAAGAGTGCCTGCTTCGTTCCAGCCTTTTTTCCTTGTGAAATGCCCACAACATTACAGGTTTCTTTTTTATGATTACATTTATAGATTCACCCACTTAACATTAGATCATGGAGAATTCCCCCCCTTTTGGACAAGTTTTAAATTATTACCTACATTTTAAATGGCCACACCTTCCAGGATTGCAGATTTCTATTAGGTTGTGTGATAATTTGATTACTGTATCTCCTCCTCTAGAATATAAGCTCCAGAAGGAAAGATCATTTTACATATATAAATTGGCTACACCTTGCTACACTTCAGAGGGAAGATCCCATGACCCAACATGGTATTTGAGTGTTGAGCAACATAGATTGGGAGGGTTATAGAGACTAATGTATTGTTTTGTGAGTCAGTAAGTCCTTGTCTTATTGGCATGTGGGGGTTAATCTCATTTGTCAATTTTATTGGATCTGGAATTGACTAAAAGACATGCTTTAGGGCAAAGATGTAAAGGTTATTTCCAGGATTAACTGAGGGGAGAAGCACCTTCCTTGGGGTGCAGCACACCAGAGTGCCAAAGAAGAAAGACAGCTGAGAGAAAAAGCAAGGCTTTCCCATGGACTGCCTTTGCTCTTTGCTAGTAAGTATATTCACCCCCTTTCTATCCATTTGCTGCAATCTTTCCCTGACTTCAGAACCCATCCTTCACCCAAACCCAGGATGCTTTGAGATATTGACTGATAGAGGAAAGTGAGAGCCAAGTTGAGAACCAAACCAAGGCCATTTCTATTAATCTGAGACTATTAGAATTTGTCTTTTTAATTATGAGTGTGTCTGTTGGGGGTCAGCAAGTGCACGTGAGTGTGGGTGCTAACAGAGAGAAAGAGGGTAGCAGATTCCCTGGAGCTGGAATCCCAGGAAGCTGTGAGCTGTCTCACTTGGATGCTAGGAACCAAATTCCAGTCTTCTTCAAGAGCAGCAAGTGCTCATCATTACCATCCAGCCCTAATAGCATACCCGCTTAATTGCTACTAGATCTTTATCAAAGATATCCATGAACAGCCCTCCTAGCTCTTACTTCTTGAAATTCTGTGCTAATATTTACCACATTGAAATGAGGTTTCTAACTGCTCTCTTTTCTAAGCACCTCCAGTGACCAAAATACAAAGATGGTTTGGTTCTTTAATCTTCTGCCAAAATGGAAGATGCTACCTTGGGAAGAATGAAAAGGAAGTATTGGAAACCGGCCTTGAAGTTGCTTCTGGTAAGAACGGTCTACGTACATGGATATTCAAACTCTGGGAAGATAATGGCCAAAGGTACTCTTTGTAAAGAAAACAGATAGTCATTACTAAACAGGAAAGGTGGAGGAATATTTGTGTGAGTGCGTGCGCGTGTTCAAATGCGTGTGGATGTATGCATGTGTTAGTATATGTTCGTTTGTCTGGAGACCAGAGAATGACATCTATGTTTGCCTTAGTTACTCTCAACCTTCCTTTTTAGGGAACATATCACTTGCTTATGACTGGATAATTCTGGTTTGGCTAGACTAGCTGGCCAGGATCTGTTCATCTCTGCCTTGTCAGCAATAGGATCATATAGGCACATGGCTTTCCAATTTTCTTTTAACTTTGTATTGGTTCTTCATGAATTTCACATGATGCACACCAACCCCACTCATCTCCCCATCATCCCTCTATGTGCTCACGCTCCACTCTCGCAATGCCCCCCTCAAAAGAGAAAAAGAAAAAAAAATCTCATTGTGGAAGTTGTAGTATATCACTCCACTTCTTTGCTTGCAAATGTTCATTTCAATAAGTCCTTGGTCTGGTTCAAGCCCTCTAGCTTCTTTGAACTATTAATACTGAAACCTCACTGGGACTCCTCTCAGATATTTGGTTGTTGTCCTGAATCACAGAGATCCTGTAGTGTTGGATCTGTGGGACTGGCCCCTAGATGTACTTCAGCAGTTCATCAAAATAGGGTAGATGTTGGGGCAGGCCAACTCAAAGTCCTGGATCTGGGCCTGAGACGTATCTGTGCTGGTCACCCTGCCAGCTTTCTCATGCCACCATACCACCAGGGTGAAGTCTCCTGCCTTGCCCTAGCTGGCCCATTCAATGCCACAACCAGAAAGGGGTAGAGTCAGTTTTCCTGCTCGAATGCCCTCAGGGCTGACTCACCTGAGCCATGCTACCAAGGCCAGATCTCCTGTGCTGCCCAGGTGAGGGGCAGGGCTCACTCTCCTTAGTGCTGCAGCTTGTGAGAGCTTGAGCCAGATCTCTTGCTATCCTGCCTCAGGTCTGGCTCAGGTGCAAACCTCACAACCAGGGCCAGCACTACCCTGCCACCAAGGCAAGGTGCAGAGTCCACTCTTCTGAGCGTTGTAGCTGGTAAGGAACAGAAACAGTTCTCTGAATTCCATGACCTTGGGGCCAGTTCTCCTGCCTGCTGTAGGAGGCAAGGGATGGGGATGGGGGCATCTCTCCATCACCCATGCTGTAGCCTGGCAGACAAGTGGCAGGGCTTTTCTTTTCTTTTCTTTTCTTTTCTTTTCTTTTCTTTTCTTTTCTTTTCTTTTCAAGTGTGGGTTTTCTATAATTAGACCCATCTCTTCATGCTTGCACAGGCAAAGTAAAATATCAATAGAGCCATCTCTCCAGCCTGATTGATGAGAACTTGATGTTTAAAAAAGAAAACATAACTAAGAACATGGAAGACAAAAGCAATTCATTTATGACTTCTGCTCAAGCCTATAGTTTTAGAAAAGTCATGGGTTTGCTCTCTATCCAAAGAGGTTGACTACACTCATAGGCTAAAAGAACAAAACTGGGCATTTTAAGGAGAAGGACAGGGACTTCAGGAGGCATGAAGTCTGTATTTAAAGCAAGAATTATGTCTGTGCTTGACAGTACCTAAGCCAAATCTGGGGGTCCTCTCAGAAGCCTTCCAGAGAAGTTCACAAAGACCAGCTCCTGAAAGAAAATGCTGCAGAATGTCACATCTGTGAGTTCCATGCTTTTCTTAATTGAATGCAAAAGCACTCATATGTGGGTGTGTGCATGGAACTAGCTGGGTCTTGAAATTCTTTAGGGTCAAGGGTTTTAAGGACTTTTGAATAAGTTAAATGAACAAATTTGGGTAAGGCAGTGCATAGATGTTTGGAATTAGAGATAGGAAAATAGATGTTTCAAACTATCTAGCAAGTTTGAGGCCAGCCTGGAATGCAGGAGATGTGTATTTACAACATTGAATCAATATACTGACAACATTTAATTTATGAAGGTGATATTTTGTAAATAAGTTTTCTTATTGAGAATTTTATACTTTTCCACCATAAAATATGAACTATCCCCCTGTCATCCATTTATCTATCTATCTATCTATCTATCTATCTATCTATCTATCTATCATCTATCGCTCACTAAATCCAAGTAATGTTGCCCATATATATGCTGGTGTGGGGCTACCAGAAGCCATATTCACATGCACGCATGCATGCACGCACACACGCATGCATGCATGCACACACACAGAATGACTTTCCGTCTCCTAGAAGTTATCACTTGCCAGTAGGGCTTCCATAAGAGCTTGGCCCAGGAGAGTGCCTCCCCCAACTATGGTGGCAACTTGGCTGGCTTGGTCTTAGGCAGAACTTGGCCAAGTAAACCAGAGCTATGGTGAGTTCATGAAGGCAGTCAGCATGTCCTGTTCAGAAGATAGCATTTGTGAAATTGATTTTCGAACCCTATAGTTTTATTTTTGCAATTTAACTCCAAAACTGTGCAAACGAATTTCTCAAATCTGAGGTCTTAGTCTCTTTCTCTTAAGAAAGAAACTATCGTCAGAGTTTTTTGAAGAGAGGAGAATCTCTTTTGTGGCTATGTGCCTGTGGGCAGCTTTGAGAAAGGACAACATGTGCACAGCGGCAGCTTTGATGAACACTAGTTCCCACCTGTGTGATAGAATGGACACAAAGGTTCATTGAGAATCCATGCTAAGCAGGAGCACAGTGTAGACTTGGTCAAGATTTTTCTTGCTTTTCAGCCTCCCACATCTTCTCATGGCCTTTCCTTCTCAGAGATCACGTCTGAGATGCAAATGTGATTCTCCTATTCAATAACTGTCTAAATTACTAGTCCTTCGGGTTCCTCATCTAGGAAAGCCTGGGAGTATTTCTAGGAGGGAAGATAGGAAGTGTTTCTTCATTCGTATATTTGAAATGATTTTAGTAAGGGCGTGCCAAGCAGCAGTTAACTAAGTCTTAAAAACACTGGTGTTACCATATGATGCCACCAATCCTCATGGAGACCTTTGTTTCATAGTCGTCTATGAAAAGGACTGATGCTATTAGGATGTCTTACCTCTCGTCACCAAATCTGTTAGGGTTGTTTAGAACACATTAGATTCTCCATGCTTAGCTCACACTGAGACTCTTATTTGAGTCTTCAGAAGAACTGATATACAGTGGTTAATAACAATCCATGTAACACTATAGGTATTGCTCTGGCAAATCTGTCCTCTAACCATTATCAGCATTCTCACTAGACTGAGATTCAACCTAACTTGTCCCCTGCATCTCCATGGCTCAGTATAGCACACTTGTCTTCAATGCTTGGAAGGAAGCCAGACAGGGGTTAATGTTCTTGCCTGCTAGCCTGTCCCAATCCTCATGGAGACCTTTGTTTCATAGTTGTCACAGAAGGACACCTGGCCAGTGCTCATCACTTACTTAACTCTTAGCCTCACTAGTTTAAGAAGTGGCTTTTGTCTCCACCCTTGGAGAGAGAAAAGTGCCAGTGACCAACTCATGGAAAAAGGAGGGGTAGGCTGTGTGGAAAGTTTGGGACTTAACGAGGAGCTTAATGAAAAGTGAGGCTGCTAAGTGTCAAGGATGAAGAGGGAAATTCTCAAGGTATCTGTGTGTTAAAACAGTGACAAGAGTTTCTCTAGCAATAATAAAATAGACATCTAAAAGGAAAAGAGATATCCTGGAGGATCTCAGACTACTTTGAAATGTTACATGCCAGAACATAACAAGGCAATGATTGCAGCAATTTGATGGAAAAGGCGATGCCCTAATTCTATCCCTAGTCAAAGTGTCAATCATTTGAAAACAAGAAGAAAAGGATGCATGGCTTAGGGATATGACACTCATAAATGTTTTCTTTTTAAGGCAAGAATGACTTTATGAGAAAAAATTACCACATAAGAGATCCAGTTAAAGTCAATGGAAAGGGACAGTAAATGTCTCTCTCTCTTCTCTCTCTCTCTCTCTCTCTCTGTGATATATATATATATATATATATATATATATATATATATATATATATATATGAAAAGGATTAAAACCTAACGTATGATTCTATTATTTAGGAAAGAGAGTAAGATTTGTACTTAATTTCAAGAGCTTATTTTGTGATAAACAATAAAGACAAAATATCAAGTAATTTAATTAGATTAGAAGGCATATAAATTAGTACTGACAAACATATGCAAATTAAATCAATTATATAAAAATAGTTCATAAAAGCCTACGCAAATTAACATGAGAGTCTAATTACAGCATATATAAATATAGATATATGTATATGTAACAGACACTGTGAATATGTGCATATTTGGCAAATTACCAAAGTTGGTCTATAAGAAGTTAGGGAGTATGAACACACGAATAACTTTAAAATAAATCAAAAGATTGTCTGAAGAATTAGATCCAAGAATAGTATCATCCTAGATATTTTTGATAGTCTTTCAAGAAATAGATAAAGATTGCTTTTCAACTTTATAAAGTATATTAGAGGAAGCAGCTTGAAATAATTATTTGTTTTTATATGGGTAGTATAAGCCTGTTGGCCACAAATTGAAAATGCTGGAACAGAATTTATTTTTAAGTAACTGGAATTTTGTTTATATATAAAGCCAAAAGCTTAATAATATACTAGAAACTCAAATTCAGCAATATACTCAACTAATAATTCACCATGACTAGGATTTATTCTAGAAAAATGAGCAGGATAGTATATTAAAATTTATTATTATAATTCATGTCATTAAAAGGTTAAAGAGGAAGACACTGTTTTCAAAAGTGTATTGTATCATTTGAGTAATACAAGTTATAAAATGAAAACAAAACCATCACATTATTCTTTTTGATGGTTAATCTCTATTGTCAACTTGACTAGGTTTATAATCACTTAGATGACACACTTCTAGGTGAAGTTACAAGAGTATTTCCAGAGAGGCTTAACTGAGGTATATCTTGAATGTGGGCTGACCCATCCTATGGACTGGGATCTTGAGCTTGCTATAACTGAGAAAGTGAGCTTGCTATAACTGAGAAATTACTTCCTGACTAGACAGAGTGTGACCAGCCACCTCACACTCTCACTACCGTGCCTTCCCTGCACTGATAGAACGTATCCTTTTAGAGATCATGAGCCCAAATGCATCCCTTTGTTCTTTAAGTTGCTTTTTAAAAAAAAAATTTGTTCTCTCACAGCAATAAGAAAGATATCCAATACAAAAAAAAATATTGATAAGTGTTATTCTTGGGTGTTTGAAGTGGTTTATAGAGGGAATGTTTTGATGCAATATGTTTATAGAGTTTGGCACTGCATGTTAAAGAAGCTTTAGGGTTCTATAAGCAAAGGGTAATAGGCCATTCTGGTGGGAGTTCAGACCATAATGCTCAAAGAAAGTAGACTGCAAAGGCTAGGCTTCCAGTGATCCACAGGGGAACAGGTGTCTATTGGAATAGGGTTAGGAGCTATTTGTATTACTAGCAAATACAACTAGCTGCGTCTGCATATTCGGTAGAAACTTGAGTGAGGCTGAATTCAAAAGAAATGGACTAGTTTTTAGTGAAGTAAATTTCAAGACAGGGCCACATCTAGGCTGTGGCATGCATGGTTGTGACCCACTTGTTTTAGTCACGCATATAGTGAAAGAGGAGAAAGCTGTGAACAATTTGCAGTCTGCTGAAGAGAGGAACATAGGAGAGTTTAAAGTTGCAGATAATGGTCACATGTAGAAAGCAGCTCTAGCTGTCATAGGGATTAATGACATTGAGTGGAAAGCTCATACTTCTCTCACCGGTAACAGGACAGTTGCCCCAGGGGCAAGTCTCACCTTAAAAGGTTCTACCTGGTAAAAAATAGTAATTTGAAGTAGAAAGCCTGAGATGACAATGTTGGTGAATGGGTTCCCTGATTTAAAAAAAAAAGTTTATCACAGAACATTTCCCCTAGGTTAGGCATCAGGGCTTACAGAGGCTTCTACTGTGATAGAAGGGACATGTCTCCAGCTTCCAGCAGAACTTGCCAGCTTGTTCCACTGACAGTTTTGCAGACACACAATATCTAGGAGTGGAGGCTTTCACCAAGGTTCACAAAAGGCTGAGGAAGCTGAGTAATGTATAGCAGGGTCAAGTTCACAGGAGAGAGGCCCCCAGAAGACATCTTGTGAAGCTGAGAGGGTAAAGTAGAAATTGCAGTAGACCCACAATCAGCCACCAAACATAGACACTATAGCATATGCCAGCAATATGGTGCTGAAAGGGGGATATAGCTGTCTCGGGGGAAAATATACCAATGCCTGGCAAACATGGAGGTGGAAGCTCACAGTCAGCTATTAGATGGAACACAGGGTTCCTAAGGAAGAAGGAGCTAGAGAAAGTACCCAAGGAGCTGAAGGGGTCTTCAACCCTCTAGGTGGAAGAATAACCATGAACTAACTAGTACCCCCTGAGCTCATGTCTCTAGCTGCATATATAGA
>LR750628.1:192957-226900 GCA_902729485.2 Mus minutoides
TGCATGACCAAGGGGCCTCTCTTCCCAATGATGGCCAACTAGGTCATCTTCTTCCATATATGCAGCTAGAGACATGAGCTCAGGGGGAACTAACTAGAAGTAACATTTTAAAATGTCTTTTGTAAGAGCCATGGTTAAAAGTTTTTCTTGAGTCTTAGAAGAGACTTGAAGATGCATTCAAGTTCAATTATTCCTAGTATTTCAGGACCAGCTAAACTTTCTCCTAGGTAATCCATTATTTGGAGCATTTGGAATGTGGTTTGAATGGGAATTGTCCTTCTTAGGGTCATGTACTTCCCACTTGATCCCCAGTTGCTGGTGCTGTGTGTAAGGGGTTACGGAACTGTTAGCAAATGGAGTCTTGTTAGAGGGCGCACATCACTGGAAACAGGCTTTTGAGAGTTCTTAGCTTTGCCTCATTTCCTGTACTTTCTCTAGACTTCTTGTGTGAGCATGAAAATGTGATCAGCCAGGTTCTGGCACCTGTCACCATGTTATTTCTTCCTGTCATGTGGGACTCTATCTCTCTGAAACCATAAACCAAAATAAACCTTTTCTTCTTTAACTTATTCTTATTGATCATCATCGTCATCGTCGTCGTCATCATCATCATCATCATCATCATCATCATCATCATCATCATCATATTATTTGGTCATCCTGCCACATCAAGAGAAAGGAAACTAAAGCAAGTAATTTGTTTTCCATTTTGCTCTGTAGTGAATGACTATTGTTATGTTTAGTAAAACAATCTGAGTCCTTTTTGAACATCATTCCTAATATCCAAATTCAAGAGATTGTGTTTGCTTTTCCAGACTTTCACTTATATACCATTACATCACCTATAAACAATAAACTTACTAAATAATTTCTAAACCCCGTGCCTTCTAAGTCATGTTTTTTTTAATTTATAAACCTATGTCTTCCTCTTGCCAGTTATGTGACTAGCTAAGGCTTGCAAGCTTATATCCTCTCACGTAAGATGAGAGAATAATATCCTGTGTGTTTGTGTGTGTGTGTGTGGAACTTTATGAGACTCATATAAGACTATGTCTCCAAAATGTTCAAAAAAGTGCTGGTACACAGATAATTACTGAGAAAATGCTGGAATTTACCAGGCAGATGGTAAACCATCCATCTCAGGAAAAGTTAATCAACTCCCCAAATCAGTATGTGTGGAATATGCACAAGTATATGTTTTGTGGTTTTGTTTGTAAGTGAGAAAAATCATCAATAGCCACATGCCAAAATAGATGACAGATGGGATACATTATTTATACACTTAGATCATGTGATCTTCACAGTCATTTTAGAGTGTGTTATGTAGCCATTCATTCATTGCTATGAAAATCTTGACAGTACATCTAACCAAAGGACAAATAAAAGAAAATTTATAATTCTACTTCTGTAAAAGTTCTATAAATTTAATTATATAAATTTAACTAAAATGATAAAATTACATAGATATACACAAAAATATTAGCAATGGTTCTTGGTAGTGGTGTAAGCTTCAAGCCATTATTTTTCTATTTTTGAGATAGGGTCTATCTATGTTGCTCTGGTTATACTGGAAATCAGTGTGCAGACCATCCTAGGCCCAAACTCAGAGAGATCCTGTCTCTGCATATATGCTGGGGCTAATAGTATGCATCACCACACCCAGATCTTAATTTTTAAAATGTGTATAGGGGTTTTATCTGCAAGTATGTTTGTGTACACATGTGTACCCTGTGCCTAGGGAAGTCAAAAGAAGCTGTTAGATGCCCTGGAACTGGAGGTACTGGATGGCTGTGAGCTGCCCTATGGGCACTGGGAATTGAACTCAGGTCTTCTGGAAGAGCATTCAGTGCTCTTAATCCCTGTGCCATCTCTCCAGCCCTTAGGCCACTGATGGTTGTTATTGTTTTATCATTTTGGTTTTCTAATAACTCTATGATAAATGGTAACTCGATGTATTAGTGGAAATGTTAAAGTAATTGCTTGGGGACTCCTCTTGCACACTGCAGCTGTTTGTCAACCCACACAGTCCTCTCTCCTGACAGATTTGACCCAGCAGCAGTCCTTCGACAGTCAGCATTTACACCTCAAGCCTTTTTGCCCTGTTTTTTAGACAATTTGTTTACAAATTTTATTCAATTTACTATTATTGTGTGGATGATGGATGTGTGGGAGAATGCCACAGCATGCATGTAGAAATCAGAGGACAACTTTCAGGACTCGTTTATCTCCTTTTCCCTTGGGTACTGATATTAAATATAGGTCATCAGGCTTGCCTAGAACAGTAAAAGGCCCCCTCTCTTGATGAAAGCAAAGCTGTTTGGGAAACAGAACCCTTCCACACATAGGAACTAGCTTTCTTTGTGTATGTCATTATGTGCAGTACAGAATTGCTTTCACTTGGGAGCCATGATGTCTTGGGTGAGGTTTGTCTATCTTAGCTCTTATCATCGAGTCAACACCATTTATAATGCTGGAGGATCCAGGTATTCCATGTGAGTTGTTTGCTTGGTGTGATGGGTAGTGCTAATTATCAACTTGACAGTCTCTAGAACCATCTAGGATACCACCGTCTGAGCATGTCTATAAGGGATTACATAGATTAGGTTCATCAAGGAGAGACCCACCTCCCTGTGTGCAGCAGTCATCCCTGGATGGAGTCTTTGACTTTGTATCGAGGGTTAAATCAGCTAGGCACTGGCATTCCCCTCCATCCTATTTCTGACTGTGGATGCCATGTGACCAGTTGCCTCTCCAACCTGTAAGAGGAGTAGGGTTTGATGTGCTTTCTAACTTTTTCCTCTTAAATGTCTCAGTTGAGGGCTTGGCTGAGGGTGTCACCAGTTCTTACAGGTGCAGATAAGGGGATCTACCTGGTCATCTGCTCTATCACTGCTACAAAAGAGGTGAAAGGGGGGTGAAAGAAAAAAGGGTATGAGGTCCTGATGCTTATATCCCTGTGGAATGAGAAGAACAGGGTCATGGACTGTCCTTCCTGAGGGTGTGACTTCAAAAGCATCTCTCCACCACTAAGCATAGCGCTTTGGGTTATCTGTTAGAAGCCCCATGAGCAAAAATTTCCCCTGGATGATGTTGAAATGTACGTTAATTAAAATTAACTCTGAGACCATTGTCTGTCCAAGGATGAACATTCATGCCTGCTTCTATTTCCCATTACAGATTATGTCTAGCCATATTTTCCTATATAGCCCACTAGAGATACTACAATAAAATTAAATGACAACATTAAGATACACTCAATAATAAAATGTCAAGAACACAGAGATGCCCCAAATTTGATACAAGCACCCTCTCATTATCTAATTCCTAGGGAGAAATTGTCCAAAAATTAAATTGCTTTGGAGGTTCAAGTGCAAAGGAATTAACATCAGAGATCAAATGTATTTGCCCTTGTGAATTAAAAGTCAAGAAGAATTAAAGTTCTCCTTTATGACTTACTTTGTTCCCACTCAGCTGAGGATGGTGTTTTGGACGGAATGGGGGTTCTCTCAGCTCCTCTATCAGAAATGGTGAGGATCCTCTCAGATCCTCAGGTAAGTTGATGTCATGCTAATGTCAGGTGATTCTCATTTTTGTGACTCCAGAGTTACCTGGGCACTCGAAGTTATAAGAACTGGTGTCACCTCTATTGTAGTGAGTCCTGATCTTAACCGCAATCATTCCAGGTGAAGCTTTGCCTCAGAACCCAGTGTTCCCTGCTTCTCAGTTCATGGCAGGATCTCACTGATTGCATTGGCTGAGGGTATTGCTTGGTGTGGGGGGAGGGGAGTCGTGATTTTTTTTTTTTTACACTGTCCCAGTGCTGACTAGCTATTCTAAGCCATGATTGAGAGCAGCCTGCCTCATGCTCCATTTTCCTCTCAGTGAGCTGTTTGCTGTGTGTGATGGTTAACGTTGACTGTCAGCTTGGCAGGACCTGGAGTCTCCTAGGAGACATCAGTCCTCCAGGCATAGGGTAGATTTGGAAAGCACTTTTTAATTAGTAATTTTTAAATGATTTTTAAAATTGAAAACCAATTCATTCATTGTAAACTAAATTCTAGAACTGTCTAATGGATGAAAGTAGTCGAGATTTGGAAGCTACTAGTTGGTACTGGTTTTCTGGAGTCTTATCTCCCTAAATTAAGTCAACTGAAAGAAAATCTCTAAGTAGGAAGTAATTTTTTTTTGCCAAGTTTTGAGACATAGGTTCTAGTTGCTTATAGTGTATCTTATTCCAGAGAATTAATCTGAAGCATTTCTTTTTTGCTTGAGGTGGTAGATTTAACCACTATACTTTATTTTAGGGTCTCTTCATATATATATATATATATATATATATATATATATATATATATATATATGAATAATACAATATATTATAATATTCATATATATTCATTTTTAAATGTATACACACACACACACACACACACACACACACACACACACACACACACATATATATATATATATATATATATATATATATATATATATACACACACACACACACATATATATATTTATTCAAAACTGCTCCTTCCTTCTATGAGCTACACAGCTTTGGACTTATCTAGGGTGACAAAGGACTGAAGAAAAGACAGACACACGGATAGAATAGTTTGAATCTGGTGGCTCATGAACTCCGATGATGTACTAGCAACCCAGAAATGTCGTTTTCTTTTAGAGGCTACCGAGTGGAGGCCTATTTGTTGTATACATTGGAAGGAGGAGGAGGAGGCAGGCTAGATAGTTTTGGTAGGGTTCTCTGTGGGGGAGCAGTCTCATCCTGGAGGAGGAAGTTGCCATTGAGAGTTTCTGTTCACAACAGTTTTAGGTAATGGTCAATTATTCATCACACTTGTACTGGAATCAGGGGAAGGGTTTGATTCTGGGAAAGGCTTACTGTTCTCATTGGAACAGAGTCTGAGGCATTGGGGTTCGTGACAACACTGCTCTTGTCAATAATACACACTAAGGATTTTATCTGCTCCCAACACTTTTCCAGTGTCCTCTTAGTTCAAGTATCTTACACAATTAGAAACTCGGTGATGGCATTCTGGGAAGAATGTAATTATTTGGATTTCTTTGTGTATGTGACTACAGGTGCAATTGTGCATTATACACAGATCGAGGTCAAAGGCCAGCCTTATTTGACAGTCCTTGGCTTTCACCATGTTTAGGGTAGCCTCCTTGTTTTTGTTGCTGCATAAATATCCCAGGCTAGCAGGTTCACAAACTGTAGAGATTCTCCTATCTCTAACCCCCATACCTCATTGAAATTCTGGGATGGCAGATACTCGTTGCTATGTGTCCAGCTTTGGCATGGGCTCTCAGATCAGAACATGTCTTCATGGTTGCACAGCAATTGATTTAATCCATGGTGTCATCTCTGAAGCTCTTGATTGTGTTTAAAAGCGACACATACTGTTTATCTCATGAAGTGTAAATGATGAATATTAGGAGATACCCTCCATACTTGACTTTTACTTGTAAACATGGACTTTGTAGAAAAATTTAAACCAGTAAAATTCAGGAACCAGTATAAAGAGAAAGTGGACAGCTAGGTCATAAAGTCTGTTAGGGGATAAATAGCCATATCTAACTATGTCTGAACAGTTAGCATCTGTAAAGATTTGGCTTTTGGACCAGGGCTCTGTATCCCTCTGTTATCACTCAGAAGGTAGGTGGTGGCTTGTTAAGGTCTCACAAACACCATTCATAATGAGCAAGAGCAGTTTGATTCAGAAGAAACCACCAGGCTCTACCAATTCTTCCAGGTCCATAGAAGTGGCAAGAAGCTGCAGGAACATCACCAGAAGGCTTTTGTTGTTGTTGCTGTTGTTGTCTTGTTGTTGGTTTTGTTGTTTTTTATTAAAGTCATGACAAAACTATGACCAGCAAAGAGTGGCAAGGTGAACCAACACCACAAGGCATTGTCAGCTATGACCAGTGACAGCAAAGTCCTACACTACTATTTTTCTGATGCCAACTTTCTTTTACATTTATGGTAAGACCTTTGCTGAGTTTTCTGGATTGAAATCTTGCTTTATAGACATATCTTGCCCCCAAACAGCTTTCATCAGTGGACCAAGACACATTAAGCCTCAGAGAACCAGGAAAGTGGAAAGCCCAAGGCCACTGGACCATTTCCCCAGTAAAGGTAGCATGATAAAAAGTCAAAAGCTTGGCTGTGTGTTGATAAATAATAACTAGCTCACCAGGGGAATAAGAAAAACAAACAAATCTGATTTATAGTGTTTTCTGAGCTCTCTAAGGCTAGCCTTATTTCTTGTGTGTGTGTGTTTGTGTCCTATTTAATAAATCTTTGTTTCACTCAGAGTAAGAAGTACTTCTCTATTTTGTTGTAGATCATTCTTTGTTAATTTAGATGTTTGGTGTGTGATAGTCCTATTTATTGGAAAGATGATCTTTTTTTCATTGGCATGTGAAGTGGAAATTTCTGGTTTCTTTGGAGTCTCAATTGTGTCATGTGTTCTTCTGAAAACTGTCTTATGAGAGGATGTTTTTGCTCAAGTAGATCCGTGGGGAAATGTTTTGCTGAGGACAGGCATGTAGTACTTTCCTTATAGCACCCTTAAATAGAGGCATGTAATATTTTGCTAGAGCAGATGCTTGAGAGGACATGTCACTTTTGGAAAGGGTATAAATATAACCCAAGAGACAACGGACAACACTGTATGGCATTGGTATACCTTTGCATTCTTTGCTGGTCTCCCTTGGACTTTGCTGTCGCTGGTCATAGCTGACAATGCCTTGTGGTGTTGCTTCACCTTGCCACTCTTTGCTGGTCATAGTTTTGTCATGGCTTTATTAAAACAGCAAGAAAACCACCACCACCACCACCACCACCACCAACAACAACAACAACAACAGCCTTCTGGTGATGCTCCTCAGCTTCTTGCCACTTCTATGGACCTGGAAAAATTGGTAGAGCCTGGTGGTTTCTTCTGAATCACATTGCTGTTGTCCATTTGTGAATGGTTTTTGCGAGTGGATTGAGCTTCTGCTGCCATGCTCATTTGTATAAATTAAATTGCTGATAACCCCAAAACATGTATTAGGGTCTCTCCAAAATAACCCTATTTCTAAGCAGGTCCACAATCTCCTTTACCCGATTAACTTTCCCTTTCCACTACCTCTGGTTGATGATGGGCTAAAAAGAAAAAAAAAAAGGTTAAAGCATTTAAGAACACTTATTAAAAGTAGTTTTTAAAATAATATAAGTCTACAGGCAAGCTGTACACTACTAAATCTATTTTCTAGGGCTAGAGATGGAACTCCAGTTGGTGTAGTGCTATGCAGAAAGTCATGAGCTTGAATCCTAGCAGTGTGTAAAACTGTTGTAGTGGGGTATACCTGCAACCCCAGCACTGGGGAGATGGAGGCAGAATATTAGCATTTCAAGGGATTTCTTCATAACATCTTGAGTTTGAGACAAGTGTAAAATATTTGAGACCTCATATAACAAAAGGCAGCTGCCACCTCCACTACCACCACCAACACCACCCTTACCATCACCACCATTATCACCAACAACTAGCAGCAGTACCAATAGCAACCAAATCAACTGTCCTATTTATAGGAGGCTGCTTTCAGGTGGATTGTTTATTTTTGTTGCTCCGTATGCACATCCTCAGGTCACTACCACACTCTTGGGACAACTTTAAGTCTGTAATAAATATTGAAACCAAGTAGCATGAGTTCCTGAAGTTTGTTCTCTCTTTCAAAAATAGTTTAGACTCTTCTAGATCTTTTATTTTCACACATAACTTTACAGTCAACCTGCCTTTACTCCTTGCTTGTTCATTTTTCAAGGAGCCTTACTTAGTGTCCCAGAAGTTGGAAACTGAATCTCATTTTCTCCTGAAATACAGGGCAAAGTCTGATCCTGTGATTGATTGCCTGAGAGGAAGCAATGGGAATAGCTACCCTGTTGCCCCTCTCCCTTCCCCTTCTCCTGCCTTAAAAATAAATTTATCTCAGTTTCTGTTTGTGGGCAGTCTTCTGAGACAGAAACAGAGAGAGGAAGGACTGGTGGGTAAGTCTAAAAGCAACTTCTAGAATGGTGCAGAGTTTTACAATGTACTGGACCATGAAAGTTGCCCTTTTCTCTCAGAGCAGAGAGGTACATGTTCTACTGCAAAGAGACAGGGAGAGGGAAAGAGCCTCAGATGGGCAGCCTTCTCTACTGTCTTCACATTCACCACTCAACCTGTCACTTGAAAGAGAGCAAGGACAATATTGATTACTTTTCTCATTGCTGTGGCAGAATGCCTGGCAGTAGTATCTTAGAAGAAAGGGAGTCATTCTGGGTCACAGTTTGAGGGTAAAATATGTCATGATGAAGAATGCATGGTCGTCGTGATAGGAGGTAGAAGCAGCTGGTCACATCGTGTCCACAGTCAGGAAGCAGAGAGAAATCTCAGTTTAGTGGATGGTGCTGTTCATGTTAGATGGAGTTTTTCTGCTTCGCCTCACCCAATTTAGACAATTTTCTCAAAGATCTGACCAGAGGCTTGCTTCTCACATGTGTCTAGACTCTGTCTAATTCACAAATAGCATCAATCATCACAGTGATGGGGGAGCAGAGAATGCATGTGCATGGTGACATGTGTGCACATATACAACATGCGCGCGTGCGCGCGCACGCACACACACACACACACACACACAGACAAACACACACACAATCAATCAAAGGTAATAAATAACATAATATGAAGCCTAGTCTGGGAAGATGGGTTGATGGATAACAGTACTTGCTATACAAGTCTGATGACCTGGATTCAGATCCCTGGAACCCACCTAAAAAGCTAGATGCTATAGTACACACCTGTGATTCCAGAGTTCACATAGCAAGATGTGAGACTGACATAGGAGAATCATTATGCAGGTGAAGGCTATTTATCCTGGAACATATGGCACCACAGGAACAAGAGAGACCTTGTCCCAAACAAGGTGGAAGGCAATAACTGACTCTCTAAAGTTTTCCTCTGACTTCTGTAATCACATGTACATGCTAATATGTTCTCTCTCTCTCTCTCTCTCTCTCTCTCTCTCTCTCTCTCTCTCATACACACACACACACACACACACACACACACACACACACACACTAAAACAATAATGATAATAATATAATGAAAATACTAAGTCTTCTAATTGATTGTGCACAGTCTAGATTTCCTGAGGATCATCTACCACCACATACAGTATCACATGCTAAGGAAGGCAAACGATCTGATTCCCTGCTCATCACCCAGGTGGCAGAAATACACCTTCCTCTTCCCAGTAAGTACAACTGTAGACAGATTGGTTTGCTTCCTGTTTACCTTGGTGATAAGTCACTAATTTGGGGTCCCCTGGGAAGATTGCACTGAGAAGTTTGGGTTGTGGATGTTCCTGTAGAACCATAGGCCAGGGTTGTGGATGTGCCTCAGCTGGTAGAACACTTACCTATCATGCCAAAAGCCCTGGGTGCCATCCCTTGTACCATACAAACCCAGCATGGTGGCACAGCTATAGTCTTAGAACTTGGGAAATAGAGGTGGGAAGGTCAGAGTTCAAGGTCATCCTTCACTATACAGTGAGTCTCAGGTCAGACACTCTCTTAAGGGGAAAAATGGTGTGGAAGACAATGGAGGCTGTGGCAGTGCCTAGGGTCACGCAGGATAGAGTTTCTGCAGTGATCTCAGTCCTGTGCTAGACATGAAAACCTGAATATCAAATATCGAAGATTCCAGCAGATGCCAGGCCCTTCAGGATAGGGTGCTTAAGAAGTTAAGGATGTTTAGAAACCTCCAGGCCTGTCAGAATAACGAATGTCACCCATAAACCTTTTAATTAGTTAACGTGGAGAAAAATCTCTGCCCCTGTAGAGTGGACATTTTCATATTATCCTGAATGCAAACATCACCTTATCATAGGCTACAGTTTAAATGTTACTCTATATCTTTTCTTGGGTTGAGACGTTGTTATTGACTATGCAAAAAGCAGCCAAAAAAAAAAAAAAAAAGACTTAATAAAAAGCGACAGCAGGCAGCTCTCCCTGCCGGCAGAGATTAAGTGCGGAGCGCTTGGCGTTTCAATTACCTAAAACTAATGGAATAAATATTTTACAATATTACTGCCTTTTGGGGGGTAGAACATTCAAAAGAAAAAAAAATATACACAAGATGGGATTCTGTTCTTTTCTTAATGAAATAATTGAAAACAGATTTAGTATCTGTTTGTGATTGTGAGAAAAAAAAAAAAACCCTAGGCTGGTATGGTTGTAAGAAGACCAGGACATAATTTCTTGTATGCTCGGCCTTCTCTGCTGTCATTTGCCTCAAGCATAATTCTAAAATAATGCCCTCTAACTGTATCCATAAAACCGTTTTAGCTGAGCTCAGATGGTTTTGCCATGGCATAAATTTATTAGGGTAATTTTTTTTTTTTTTTAAACAGAAGGCCAGTCAAGAATTTCCATTCTTAGAGAACACTGTGGAATGGAATGAGGTTTCATCAGGCTGGTGGTGTATGTGTGTGTGTGTGTGTGTGTGTGTGTGTGTGTGTGTGTGTGTGTGTGTATGTGTGTGTGTGCTCACTGCTTGGGCAGGTGGTAGATGCAGGTCAGAGGTTGCTGTTGGGTATCTTCCTTAATTGTTTGGCATCATATGTTTTTAAATAACATGAATTTATTCATTAACAATTTCAGAATGTGAATAATGTATTTTAATCGTATCCTCCCCCAAAGTCCTTTCCCCCTTTCCTCTGAGGCATCCCAAGTTGTCAGCTCCCCTCTTTATGTTCTCACTTCTTCTGAAGTGTAACCTATTGAATCCAGCTAACACTGCCTTTCCAAATGATGACTGACCTTGTTAACTTGGTTCACTTGTTAACTTGGTCTCCACTTTATTTTTGAGATAGGTTCTCTCACTGATTTGGCTAGACTGGTTGGCCTCTAAGCAGCAAGCATCTGCCTGTCTCTTTCTCCCAGAGCCATGACTCCAGGTATGTGCCACCAGGTGGAGAATTGCTCACATGGGTTCTGGGGGTTGGAGCTGACATCCTGCTGTTTACAAGGGAAACACTTTATTCACAGGCTCCCATCTCTGCATCCCCCCACGTGCATGTGTGTGTAAGTCTGGCTTTCTAACTGCCACCCAATGATCCTGGCTTGTGCCTTTTCTCGTTTCCTCTTTTATAGAATGGGATGGTACGCCTTTATTGTCCGTCATAAGAGTGTCTATGTACAAAGCAGGGGCCATAGATAATTCGCCAGGAGCCAACTCCAGTGTCCAATGTTCTAAAATATGGGCACATTCCATCTTTCCTCTGGGGATGTAGTAGTTTCCTTCAGGTAAATAAAAATAATATCAAACTCAGATTCAGAATTCATTGGCATACTACACAGCATTTGCTTTCTAAGGGGCTTCATTAGTTTTCTGTGATTAATTATTGTTTGTGTGTATACATGTATTCATCTTCTTGTTTATTCTTAGGGAAATTTGGACTGAGATGAACTTTAAAAAATAGCCATTATCTTTGAAAAGAACTTTCAGTCAACTCCCCCAAAGCACATAGCATTCTCGAAGGACATCCTAACAGAGGTGCAGATTTTATATGCTTTTTGCGTTTTCTGCATCAGTGGTAATAGAAGATAATTTGTTATGGATATGCCTATATTTTTTTGTAGGGAGAAATACTTCAAAAAGAAAAGATATGCTGTTTCACTAATTTTTTTTCTCAAGAAATGTGTGCATATTGCCAAATTTATATGCTTGGAATGAGAAATATCTTTGTAATTAATTATCCAAAATAGTTGGTTTCACTCTTAGGAAAAATGACTAGAAGGATTTGTTGGACAGTTAACTATTGAGTAAATACATTGCTGTTAAAATCTATTAAGGTTTTCAAAATAATATACAACTATTACAATATTGCAAAATAATATACATCAATAACTATTATTAAATTTTTAATTGTATTTATTTTGTGTGTGTATATGTGTGTGCACATGTGAAGGTCAACTTGCAGGTGTCACCTTGCTCTACCATGTGGGTCAGTGTGGGTGGGAATCCAGCTCAAGTCATCAGGCTTGGTGGCAAGGTCCCTGTACCTGCTCAGCTGCCTCCTTAGCCTCCATACAACTTTTAAGCTACTGACAATGACTGTAAGTACCTGATTTAGGGATCACCTCAAATGACTTCCACAGAGCCAGGCCCAGAGTTTAGAACTTAATCCTGTCCACCAGCCTGCATTCAGTTTGCTCCTTCAGTCTGTTCACATCTGTGGAACTCAACTTCTATGATGAAACCCATGATGTCATTGTCTCCTTCCCTAGTCACTGGAGAAATGATCTCGGCAGTAGTCCTTCTGAAATCATTTTTCAGGACAATGATCAAAATGCTCAGTGGGGAGTATGTAGCCTGTTTTCTTATTATGTGCCCAATTTCTGTTGATTTCTCTTTAGTCTAGAAATTAAATGCATATCTTTCTAAACAAAGTCCTGTTAGAACAAAGGAGAGAGCCACAGTCAAAACAGCAAAGGCTAGTGGTTGTTTGCAGCCATTTTTTGGTTCTATTTATGTTTAACTTATTTATATTTGACTTATCTACTAGTGCATTCTCATTTCCCAGGAATAAGTTAAATGTGATTCATTCAGTTGATACTGTAAGAATTTACAAATCATAACTGGCTTCTTTTCTAAGAGATTCCAAGTGTCCATGAGATTCTCACACTGGTCTTACTTTTTACAATGATAATAATAATAATAATAAAATGGCATATATATTGATTTTAGCATTGCAACTCTAATTCAATTATATAATAATAATTTTCAAATGCATCTATCTTGTAAGGACTCTCTTACTTTCTCACTATCTCATTTCTCCTCATTCTGGCTCTCTTGAAACACTATAACTGCCATGGTCCATTCTAGCCAACTTCTCTCTCCCTGGAATGCCTCTGCTTTTCTGTGGTTTGACTTCAAGGCTCATCTCTTAGAGGCCTTCCTTTCCATATATTTTTTTTAAACCTACAGTCCTTCATAGAAATTTATAATATTTGATGTACTTGTTGGTTGACTGTTTTGCTAACTTTCAGAGTTTATTTTTAATATATAATATATTCTGCTTCTACTTCTTGTTTTTTACCCTTCCTTGCCTCTTCCCACCCTCAGCAATGACCCCTCTTTACACCAAGTTCCCAGCTCCTTTCTTGTCTGTTTGTTTTGACTTTGCTTCGTGACTCATGGGTTCACCCAAGGCTACCTTCATGAAGATGGGTCTGTAGCTGTCCATTGGCCCACAGGTAATTCAGCAGTGGCTACATCACAGAAGACAGTGGCTTCCTCTTCCCCAGTAGCCCTCAAGTGCCTTTAGTTCCCCTGAATGGGTCTCTTGAACCCCTCCTCAATCTATGAGTGCTTATGACCTGAAGTGCAGAAATATGTAGTAATCGCAGTTGCTGTGGGATCGTTAGTGTGACAGACATAATTATGCCCAGTGTGTCACCATTTTCCTCCCATGATCTGTCTCTCAGATTCTTTCCGTTCTCTCTTCTCTGATGTTTCCTGCCATGTGTCCCCTACATAGTATTAACCTCCAGAAAGCAAGCACCTGACTTGACTTGTCTGCTACTCTAGGTCCAGTTCCTAGAAGCTACCTGGTACCTTATTTGTTCTATGTGTTTTTTTTTTTTAAACTGACTGACTGAATGAATAAAAAGCTTACGAATTCTCTTTGAAATGCAAAGATAGTTTTTACTACTTGAATACAATGCAGTCTACTCTTATTCACACATTGTATTGTAGTGTTTTCTTTTGCCTGCTAATCTGAATTCAGAAGTGGAAAGAATATGTATTCAATACAGAGGGGCTAATTACAAAATAAATGAGGACGATGTGAAGATTTCTTGAGATCATTAAGATGAATAGCATTTGCTTATTTTTAATGATATAAACTAAGATAGCAGTCAGTTTATGTGTAGGGCACCACTGTGGACATTATCTCAGAGCTGCACATTGGAATTCAGGGGTCTTCACTAGGTTCATGGCGGAGTGTCCTCTCTATTAAAGTACTCAGAAGCTCACACATGGGCAACATTTAGCTCCTGTACCCATTCAAAGTACAGATATATCCATTATAGTAGTTTGAATGAAAATGGACCCATAGGTTCATAGTTTGACTAATTGGTTCCTAGTTGTCTGAAATTGAGAAGGATTAAAAGGTGTGGCCTTCTTGGAGGAGGTGTGTTAGTGGGGCAAGGTTTGAGGTATCAAAAGGCCAATATCATTTCCAGTTACTATTCTCTCTCTCTCTCTCTCTCTCTCTCTCTCTCTCTCTCTCTGCATCCTGCTTGTGGATCATCATAATATAAGGTCTCAGATACTGTTATAGTGCCATGCCTGCCTTCTGCCATGATTCCTGCCATGATTCCTGTCATGATGATCATAGACTATCCCTCAGGAACCATGAGCCCCCAATTAAATGCTTTCTTTTATAAGTTGCCTTGATAGTATTATTTGCCACGGCAACAGAAAAGTAATGAAGAGACCTATGTTTAATATTTTCCCATCATTATTTAGCGTCTAGTGACTTAGCTTTGTCAACTTGATATAGCCATGAGGCATATGAGAAGAGAAGTCTTGTTTGAAGAATTTTCTAGATGAGCAAGGACTGTGGTTATGTCTGTAGAGGGTTGTTTTGACTGTTATTGATGTGGGAGGGCTCAGTTTGCTCTGGACTGGACAATCCCTGGATAGGTAGCCATGGCTTGTATAAGAAGGCCCACAAAGCATTAGCCAGAGAGTGAGCTAGCAAGCAGAGTTCCTCTATGATTTCTGCTTCAGCCTAGAGTCTCAACTTCAACTTCCTTGAGTGGTGAGTTGCAACCTGAAACTATGAGGCAGATAAACCCTTTCCTTCTCAAGCTGCTTTTAGTCAGAGGGTTTATTTTTACCACAGAAAAGACAGGAAATTAGAACAGAAAGTGCTAAAATGTCCATGCTTTTTCTTTCCTTTTTTCAAGTCCAGGGGTCTGCTATCTACTTTTTCCTCAAGAATGAAGTAACCTCCACTTGTCTCCTAAAATGCCTCTGATGTGTGTTTCTACTTCTACTACAGCTGGTACCTTTTCTAAGGGCTTCTGTTTCTCGTTCAAGACCAAGCATGTGGGCTAGAATTGCCTTCTAAAAATAGAATGTCTGGGTCTCCAAAGTTTCTGAGAAATCTGTCATAGATGCCAAGAATGTAGACTCTGAAGAAGGTAAGAGAAAAGTTATCTCATGTAACAGGTTTAGGAAAGGGTTCTCTAGATGAAGTATTTGAGAGACAAAAGATGGCTACTCTTAAAAGAAGAGCTTAGTACAAGCCTATGGGAAAATCTAAGTATAACACTGAAACTGTAGAGGAATTGTCACGATTTCCCAGTCCAAAACCTTATTACCCAAGAGTGAAAGAAGTGCTTAGACTGACTGCGTGGATTGGTTTCCAAATATCTTCCTTTAAGATTTCCCTCCAGTTAACTGAGCAAGCAAGTCACACACCATGTTTGCCAGTGCTGTAGAGCGTGGTTTTGCTTGGATATTTTCAACACCTCTCAGCTATTTCCCACTCTCCTGGGTTTTCTCACATATCTGAGTCTGATAAAGGTTGTCTTTTGGATTTTTTTCATTCCATACTGATGGTTGTTTGGCACACACTGTGGATTTGTGTGACTTGATCCAGGTAGAAGCGAACAAACATCTGTTCACTCAGCACACCAGTGACAGAACAAATTCTTAGTCTGCTTGCTAGTGAACTGGGAGTTTGTTGTGGTCCCTCACAGGAACTTAAAGCCTGCATTTCTGAAGCTCCCTGCATAATTGACAGGCACCTCAGCTTGTTGGAGTCTCTTCTTTCCAGCCTCTGTATACTGCTTGTATAAATGGGGGAGGGTCTTATGAATCTGTGAGATCTATTTATTTCTCTAATCCTCAGAGCCTCCCACCTCCTTCCATAAAACACACAGAAATGGATGCTCTCCTTCTTTGACTGTAACAGTAGGGTACAAATTAGCATCTCATCCTATTTTAGTTACCTGATAGAGGCACAAAGGAGAAAATGTAAATCATTTTGAGACGGCAATGTCTCAATTAGGATGAAATTGCTATAAAACACGTGTGAACTGAGAGAAGTGTGAACCAGGAGATAAAATCAAACAACATTTAGAAAATCTTCCAAGAACAGTGAGAATGTAATGTTCACAGTGGAGAAATGATAGATTTATTGAATACGTAGCATTATGGTACCTAGAGGTTAAGAAACTATTGTTTATCTTGTGGTGGATTGAATGTGCTTGGCCCAGGGAGGAGCACTTTTAGGAGGTGTGCCCTTGTTGGGGTAGGTGTGGCTTAGTTGGAGTAAGTGTGTCACTGTGGACATGGGCGGTAAGAACATCATCCTAACTGCCTGGAAGCCAGTCTTCTGTTTACCTTCAGAACAAGATGTAGAACCCTCAGCTCCCCCTGCACCATGCCTGTCTAAATGCTGCCATGCTCCCAGCTTGATGATAATGTACTGAACCTGTAAGCCAGCCCCAATTAAATGTTGTTCATATAAGAGATGCCTAGGTCATAGTGTCTGTTCACAGCGGTAAAACCCAGACTAAGACAAGTTGGTACCAGGGACTGAGATATTGCTGTGATAGGCCTGACCCTGCTTTTGTCTGGACAATTGTGGATTGGGGGACTTTGGATTTGGAAAGCAGTAAAATGGTTTAAGTGGTGCTTAATGAGCCATCCTAGTAGGAATATGGAGGACTTTGTTGCTGAGAGTGATTTGAACTGTTCAGACTTGGCCTAAGAAGTTTCAGTGGAGAAAAATTTCAGTATGTGGCCTCAAGACTGTTTTGTGGTATTTTGGTGAATAATGTGGCTGCTTTTTGCCATTGTCTGAAGAGTCTGCCTGAGGCTAAGGTGAAGAGATTTAGATTAATTGCTTTGACAAAGGAAGCTCCAAAAAGGTCTGGTATAAATTCTGTTGTGTGGTTACTAAAGTTCACTCCTATGAAAAGCATTTTACTAAAAAGGAGCAAGCTGAGAAAGGAAAATAGAAAATTTATGGTTCAAGTAATAAAGGGGCACCAAGAAGTGAAATGGAGCTGAAACCTATGTTCAAAGAGATAAACAGATTAAGGGAGTAGTGACTTTAGGGCAAGATCCTACCCAGCTAAGCTTAGGTTCAAGCATGGTGGTACACACCTTTAAATCCAGGAGACAGAGCCAAGCAGATCTCTAAATTCAAGGACAATCTACAGAGCATGGCCTAGGACAGCCAAACATAGGCAGTGAAGGAGTTGGAAAACAGAAAGCTGATAATAACATAATAGAACACAGGGGCCATATTCCAGTTCCAGCAAGCAGCAGAACTTGAGTCATGTGGCTCTGGTTTTAGCATCAAAAATAGAAGGGGCTAATGGGACAATTGATGCTGGTTAGTTTCAGCTAAGAAATTAGAGGTGGTTAAGAAGAGACCAGCATCACTGCAGTGAAATCTGGGAAGTGTTTCTGAGAGCACAAAGAAGCCATGTTTCATAGATAGCTAAGGTTGTATTCTTGTGTTGCAGCTGGACTTGGTAATGTTTAAGAATCACCTAGGTGCTATTGGTTTTAGAGGTATGAAGAGCAGTTGAGGCTTGGCACTGTGACAGGCCTTGGAGGACATTGGTGAAGGTACAATCTCAGTTACAGCTGACGGCCCAGAATTGAAAGGGTCATGCAAAGAATTTGAGGCTTGGCACAATGAATAGAGCCTATGAGAGGCTGCAAGTAGGTGAAACCTCAGTGTATTGGAGAGACCAGTACCATAGGATGATCACCAAGAACAGCAGAGTCAGTGAGGTGAAGTCAACCCAAAACTAGAATGCTACAGAGGGCAGAGCCTTTTGGAGAAGCCTAGAAGATCCTAGACATTGAAACAGGAAGCTGTGACATTGAGTTTGAGATGAAGACCCCAAGATGTTCCAGATGCCAGAGCCATAGAATATCTGCTGAGGACAGTTGCAAATAGGGAGTGGAACCAGCACAAGAGAATGAAGTTTGTTGCTGCTCAATGCCAGATTTGCCAACAGCAGTCAACAAGGATGGGAGGAAATAGAGATGTGAAGAATGCTTTGACATCAGACATGGGGATGTGGAGTTTAGAGTTTGCCCAGATGGTTTTCTGTCTTGCTTTGGTCCAATAGTTTTGATTTTATATGGGCTTACAGTTAAGAGGCTGCATAAATATCAGAAGAGACTTTTAACATTGTTGAGACTGCTATAGACTATGGGAACTTGTGAAGATGTATTAAATGAATTTTGCATTATTCTATGGTTAGGTATGCCTGCCCACTCCCATAGACTTATGTGTTTGAGTAAGCCTATGGGGGCCAGGGAATGGAATGCAGCGGATTGAATATGCTTGTCCCAGGGAGTGTCTCTATTAGGAGGTGTGCCCTTATTGAAGTAGGTGTGGCCTAGGTGGAGTAAGTGTGTCACTGTGGATATGGGTTTTAAGACCCTTGTAACTGTCTGGAAGGCAGCTGTCTCCTCTTTGCTTTCAGAACAAGATGTAGAGCCCTCAGCAACTCCTGTCCCATGGCTGCCTGAATGCTGTCTTGATGATAATGGACTGAACCTCTGAACCTGTAAGCCAGCCACAATTAAATATTGTTCTTGTAAGTGTTTCCTTGGTAATAGTGTCTGTTAAAAACAGTAAAACCCAAACTAATACAGGTATTAAGATGATTCCAGAAGGATCAGTAGATAAACGTAAAAATTAGCTCATATAAGTACTGTGTGAAATGTTGTGGTTATTTGGGGGCTGAAAACGGTACTTTACAATCTAATTCCCTAGGAAGTATTGACACAAAAATGGAGTTCTCATCTCAAAGGGAATAAGAAGCAGTTCATTATGGAACCAAATATGAGCGACCATGGTCCAGAAACACAGGTTTAGATTACACCGTAACTATGTTGCTCTTTGGGAGCAGTCACATGAGAAAGTTAAATTGAAGTGAATTAAATATAGTAGTGGAGTCCTTGGTAAGTGGGTTATAGAAAACTGGAGAAAACTCTGCTATGGGTTTCAGATACTATTGACATTCTTAGCTTTAGTTGGTGAAAGCTATCGGTCCACCAAGAGTACATTTTAAGGTTGTGATAGCCACAGGATGTTAAATCAGGTGTCAATAATGGATGGCTTTCAACTTGTCTAAAAATAGCCTAAGATAACTTAGTTCTCATAGGAAACACTTTAGTTTTCCAACATCTCCAAGTGCAGTCATTTGGCTTTGTAGAATCTGGAACACAGGTGCAGCTGCCCCATTCCTTCCTCTCTCTCTCTCTCTCTCTCTCTCTCTCTCTCTCTCTCTCTCTCTCTCTCCCTCCTCTCTTTACCTCCTTCTGGGAACTTCAGCTCACAGTGGAGGACATATATAAAAAAGAACGACAGACACAACAGCTTAAAATNTGTCATGAAATTAAGTTTAAAGAAAGGAACAGTGGGGTAAATATCCACAGTTTAGTGATGATTAATATTTCTAAAATGTTTTTTAAAATGATAATGAGTAGATAATTCTCAATAGAATAAATGCAAATGGTCAATATATATTAAAATGCATTTAAAATTCTATGTATTTATAAAACAATAATTTGGAGGCTGGAGAAACGGCTCAGTGGTTAGGAGTTCATACTGCTCTTGTGAAGGGGTTGGGTTTAGTTTGTCACATCCACACTGGGTGGCTCACAATGGCCTGTAAGTCCAGCCCCAGGGCATCCAATACCCTCTCTGGCCTCTGAAAGCACCTACACTTAATATGTACCCCTCCCAACATGTAGACATAAATAAAAATAAAATAAATGTTTTAATAGCCTCTTTCGTCATTTGCCAGACTTGCATAAAACGTACAATCAAAAAAAAAAAACCATTTGTAAATAAAACACAGGGAAATCGGCACTCTTATTCTCTGACAGGAGCATACAAATTAGTATACCCCTTAACATAGCCTGAGAGATGGCACCAAGAAAGAAGTTTAAATCCTTTTTTTTAATCCAGAAATTCCAACTCCCATGAAATTGTCTTAAGTAATAACACACAAAGTGGAAGCACACATGTTACTTAGTGATAATTATATCCCGGTTTGTGATACTGGCAAAGAAAGAAGTTTCAATGTCCATCCACAAGGAGACAATTAAATAAGTATGACTCATTCTTATTATAACACAGAATTCAGTCACTAATAAGGATGCCAAGCTGTGTTAAATGACACTGGATGACAGCACAGACTTCTTTAAATGAAAAAAATTGGCTTCCCAGTGGTGCAGGTGATATCATATATTTCAAAATGTGCATATGTACTTTTTATGACCAAATTATCAGTCCTATGGGCCTGTCTACTTTTAGGTTTTCTAATAGAGAAGCTCACAACTCTAGGCTGCCTCTAACCTATGGGCCTGTCTGCTTTTAGATTCTCCAATAGAGATGCTCACATCTCTAGGCTGCCTCTAACCTTTCCTTCAGTTTCCTCTTATCGTGCTCCATGATGTCTTCCTCTCTCATGATCTAATAGTTCATGACAGTCTTGGTCCAATAGGAAGGAGATCTCATACTGTTTTATTTCTTAAAACTTTAATAATGAGTATAACATACTTTGATTACAATTACTGTCCATTACTAGTTTATCCCCTCCTACCTGCCACATTCCCTTTTTTACCCCTAACATCCCTCTTCTACTCTGATGTCTTTCCCTTCTGGTTATGCATATTACAGAAAACACTGAGTGTTTGTCTGAGCCTGGCTTATTTTACTTAACATTATGATCCCTAGTTATATCAATTTTCCTGTAAATGACATGATTTAGTTATTCTTTAGAGATGAATAATACTCCATTGTGTATATCTATGACATTTTGTTTATCTATCCCCCCACTGATGAACCTGAATTCTGATTTTCACGGTGGCTGCACTAATTTGCATTTCTAACGGTGTATAGAAATGGTCTTTTGTATCCCTATCTTGTCTGACATTGTGATTGTTTTCTTGATGACAGTCTTTGTTGCTGAGGTGAGATAATATCTCAGTGTAATTTTTATTTGCAATTCACTGATTACTAATGAGGTCAAACATTTTTTTTCACATACTTACTGGTCAAGATGCTTTGTTATGCATGTAGTATCAGTTCTAAGAATACCTAGCTCAGAGTTGGAGCCAAGACTCAGGTGTATTCCCTTAAGGGTGGATACAACTCAGAATATCATTCAAAGCAGATTTTCTTGAGTGAGGTGATAAAGTTCCCACCTAGACAGGAGTTGGGTCCATCATTGAAGCATTTCATAATTCCCAGCAAATCTGGTGACCAGCCATAATCTTCTTGTTCTGATCACTGACCCCTGACTGGAGAGTAGAAGCCCTTGGGAAAGCACGGATAGTCCACTGTATATAAGTGAGATGCAGTCTTGTTGACCCAGCTCTGCGCACTCCCTCACTCTGGACACATTCTTGGTACTCCAATTCTCCCCTCACCAGTAGTTTTTCCAGGTGTGTACCAGATGGATTCTGATATTCATCCAAGAGGCGCATGCTTGGAAAACCCCAGTGTCTCATGTTTATCTCTATGGAGTTTTCTTCATAAGGAAGTTTCTGATCAAACTGGGTCTTGTCATTGAGTTCCTATGTCTTTAATGTAAAGGAATATGGCTGAGCTGTGAAAGCCCACTTCAAGTTCCTATTTTTTCCTGCAGCATTTTCTTCACACATGCCAGCCATATTGAAGCAGTACAATGTTTGGCAAAGAAAAAATTAAAGGGAATGCTCTTCTTTAACTCCGACTACTTCTGCTCAGCGAGAAGAGAACTGGAAGCAGAATAAAAAAAGAATAGAAGATACTCACAAGAGATCATTTTCACCAAAATCTCAACCATTTTTATTCTGATTAAGATTTCATGCAATTTGAGAGTCTCTTACCTCCCAGGTCTCTGGTGCATTCTGGAGAGTTCCCCCAACCTCCTATTTCATGAGGTTTCCAGTCTTTCTGCTGGCCTTCAGGGATTCAGTCCTTTTCCCTCACCCAATTCCAGATCAGGTTTCCCTCTTTCCCCCATTCCACAAATTGCCTGAAAACTTTTTCTTTTAATTAATTTATTTTTTACACTCTATATTCCATTCCCTGACCCACCCACCATCTACCCTACATCTGCTCCACATCCCACACCTCTTCCTGACCCTACACCCTGTCTCCACGTGGATGTGCCCACCCCCACTCCACCTGACCTCTAAACTCTTGTTTATAACTTTCCTTCTATAGTTTAGTTTCAAAAATGAACATTCAAGATTTTAAAAAGAAGAATTGAGATACTTAGTTTAAAAGATATTAGTTCCTTGAATCTGTACATGCAGATTCTTACAAGAGATTGGGCATTTGCTACTCTTCCTGGGGATGTATGAACAAATGTCTTCTCAAATTCCACCCATGGATAGCTCAGTATGTGTACAGGTTAGCTTTTTTGTTTATTTGTTTTTTTGCCAATTTGATGTAAGCTAGAGTCATGTGGGAAGAGGGAGCTTTAATTGATAAAAATGTTTCCATCATATAGACCTATGGACGAGTCTGTGGTGCATTTTATTGGTTAATGGTTGAGAGGGAGGGGCACAACCCCCAGTGATTTGTGACAACCCTGGGTAGGTGGGCCTATGTTGTATAAGGAAGCAAACTGAGAGAGCCCTGAGGAGCAAGCCCATAGCAGCATCACTTTCACTTCATGATTTCTGCTTCAGTTCTTACCTCCAGGTTCCTGCTTGAGCTCCTGCCCTGACTGACTTCCTTCAGTGATAAACTGTTACCAGAAAGTATAAGCTAAAATAAACCCTATCCTCTCTGATTGCTTTTGGTCATAAAATTTATCTCTGCAATAGAAAGCAGAATAGAAGAAAATGGATGATTCAAAGAAAAATGCTTCACTAAAAAGCTTACTGGACATGGGTGATGATGCAAGGCCCACAGACAAGTCTTTTGGGTAGAGAGTCTCTTCTCCGAACCAATTGTTACTCATATAACCTTTAGAGGCAGCCTTATGATTCCTGTAACTTCAGGAGCTTCCTAGACCTTGCATGCTTACTTCCTGCTTTTGTGAGTCTCATTCTTCCCTCCTGGGGTAAATGTTTTTAGACCTTAGTTAACCTATATGCAGAATGGAGGGACACTGCCTAAATTAAGTAATTAACAGCTGTATGAACATGTCAGAGAGCTTAAAGTTCTTTACCGATGGGGATACAGCAGTCTGGAGAAAGCAAATAATTTCCTAAAACTTATACATCTTAGGGGTACAGCTTAGCCCTCTGACCTCAGCAATGACACTGCATTCTAGAATTTTCTGTATTTTAATTTTCCTTATTTTATTATTAAAATGCCTTGTTTTCCATTTAAGAATGAGAAGTTTGTGAGATTTTTTTTAAAGGACTAATCTTGCTTTAAAAGTCAGTAAGCAATGGAAGCATGAATGGCTTGGAAGACACATGAGATAACTTGGGACATGTGAGTGCTGCTAACTGTATTGAAGGAAAAGCTCATATTAAGTTGCAGCAACTTCAGAATAAGACATCTCACTTACCAAGTGTAGAGACTTTGGTTTTATCTGTCTTGCTCAAAGGCCAGATAAAGCTAATAGGACAAAGCTAATCCTTCAGTTTTCCAGAATATTTTTTCTTCTTTCCACCACCTATTAAACAGGTAGTAGGGGTATAGCATTCCATTGCTATATTGTTGTCACATAAAATGCATTTAGTATTTTAAAATTAGTTCATGTATTTTAATTGTGTGTATGCATTTATGTATGGTGTGAAGGTATGTGTGAGTATGCAAACTGTGCTTGTAGAAGCCAGGAGACAAATTTTGGTACTTGATTCTCTCCTTCCTCCGTGGGTTCTGGGGATTGAAGTCAGGTCATCAGGTTTTCATGGGGAGCACTTCTTGTCAGTCAATGACCACATTTATAAAGTATAGAAAGATTGCCTTAGCAAACTCTGCCTTCTCAGCACCCTCACAACCCGAGGCCACATTTGAATGAGAGGTTTACTTTAGCATTCATTCTCTCTCTCTCTCTCTCTCTCTCTCTCTCTCTCTCTCTCTCTCTCTCTGTGTGTGTGTGTGTGTGTGTGTGTGTGTGTGTGTGTACATGCATGTGTGCATGTGGGTCTGTCCATGGCATTCTCCTTGTCGCTCTTTGTGTTTCTCTCTCTCTCTCTCTCTCTCTCTCTCTTTCTCTCATCTCTCTAAGTTTCTGACTATGTCTCAGTGTTTGTGTCTCTGACTCTGTCTATCATATATATCCTCCTTTAGGACTATCTTTCCACAGCAGTTTATTGGGGGATTGCTCTTTTGGAGGGATATAGAATGTTCAACAAAAAGATGCAAACTCTGGTTCATCTTTATGGTGAATTTTCTTGCAACATGCATGTCTCCAAAGTCATAACATGCCACTTGAACTCCCGTGCAGGAAGAGCTCTGACAAATCTCCTCAAGAATATCAGAAGAAACTAAGAAGTTTGAAAGAGATGGCACAATACTTGGTTGTGTTGTAGGGAACCAGAGCTGAGGATTGGCTCCAAGAGTCTGGGTTCTTGCTTGAGTTGGAAAAGAGTTGAATGCACAGAGGAAGTAAAGACTCAGAAGAGGTGAAAATAAGCCTTCACTCTAAGGCAGAGAGCAGAGCACCATTAGGGATGCTTGCTCCTCTAGATCTTTCTTGTGTTTGTTCCTCCTCTCTCCATTCCAGCCCCAGATGGTCCTGGCCCAGATACAGATGACTGAGGCATGTGGCCTTGTCCAATGGGCAGCCTTGTTAGGCAGATAGTTTTGTTTGCATGGGCTTGTTAGAGGTATTTCAGCTGTTACATGGGAATATTATCTCTCTTTTTCCCTCCAACATTTGCTATGAATGGCTGCCCTGAGCTAGTTCCTAACAGTTGGGACAGATAGTGACCTCTGTTAGTTTACACTCACACGCACACGTGTATGAAAAATATATGGCAAACCCCCTTATTTTGGCTTTCATTTGGGGGTCACAGTCCATCACTGCCACAGAGGCATGGCAGCAGGATCATAGAACAGCTGGTCACATGGCATCCACAGTCAGGATGCAGAGAGAGATGGATGCTGGTGCTCAGCTCGCTTCCTCTTCTTTATTCAATTTCAATCTGGTCCTGCCTCAGACTTTGAGATGGTGACACCTATACTCAGGATGAGTCTTCTTTATCCCTCAGCTAAACTTCTCTGGAAATATCCCCACATATGTAATTCCTTTTTAAAAATTAGATATTTTGTTTATTTAAATTCCAAATGTTGTTCCTTTTTCTCATTTACCCTCCATAAACCCCCTATACCTTCACCCCTTCCCCTGCTCACCAACTATCCTATACCCACTTCCTGGCCCTGGCATTCCCCCACACTGGGGCATAGAGCCTTCACAGGACTAGGGCCTTCTCCTCCCATTGATGATTGACTAGGCCATCCTCTGCTACATATGCAGCTGGAGCTATGAGTGCCATCCTGTGTTTTCTTTGTGGTTTAGTCCCTGGGAGCTCTACAGGGGTACTGAGAGCTCATGTTGTTGTTCCTTCTATGGGGCTGCAAACCCCTTCAGCTCCTTGGATCCTTTCTCTAGCTCCTTCATTGGGGATCCTGTGTTCAGTCTAATGTTAGGCTGCGAGCATCCAGCTCTGTATTTGTCAGGCAATGGTGGAGCCTCTCAGGAGACAACCATAGCACACTTCTGTCAGGAAGCACTTGTTGGAATCCACAAAATTGTCTAGGTTTGGTGATTGTATATGGGATGGATCCCCAGGTAGGGCAGTCTCTGGATAGTCATTCCTTCAGTCTCTGCTCCACACTTGGTCTCTGTAACTCCTTCCATGGGTATTTTGTTCCTTCTTCTAAGAAGGATCGAAGTATCCACACTTTGGTCTTCCTTCTTCTTGAGTTTCATGTGGTTTGTGTATCTTAGGTACTCTAAGCTTCTGGGCTAATATTCACTTATCAGTGAGTGCATGCCATATGTATTCTTTTGTGATTGGGCTACTTCAGTGAGGATGATATTTTCTAGTTCCATCCATTTGCCTAAGAATTTCATAAATTCATTTTTTAATAGCTGAGTAGTAATCCATTGTGTAAATAAATTTTCTGCATTCATTCCTCTGTTGAGGGTCATCTAGGTTCTTTCCAGCTCCTGGCTATTATAAATAAGGCTGCGATGAACATAGTGAAGCATGTATCCTTATTACATGTTGGAGCATCTTCTGGATATATGCCCAGGAGTGGTATTAGTTGGTCCTCAAGTAGTATTATATTCAATTTTCTGAGGAACCACCAAACTGATTTCCAGAGTAGTTGTACCAGCTTGCAATCCCACCATCAATGGAGGAGTGCTCCTCTTTCTCCACATCCTCACCAGCATCTGCTGTCACCGAAGTTTTTGATCTTAGCCATTCTGGCTGGTGTGAAGTAGAATCTCAGGGTAGTTTTGATTTGTAGTTTCCTGATGACTAACGATGTTGAACATTTCTTTTGGTGCTTCTCAGCCATTCATTATTCCTCAGTTGAGAATTCTTTGCTTAGCTCTGTACCCCATTTTTTAATAGGGTTATTTGGTTCTTTGTAATTCTTAGTCTAGTAAGCAACCAAGATGAATTGTGACATCCTCCCATGGGAATTTGGAGATCTTTGGTATTGTCAGAAAACTTATCTTTCCTTCCACTTGAATGCTAAAATTGTAACCCCAGAGTGGTGATATCAAAATAGGGTGGGCCATATAGAAGATGACCAGGTTGAGATAGTTGAGCCTCTATCAAAAGGATTAGTGACTTTATAAAGGAAACCCCAGAAAGGCCTCAGAGTCCTATCACATAGAGACATATCAGAGACAAGGAATGTGTAACAGGCCCCAAATCTTAGCACAACTGCGGCCACGATGGAAGTATCATTTAGGCCTTAGAACCCAGTATGCAGGCAAAATGGGAACAGAGACCTAAGCTATCAAATCCATTGAGGAAAATCCCTAATTGTACTAACCTGGCTTTCGGCTTCTGTAGTTCTCCCTCTGACTGTTTATCACAAACTGTGCTTTGTCAACCAGGAAGTGGCTTCTGTGCTTTTAAAGCTCAGGAAAGGGTCAGGACTTCACTGGAGGTCCTAAACTCCTAGGATAGTCTATCACCAGCTAATAAAGACTTTCTATCTGCTTGAACCCATGTCTAAGCAGCCTTTTCTGGTGGATACTTCACAAAAGAATTCAGAAGTGGACTCTCACTACACACTGGACCTGATTGTGCCTCTCTCCTGGACTTTCCATGTCCAGGACTCTGAGAAATACATTTTTGCAGTTGATATCACTCAGTCCAAGACTTTGTTGTGGTGGCCAGAACAGACAGGCAAAGGCTGCTGAATGTAGATCCTCAACTGTGTTCCCTGTTTCTTCCCTTTCTTTCTCTTTAAGTTTTATCTTTTGGGATGGGGCTGTGTAAGCAAGGCTGGGCAAAAACTTATTATATATCCAAGGATAACTTTGAACTCCCAATCTTCTTGTCTTTCTTTCCAAATGCTGGGATTACAGGCACATGCCACCACATCCAAGTTTCTTCTCTGTTTTAGTGATTTATGGATTTAAAATATTTAATTATTCAGGAATTATTAGACTATAATGCAATAATCCATTTCAGAAGATTCCCCATGCTATTTAGTTGTAGCAGCAAACATTTGAAAAGTTATTTATTTATTTTAAATTGTGTGTCTGTGTGTGGTGTGTACATTCTTGTAGGTATGTGTGTATACATGCTGGCACCCAGGGTGGCAGAAGTGCTGGATCCCTTGGAGCTAGAGTCACAGGCTGTTGTCAACCCCCTGCCCTGGGTATTTGAAACTGAATTCAAATCCTCTGGAAAATTACTTAAGGACTCTGACCCACTAAGTGATTTCTCTTACCTACAGTTAATATATTGATTTATGTCTCCCTGACCATTTTAAATACATATCATATACACAACCATGAAGAAGTTTTTAGCATTGAAGTAGATTATATATAACTACAGTTATTTTTAGTTTAATAAGTCATGGATATATTTATAGATATACTTATATATTATCTTACTTATAAGACATTATGCAAGTAATTCATTTTATGTCTATTAAAGTAAGGGAACACTGTAATATATTTCATTTTTCCCTATTAATAATCACTCATCCCTTTCTATTTCTACTTATATACATTTATTTATCTAATTTGTGTGTGTGTGTGTGTGCATGCATACAGATCTCTGACAGCAACCAACAGGGGTCAACTTTCATCTTCTACAATTGTCAGCTTCTAGAGATTGAACTCTAGTCACTAGGCTTGGCAACAAGTGACTTAGCCTGTGGAGCCATTTCAATAACCCTTCATTTGCTATATTTATGCTCATGTGCTAGATTGAGTTTATAAATATTGTTACATTGGCTTAGCCAAGACTTCTGTAGGATACAATGGACTGAACTTCCAAGATGATATCCTTTGTGTATATTCTTATGGGTACCATAGAGGAGCTTAGACCATTACTGACTGGTGCACATGAAAGAGCTAGTGGTTGGATAAATGTTGTTTCCCGACCTGCTGGACCATGGCCATGTGACTAAGCACTGGGAATATTTTAGGTTAAGGCTGTGGCTAAGTCTTGCCACTGTGTAGTGCTTTCCTCCTTTCTCTGTTTCATTTCATTCCTCACCCCTGATTTCAACATCTTTAGGAAGCTTTCTGACACATAGGTTTTTATCACTTTGGGCTTAGAAACAGAATTATTAGCTCAAGGGAATGTACCCTCCTGTCATCTTATATCTGGTCACATAAAGTTGCAAATACATGATTGTTTTATTATTATTTTTTAATCTCTAACATTTCCAACAGCAGATGAACTATACCAAGCTGGTGATATGGTCCAGTGGATAAAGCACTTGGTCTGCTAATAAGAGGATGCAGTTATATTTCTAGAATCTATATAGAAGCTGATGACAGGGCAAATAAACCCAATTATGGGAGGCAGAGACAAAACTATTAGAGCAAGCTGAAGCTGGCCATCCAGACTAGGCAAAGCAGCAAGCTCTGGCTTCATCAAGATCCCTTGCTACATAGAAGATAAAGAGCTTTTGAGGAAGGCTTCAATGTCCTCCTTGGGCCTCCACATATGCACATGTGTGTGTGTCACACACGTGTGAACATGAACATACACATGCACGTGTATATATATATATATATATATATATATATATATATATATATATATGCAAAAAAGAATAATATTGTTATTGTACATTTTATATAAGTATATAAGTCTAGTCTCCCTAACCTGAAGATGTAAAATCTGAGATATTATGAAATCTAAAAGTTCTGAGCATGAACAGGATATGGGAAGACAACAGGTCACAAGCACCAACAGAAGACAAGTGGTTAAGAAGACATGAGTGAACAACAGGACATGGGCAGAGAAGTCCATATTTTAAAACTTTGTTTCATGTACAAAATTATTTTTTAAAAAATTGTATGAAAGTTTCTTTTGGGTTTGTGGGTCAAGTGCATATAAAACATACAGGAAGCCCTTACAAAATATAGAGGTATCTCATAATCTAGTGATATCTAAGTTATACATGAGCTATCTCCTTACATACATGTAAATATAGTAAAATATGATGACTAGATTGGAAACCCTGCTTGTTCTGAGCATCTTGAATGAGAAAGAATAGATCTATACCAAATCATCCCTTATATGTCTTCAGTGTCTGTGGAGAAGTTCTCAATGTGTTTACTCAGGTATAATATTACATGAACTCTCCTTAAGGAATGGCTTCCAGAGCTATAACTTTGTAGCTAAATGAAACAAAACCTGAATCAGTTATTCTTTGTTCACTTTCAGCATAAACCTGTTCCTTGTATCCACGGATGCCGCCCCTCAGACAAAATAAAGAACCTCAGAAGAGCATCATCAGACCCCTTATACTGAAGTTGGTTGCCTGAAACATCTTATGGTGCATACATGTCCATAACATCATCATGGAGGAGTTGGAGAGAGCGCAGTGGAAAGAGCACTGGTTGCTCAGTTGAGAGGACCCGAGTTAGGGTCTTAGTATTTATATCACAAAATTCACCAATGCCCGTCTTTCCAGATCCAGGGCTTCGGATGCCTTCTTCTGGCCTCTCTGGGTACCTGCACACATGGCTTCAGATACGCATACAGACACGTATACACAGATGCGCACACATAACCATATAAATAATGTTATCACAGAGGTAACTTTCATTAATCCTCAGTTCAAATTTTGGCATTTTGTACAGAGAACAGGAGTTAAAAGTGGTTGTATCTCTTATTCATCATCTCAGGATAGAAGTGAGGACAGGGCAGAGACAGTAAAAGAGGCTGGAATGTAAAATACACAGAACTCTCAAAACTAGAGTTGCCAGCTCTCCACAGGGTGCTCAATACACAAGCTCCAATCCAAACCCACATTTGTATGTTGTCTCAGTCTCCTATCCACAGGGGCCATGTCTCTCTCTCCACTTCATCCCATGAAAATGGGTTGAGAAGTCCCTGACCGGCTTGGTTCTAAAATGGGCATATGTTCTGCAATGTCTGGGAGACTGTTAGGAACTAGAGAAACTGCTTCTCATGGATCAACACCTGGAGTGTGAGCTTGGGTCATGTCCCTCTCATGGCCACATCTAGTATGGGTCAGGCCCATTGTCCCACAGACTTGTGTGGAATGAGCTTCCCATCTTTTCTCATTACTTGGACCAGATACCTGATGTGATGCTACTTAAGGGAGAAAGATCTTATTTTGACTTATGGTTGAATCCAGTCCATCTCAGTGGGGAAAAGATGGCAGGAGAAGAGAAGGTATAGTGGCCCAGGAGTCCAGGTCGTCACACGCTCTATCCACACTCAGATGTAGAGAGTGACCAAGAGGTATAGTGATGTCACAAAATCTTAATACCTCCTTCCAACTCCTCTTAATGAGGCTCCACCTCCTAAAGGCTCCACAATTTCCTAGAGAGCACTTGCAACTGGGGACCAAATGTGCAAACCTATGAGCCTGGGGGGACATTTCACATTCAAACTTCCATGTTATCCATGAAGAGAAAAGTTTTCTAAAGAATTTTCTGTTACACCTTAAGCAAGACTCTTTCAATACTTTCCCTTCTATTCATGGTGGCTGCTCTTCTCACTTGGCCCCACAGTCAGGACCCAAAGGCTGAGTAACGAGTAGAAGGAAGTACCTGCAGATCTCTGGAGGGAGAGTCCTCAAGGCAGATGGTTGCAGCAATAGGACATATTTAGCTCAGGAGTGTGTGTGTGTGTGTGTGTGTGTGTGTGTGTGTGTGTGTGTGTAGGTAGGTAGGTGAGTATTAAATAAATTATGCATGTGGTTATAGGAAATGAAGGAATATGAAGGTCTTTCAATGGGAAATTACAATTTTCTTTGAGTTACTACCACCTCAAGTTTATCACCCATGAACTATTATGAAATAATTGACTACGATATATAACTTGGATGTATTTTCAATATTGCGTTTTAGGCAGTGCAGCACATTATAAATGGGCTCTAATCCTTGGAGGTTTATGTAAGGGGTATTTGAGGATGATGTTGACATCCATCCTATTTTTTTTCCTGGAAAAATGGATTATATTGTGCACTGATTAACTCTTGAAGTCAGAGTGCTCAGCTAACCACAAGAATGGCGTCTATGAGAAAGGAGGCCAAACTGAAGCAGATATGCTCCAATCAGGCTTAGAGTTGCCAACAAATCTGAAACACCTGCGTTGGCTTAAGGCAAAGTCTGCATGGATTTATAAAACAGAAACCTTGTTAGAATTTTAACTAAATTGAAGACACTAATGAAAATGGGCCAGATTTGCTCCATGTCTTAATTTCCTTTTTAGCAGATCTGAAAAAAAAAATCATGATCAAAGCAGCCTAAAGAGAGAGAAAAGGCCTATTCTGGCTCACAGATTAGGGATGTAGCCCATCATGATGGTGAAATCAAGACAGCAGGAGATTGGGGCAGCTGGTCATACGACATCTACAGTTGGGAAACAGAAAAATATGTGTTAGCACTCATCTGGCTTTCTCCATTTTAAGCATTTGACTATCTCATGCATAGGGAATAATCCCACCTACAGTTGAGTCTTCCAGCCAAGTAAGTGATTCACCTGGTGAAGTACACTGCACGTGGCACATACCCCCCCCCCCCATCCTCACCATCCCCACTACCCCTACCACCAACCCTCCACCACTACCACTACCACCAAAGCACCATATATAAAAATAGATGTTCTCGTTTACAATAATGAAAGCTAATCCCCCACAAGCTTTCCCAGAAATCCATCTCTCTATTCTGATGAGTTGACTGTTGACACTAACCATCATACCCTGAAATCAGGAAACCAGAACTCTCTTTAGTGGACATCTACTGACCCACAAGGTTTCTAGTGTTATATTGAAGAAGCAGAAGAAGCAGGATTTGTTTAATTGTTGTTGTCCTGGAAACAGTGTTGAATCTAGAGAGTTCTCACATCCCAAATGCAGCTTTTTCCTGATGAGGTAACGGGCCAGGTCACCCAGTGAAGGAAAGGCAGTGCACAATGCTCTGTTATTTCCCTAGTTAAGCCTTTTAAAAACTACATTTAACTTCAGAATTAACCATACCTCTGAGTAAAAATTTTAAATAACTATATATATATATATATATATATATATATATATATATATATATATATTTAAATTAACTAATTAGTTTATTTTACACTCCATATTTTATTCCTACCCCACCCCCATCCAACCTCCTAATGCTCCACATCCCATACCTCCTCCCAACCCCCTGTCTCCACGTGGATGTGCCCACCCCAGACCCCATCTGATCTCTCAACTCCCTGGGGCCTCCAGTCTCTTGAGGGTTAGGTGTATCATCTCTGACTGAACACAGACCCAGCAGTCCTCTGCTGTATGTGTGTTGGGGGCCTCATATCAGCTGGTATATGCTGCCTGTTTGGTGGTCCAGTGTTTGAGAGATCTCGGGGGTCCAGATTAATTGAGACTGCTGGTTCTCCTAAAGGACTGCTCTTCTCTTCGACTTTTTTCAGCCTTCCCTTAATTCCACAGCAGGGTCAGCTGTGTCTGTCCATTGGTTGAGTGCAACTATCTGCATCGGACTCTTTCAGCTACTTGTTGGGTCTTCCAGAGTGTGGTCATGCTGGGTTCCTTTTTGTATGAGCGCCATAGCCTCAGTGATAGTGTCAGGTCTTGGGACCTCCCCTTGAGCTGGATCTCAATTTGGGTCTGTCGCTGGACCTTCTTTTCCCCAGGTTCCTCTCCATTTCTATCCCTGTAATTCTTTCAGACAGGAACAGATATGGGTAAGAGTTGTGACTGTGGGATGCCCCCCTTCCACATTTGATGCCTTGTCTTCCTGTTGGAGGTGGGCTCTATAAGTTCCCTCTTCCTACTGTCAGATATTTCTTCTAAGATCCCTCCCTTTGAGTCTTGAGAGTTTCTCAGCTCCCAGGTCTCTGGTGCATTCTGGAGGGTCCCCGTGTCCCAACCTACTATCTTCCAAGGTTGCCTGTTTCCATTATTTCTGCTGGCCTTCAGGGCTTCAGTCCTTTTCCTTCATCCAATATCAGATCAGGTTCCCCTCTCCTCCCCACATTCCCACCCCCCTACTCCACCTACTATCTCTCCCAGGTTCCTCCTGCCCTCCCCACTTGTTATTGCTTTATTCTCCCTCCCAAGTGGGACTGAGGCATCCTCACTTGGGCTCTCAGCTTGTTGACCTTTTTGAGTTCTGTGGACTGTATCTTGAGTACTCTGTACTTTTTTTTTTTTTTTTTTTTTTTTTTTTTTT
>LR750628.1:228963-309353 GCA_902729485.2 Mus minutoides
TGAGGTTTGGGTTATTACAGAGTGAGGTTTGGGTTATTACACAGTGAGGTTTGGGTTATTACACAGTGAGGTTTGGGTTATTACACAGTGAGGTTTGGGTTATTACACAGTGAGGTTTGGGTTATTACACAGTGAGGTTTGGGTTATTACACAGTGAGGTTTGGGTTATTACACAGTGAGGTTTGATTGTTTAAGACCTCTGTCTCTCAGGTCTAGCTGGTCAGGGAGAGTCTGATGCTGCACAAATGTCCCCAAACAGAGCACTCAAGACAACAGAGATTCCCTGAACATTGAAGAAGGACAAATACAGAGGTAAAAACCTTTGTCTATTTCCAATTTTTTGAAATAAAAGGTTGTCAGAATGTTCGGGTGTCATTGGAGATAGCTATATTTACCCACACGTACAATCTCTGTCAATACGTGAAAAGAGTCTCAGTTTCAAAAATACACCCCACAACCATTTGCTTACCCTTCCCTTTACTTTCTGTGCTTTGTAATCAGAGCGAAGTGTGAATAATGAGTAGTTCCCCAAGGTCAGATCAGTCATAAGAGCAGAAGAAATTTAATCCCCAAGTGCCCACAAAAACTAGAGTATCAGGCCACAGACATCTCTCCATAGGCTTAGAGAATCCATGCAGCCCTTTGATCTGAATTTAAGTTAAACAATTCTTAGAGAGAAAAAAAAATCCAAACCCAAGCAAAAGCCCTCATCATTCCTAAGACTTTTGTTTTCTGTCTTTCGTTATGTAACATCGCCGTTTTGTCAGCTCTCTGAATAGACACAAGACGTTCATTTCCTCTCACTCAGTGGGATCTGAGGAACAGAGATATATGACCTGCCCAAAATCACACAGTAAATTTTCACAGAAGCGACACAAAAGCCCAAGTTTCCTGCTTTCTTGCTTTCTTTGGGGTCTTGCAGGGAGCAGAGACCTCGTCTATAATGGCTCCTCCCTTAGTGTGGTGGTTGGTTTTGTCAATTTGACAATAGCTAGAGTCATCTGGCATGAAGGAAACTCAACTGAGAAAATGAAAATACCCCTATAACATATGGACATAGGCAAGCCTGTCAGAGAGTTTCTTAGTTGGTGATTGATGGAAAATAGTCTAGCTCACTATGGACAGTTTCTGTTGCAGGGCAGGTAGTCCTGGGTTCTATAACAAAGCAGGCTGAGCAAGCTGTGAGGAGCAAGCCAGTGAGCAGTATCCTCCATGACTTCTGCATCAACCTGTGCCTCAGGTTACTGCACTGGGTTCCTGCCATGGCTTCCTTCTGTGACACACTATATGGTAGAAGTATAAATGAAAAAAACCCCTTTGCCCCCTGATTTCTTTTTGTCATGGTATTTATCACAGAAGAAACCCTCACTTAGTTTTTACTATTTCCTATTATGTTCTACCCTCTGGGTTACAGGCCTTGGGTAGAATTCTCCTCTGTGTTCCCTGCAGTAAGAAGTAAAAATTGATTCATCTAAGCACTATATACATACCCCAAATTCTGCAGAATCTTGCAAGTAAAAGAAGCAACAGTGTTTCCCAATGTTTGGCATTTTATTTTGTCCTGTTCTATCAATTCTCTCATCAAATGTATTTCAAGGAGGCATGTCTATGCCACACCAATTAGGGAGAGTGTTGAGATTTCTCTCTAAGCGAACATGAGGGCTCCTCCTGTTGCCATTACAGAAATGATTGAACCTGCAGACAGTTTTTCAGTTGCTTTCCACTTATTGCTTCTCCTCATTCAGGGCACATGCTTGTTTTAGTTTCTTTTTTCTTAATTATTTTATGTTGGCTTTGAGGCCCAGGAGTTGTAACATTATCATATGATTAATTTTGTTCCTCTATTACGCTGTAGTTTTCACGAAATTAACTGTGCTGTTTCTTTCCCAGTAAATGCCCACTGATGAATATTTTATTCTCTTCAATGGCTATGTGGTTGACCTTGCTTGATATTTTATGGTAGTTTTGCAAGTAACAAGAGCCTTTGCCTGTGGAGCACTCCGCCTTCATAAGGAACGTGGACGTCAGTCAAGAGAGTTCTCTGTCCAAGAGAACAAAGGAGCCCAGTGCTGCTGACTCAAAGATGGGCAGGAGATTTCCATGACCCCCTACCAGCTGGACATTAGACATCTTAATAGTGTCAGCATAAAAAAGGGATGGGCCGAGGAGATGGCTCAGTAGATAAAACACTAGGCATACATGTTTCTGGACCTGAGTTCAGATCCCCAGAACCTACTAAAGTCAGGCAGATAGTGGATATCTGTAACTCCAGTTTTCCTATGGTGAGATGGGAATCAGAAACAAGAAAATCCCTTCCTGACTGGTATTTGTAGTGGTGAACAATAAAGATAAAGACTATTTTAACAAAGTGGACTGTGAAGACTGACATCCCAGGCTGTTCTCTGACTATCAATATGTGCTGTGGCATGAGCGTAGCCACATTTACACATAGAAACATGTGCACATTCACATGTAGACACATATATAATATACAAACACACAAATACTAGAGAGATAGAGAAGGGGACACATTGCTACCATCATAGAAGTATAAACAGGCCAAGCGTATTCTCATTTATTCTGTGATGAGAAGGGATTCCTTTCAATTCTATTTCTTCTTCTAAGAGCTCAGAGGAGGTTCTTGCATGCTCAGCATAGAATCATCCCTATCGGTTCTCAGAGCCGGGCAGCTACCTGCTTTCATGTTGAAAGAAGGCCAGGCACAGATGCAGAGTAAGTAGGGGAGACAGGTAACTTGAGGCACACTATCTTGTTGCTTTTCAAACCTTAGCTTCTAAATTTGTCACAGTAAGATGACCATGAGGTGTGGTCTCCCAGCTATAAGCAAGACATCTGGAGCTCATCGATGTAAAGTAACTTATCTAAGGAACCCAGTGTGAAACACTCAACATTTGTCAATTCATCAGCAAGTGAATGCCTGTACTATAACTGATGCAAGGAATGGGTGAAGCAAGCATGCCTTATCTCTATTTTATAGGAATACAGAATCCTTGTATCAGTGGGAAGCTTAACAGTCTCTGATTAGAAACAAAACACTATGAGGTTGTACGTTCTCATAGATGAGAAGTTGGAGACAGAGGTGTATGTCCCTGCTTTTCTAGCATGTCCCAGGTAGGTCACAATTTGTGCACACATTTCTGAATATCTGGCCTTATCCATTCTACCTCACATGTCATCTGTTTTGCCAGAGTTTCTGGCAGTTTCCAATAATTGGCTGAGACATGCCACGTGTTTTAGTGGGGAAATCAAAGTCAGAACTCGTTTTTTGCCTTTTAGAACACAAAGCGGTAAAATGAGACAAAGTTTAAAGCGTTTTTATTACATACCCATCCTTAAATAATACATCTCTGCTATCCCTTGAAAGATTCATGGAACATCATGGAAGAGGGAGCAGAAGGACTGTAAGACCTGCAGGAAGAGCTGGGAGGTGGTGATGCACACCTTTTATCCCAGCACTTGGGAAGCAGAGGCAGGTGGATTTCTGAGTTCAAGGCCAGTCTGGTCTACAGAGTGAGTTCCAGGACAGCCAGGGCTACACAGAGAAACCCTGTCTCAAAAAACAAAAAGGAAAAAAATAAAAAGACTTGGAGGAACACCATTTCCCACACAGAAGGATGCCATACTCTTGAACAATTATTTTTTAATAAAAAGTTAAACATTTCAACTGCCATAATTGGTGTGTATGATTAAAATGATAGCAAAACCATCAAAGGCAAAAGATCAAGCAAATTATCATCTTTGATTTTTAAAATTCAATACTCTTGATATATACAAACATGTTAGAAAACATGTTCAGATAAGCATGTGGGCAGAGGGGCCTATGAACAGATTACAGAGAATGGAGTAAAAATAGTAAGCACAAAAGTGTTCACCTCTAATAGAGGATACAGCAATAATTTCAGTGATAGTCCATTTGTGGCCTATGAAAGTAGATTTCATGAAAGTTATAATAACCTGTGTTGATGATTGTTCAACAGTATACAACTAAACCCTTTAAACCGTCTGGGGATCCAGTGACACAGACATTCTTAAGTGGCATACGCACTGATGCCATTGGACTTCATTATGGCCAATTTTTTTTTGATATTTAAAAAATGTATTTTCTTTTAAATTATATGTATAGACATGCCTGTCTGTGTGGGTATGTGCATGAGGATGTAGCACCTGTGGAAGCCAGAAGAGGACATTTAGATCCTGAACAAAAGTTACAGGAGATTGGGAGCCACCAGATGCCATGCTGGAAACTGAACTTGGTGTCCTCTGCGAAAGTAATGTTCTATTCTTTTTCTTAATTAATTAATTACATTTCAAATGTTATCCCCCTTCTAGTTCTCCCTCGAAGAGTTCCTCCCTTCGCCCCTGGCCCCTTCACCTCTGACAGGGCAGCTCCCTTGTATCCTCTCAGCCTATATAGCAAGTCTCTGCAGGATCAGGTACATCCTCTCCCACTGAGGCCAGACATGGCAGCCCTCTGCTACATATATGCTAGAGGCCTCCAACCAGCCCAACTATGATCTTTGATTGATGGTTCAGTCTCTGGGAGCTCCCAGGGGTCCAAGTTAGTAGACACTGTTGAACTTCTTGTGGGGTTGCTATCTCCTTGAAGGCCTTCAGTCTTTCCCCTAACTCTTCCATAGGGGGTCTATGACCTTCGCCCAATGTTTGTCTGTGGGCATCTGCATCTGTCTCAGTGAGCTATTGGGTAGAGCCTCTCAGAGGGCTGCTATGCTAGGCTCCTGTTTGCAAGTACAGCATAACATCATTAATAGGGTGAGGGATTGGTGCCTGCCCATGGGATAGATCTCAAAATGTGCTGGTCTCTAGTCATCCATTTCTTCAGTCCAGGAACCATCTTTGTTCCTGCAGCCCACCACAAAACTTTTGACCCAAATTTGGTCCTGTCTAAAATAAGTGCAGGGACTATAGAATTTTTAAAAGATATGATTACCTGAATAAGGCCTTTACAAGATTGGGTTTATAAACTTTCATCACAAGGCCCCGCCCCTCCCTAAGAATCTATGCTGGGCATAACTGCCCACCCAAGTTCCTTAAAGTAACTGTGGTGAGACTAATTGATTTAAAAAAAAAATCAAGGACTGAGTGGGTAAGAGTGCTTGTCACTTGCTGTGCAAGCAACAGGATGTGAGTTCAAAGCCCTACTACTAATATAAAAGCCTGATGTGCCTGATGTGCCTGATGTGCATGCCTGTAACCCCAGCACTGGGGGTAAGGGAAATGGAAATCTGGTGGCTGGCTTTTGTTCAACTTGACACAAACATTTTTGGGAAGAGAGATTCTTATTAAGAAAATGCCTCCATGATGTGCAGTTCTGTAGTGGGCACTTTCTTGATTAATGATTGATATGGGAAGGTCATACCAGGTATGGACAGTGCCATCCCTGACCAGGTGGTTCTGGAGAGTATAAGAAAGCTTAGGGAGCAAGGCAGTAAGGAATGTTTCTCCACGGCTTTTTCTTCAGTTCCTGCCTCCCAGTTTCTGCTTTGAGTTCTTGTCCTGACTTCCCTCACAGATGGACTGTGGATTACAACCCAAGAGTTGTAATCTGAAATAAAGTTTTCCCTCCCCAAGTTAATTTTGGTCAAGGTGTTTTAGTGCAGCAAAAGAATCCTAACTAAGATAGGAGGGTACAAGCAGGTTTGGGAAACATCTGGTCAGTCAACTTATCTAAAAATGAAAGCTTTGGGTTCAGAGAGAGCACTTATATCAAAAAAATAAGGTGGGGCACTAAAGGTAGACATTCAGTGTCCTCCTCAGCATATATCAGACACACAGATACACTGACTAAAGAAATAGTATTTAAAAAAAATCAGGAACTATGCAGAAAGTTAAAAAGTGCAAGTTTTAAGTGAAGTTGTTATGTGGTGTGCCTGGCATGATTATGTATATGGAACTCATATGTGCTAAGTAGGCATTTCTCAGTGGAACCACATCTACACACACACACACACACACACACACACACACACACACACACACACACACACACTGCTTTTCAAGTCCTGTTTTGTTCAGACCTTACAGCCTTTCTGGTTGTGCTAAGAGTGAGCCCCAGATCCTCTCTGCAATGGCTTTGTTTCTGCACTCAAACTCCTTCTGTACTGATGGTCTGGAGGGCAAGTGCTGAAGAAGCTTTCTTCCCTGAAAATTTAGTGCTCTTAGGAAGAAAGAGCACGAGGCTGGGCTGGCTGGCTGAAGGCAGCGGGTAGCTCCTGCATCCATAGCAAAGCCCCAGGTGCCCATGGTGGCATTAATAATAAATGGTGAGCTCATGCAGGCTTTCAGTTCAGCAACTGTGGTTTGTCAGTCACAGTGTGTTTGGCTGTAGGGTTTCAGGCATTTCCTGCCAAATAAATGCAAAAGAAAATCAGCTCTCAGTGCTTTGACTTGCTCACCACATACCATTATTTTGTTTGACTTCTGAGACAGGCAGTTATGGAGTCCATACTAGCCTGAAGCTCTCTGAGTAGCTGGGGAGGATCTTGAACTCCTGATCTTTCTTTCTTTTTTTTTTGCCTGAGAGCTAGGGTTTCAAGTTCTGGGGATGGAACCCAGGGCTTTGGGCATGCTAGGTAATCATTTTTTCCAGCTGAGCCACATCTCCAGCCCACTCTACAGCAATGTTTGACAGAAGGAACTTGTATTTCCATAGTGAATTTTGGTTATGAGAAGCCTGAGGATTATCGTTCCTGTGACAGCTGGAGCCATCTTGAGTCCTCTCTTCTGAATCACACAGACCTGTCAGGATGTCCCAGGTGACAGAGATCATCAGGGTTACCCCAGGTGGGAACACTGGGGTTGGGTAGGCTTCACCTCTTCACCAGAGTTACAGGTAATTTACACAGGAGCTTCTATAGTTTCTATCTCTTCTTCTGTCTCTTGTGGTGGTTTGAATGAGATAGGCTCCAGTGGGCTTACATATGTGAACGCTTTGTCCCCAGTTGGTGTAATGACCCAGTGTGTCTCTCTGCCTGCTGCCTGCAGATGAGGATGTAGCTTCCAGGTACTGTTCTAGCACAGTGTCAGCCTGTACCACCCCTGAAACTGTAAGCAAACCTCTTTTTTTTTTTTTTTTTTTTTTTTTTTTTAATAAGAGTGGCCTTGGTCATGATGTCTCTTCACAAAAAATAGAAGAGTAACTAAGACAGGCCAGGATTCATTTGGCCTTTATTACCTCCTATCCAGCCACACAGGAGTTCCCTGACTGCATGCCATTTCCTCTCCCATGCTGCAGGTTACAAAGCCAAGGTTGGCAACTTAGGCAAATGCTAATGGAATTAATTCCTTTTGTGGCTGAAGCCTGGCAGTGACTTTCTTTCCACTTTGCCCAAAATAAAAATCTTATCATCACTCATGGGCCACTCTAGTATCCCTAGTCTCAGGTCCAGCACTGTCCTGTTCCTTCTTTGTCACAAGAGCACTGGACTTCTCTGACTACCCCAGATCTGGGCAGTTTGAGGAGCTTGTCTTCCTGGTTATAGCCTAGACATTGTCTCAGCCTTAACTCTCTTCTGTTGTCTTCCCTCTACTAATCCTCTAGGTCTGGGCTTAAGTCATCTGCTCAGGATATCTTCCTTAATTCTGACATCACAACTGACCTAGTTTGCTATTCTGGTGCTGTGATAAACACAATGACCAGAAACAATCTGAGAAGGAAAGGATTTACTTTCAGGTCACAATCTATCTGTCTTAGACATACAATTGTGATGAAACACCATGTCCAAAGGAAAGGGTTTATTTGGCTTACACTTGCACAGCATAGTTTATCACTTAAAGAGGTCAGAACTCAAAACAAGGCAGGAATCTGGAGGTAGGAGCGGATGTAGAAACCATGGAGGAGTGCTGCTTACTGGCTTGTTCCTCATGTCTTGCACAGTCTACTTTCATACAAAACCCAGGACCACCCACCTAGAGATGGCACCACTTAGAATGGACTGGGTGCTCCTCCATGAATCACTAATCGAGAAAATGTGCTTAATTGAAGTTTCATTCTACCAGACTCTAGCTTGTGTCAAGTTGGCATAGAACTACACAGCATACCATCACTGAGGGAAGTTGGAGCAGGAACTCAAGCAGGAACTGAAGCAGAAGCCATGGAGGGACACTGTTTGGTGGCTCACTCAATGGCTTAAGGTCATCTATCATTTTTATATAATCTACCTGCAAAGGGAATGGTGCTGCTCACAGTGGCCTGGGCTCTCCTATACCAATTAGTAAGCAAGACATTGCCTAAAGATATGCCAACCTGATTGAGGTACTTCTTCATTTGATACATTCTCTTTCCAGGTGACCCCATGTTGTGTCAAATTGATGATAAAAACTGACCATCTCAGCAACTGACACATATGTTGTTCTTGTATTTCTTTTCATAACCTTTAAGGGGTAACACATAACTCTTAAGTGTTTCTTATGTCTGCCTTCCACTTGTTTCTAATCTCAGATAAACAGGAACTAACCATTTTATACACCAGTATATTCATAGCACTGCTCAGAGTATCTGACATATATGAGGTGCTACAAATAATTTTGAATGAATAAATTATTCAAGTCTTATACCATTTAGCAAATTCAACAACTTTTCTTTTGTCTTTCTTTTAGAGACAGGATTTTCTTAAACTTGATATTTAGTTGCGGTTGACCTTGAACTTCTGATCTGATTTCCTCTATCTCCTGAGTCCTGGGATTATAGACCTGCACTACCTTGCTCAGTTTATTAAATCTGGATTTTGTGCATGCGATGCAAGCACTCTACTTACATTCTTAGCCTAACTGCTTTCATTTTGAGATCCCTGTCACCTTCCCATGAATCCGTGGTGCATCTTTGTTGGGTCTCTGTACTTAATATATCTTTTGCACTGGTCTTGGTTGCAGACTGCTCCCTCACTCTCAGGGAGCTGTTTCATGTTCAGATCCAAGGAAACCCTTGAAGATGATCTGAAACACATTGCTTTAACTCTAGCTGTCACTCCCAGATAGTCTAAGTCTTTGCTGAAAGCACAGTTCAGTGGGAAAACTTCACAGTTCTCAGTTGTAAAATATGGTAGAACTCTGGTAGGTTCCCCTGGAGAAGGAATCAGTCCTAAACTTACCAACTTCTAGTCTTAGCTTTCATAGCTATGAAGTTCATGTGAGAAAGTTTACAAATTAGTTTGAATTACGATATTACAGATTTTGCAATCTACAAAGAATCAAGTCTTTGAAAACTTTCAAAGCATGGGACTTGATGTAAAATGGTATACTTTGGGAATACATTATAATTAGAAACATGATGTCTATATTAACTATATATTTATGTAAGATCTTTATCACTATTTTTGTTTGAATTAAAATATTTTTTCTTAGAGACTTTATTTCAAACTTTATGAAGCATGAGATATACTCTTAAGAAAAATGTAAGTGCCCCTTCACTACTGTTGATTGCAATTATGAAGCAGGTATCTAGAGCTCTTTTATCCTGTGTATTATTTACTTTTTTATTGCTGTAACAAAATAACGGATGACAAAAGAAACTTCTGGAAGTAAGTGAATAGTTTGGCTCACTGTTCGAAGGTTCAGTCCATCGTGATGGGAAGACCTGGAAGCAAGAAGGGAGGCAAACACTTGCATTGCTCTATTCAGAAAGCAGGGAGCTCTCAGTGCTGGTGCTAGCTTATTTCTCCTGTTTATTCAGCGTTAGGGGCCCTGCTCATAAAGGGCATCTACCACATTTAGGGTGATCTTCCCATCTCAATGAACTCAATCTAAAACCTCCATTACAGGTACATCCAGAAATGTGTCTCTAGACGAGTCTAGATTCTGTCATGTTGACTATTAAGATCAGCCATCAGATTTTGCTTGATTGAGACTTTCTACTCATTGGTGAGTGACACTGTACACCAAGCCCTAGTACCCAACATTCTCAGTGTCTACACCTCTGAAGATAAGAGACTCCCCTTTCCTGGCAACTGTTAACAGTCAGAATCTCCTCAGCTAGCATGACTGAACCATTTTGTAAGTAAATACCAGAGTATATTTAATATTTTCATTGCATCGTTTACTTATTTATACTGATTTTGTGATGAAGAATTCTTTATTCATAATTGCCTTAATGGAACACGAAGTTATAAACAATGCATCAACTTCCAAGAGTGTTTCTTCAAAACCCCCTTCCTTCTTCTGAAGTCAAACCACAACATAGGATCTCACCTTCTCATTAGTAAATGTTGGGTTCCTGATAGCTCCCCACCCCCCACCTCACCTGATGCCATTTGCCACCACTGTAAAAGAAACTTATCAGGTAATGGCCTAACCTGTTTCTTTCTTCTCTTTTGCCAGTTGATAAAATACATCTCACTGATTGCTCACTGGAGTTTAAACTATTCAACCAAAGGCGGTGTTCTTCCAACAGAGACTGAAAAGAAATGGGTCTCTCCCAGGACCAGAACTTGACACAAATTTGAGCCACATAACCTACCATGTTATTCCAGTTTACTAAGAAGAGAATCTCTTCGGAGCTATGCTGAGCACAAAGTGGTACCCCAATGCCATGTCCACCTAGCTAGAGGCCATTGTCCTTGTTTATGTCTAGAGTCAGTCAGCATCACTTTGAAAACAAAACAACTCATCCAATGTCCACATCACCTACAAAAGAAGATTTTAAATGAAAATACTCTTCTCTTTTAATCCACATAGGAAAGGAGATGTAATTATTCATGGAAAAAAAAAACAAATCAATGCAGGAGGTGGAAGNGAGAGAGAGAGAGAGAGAGAGAGAGAGAGAGAGAGAGAGAGAGAGAGAGCCTCAATGAAGTTGAATTGTTAACTTAGCAGACAGCTTTGCATTTGATTTCACTGTATACTTCTTGAGAAATTTGCTTGGCAGAGTGGCAGTTTCCACTGAGACCAAAGAGCTTATTGGCCATGATTATAAAACTTCAAAGCATAAAGGGGTGCAGAGGGAGGAGAGAAATGAAGTTGGATGCTGAGCACAGTGGGATACCTGTCTCCACGGGCATCCTATAAACTAGGAGGAGAAACAACAAGGAAGGAGGCTAACACATCCCAGCAGCTCAGACAGAGGGAGAGTATCTGTCAAACATTAAAATCCCATGATATCCTGTTCTGTACTTAGAGAGGGGAGGTAAATCTACCAGCTCCATACTTGTCCCAGTTGCTATTTGCCACTGCCAACCAGGGATGGATTTCCTATAAGCAGGGTTCACTCATTGTGAAAATTAGGTAATTGAAACAATTCATCTGAGTTTGGGCTGTTGGCTTCAGGAGTGGTGCTCCATGGTCAGTCACCATGATGAGTAATTTTCTGAGGGAGATTTGAGCCACATAACTCATCAGACAATATGCTGAAGCCTTGTTCTGCTTATCAAGAGATGAAGGTCGCTTTCCTTTCCCCTTTGAAAGTGAATTTATTTATGTATTTGTGTTATTTGCTTGCTTATTTGTATTGGATACTGAAGATGATAAAGTACTCCTTGACCATGAATTCTCCATATTGTGATATTCTCTGTTGCTCCTAAAGAAGACAGTGCCCTAGAGGGTGTGCTTCTGTGGACGGCAGCTGCCTGTACTCTCCAGGTCAATATTCTTTTGAGTGACGGGGTATTGACTATGGTATAGATAATGGAGAGATTTAATCAGAGCAGGTGGGAACTCCACTCCCTTCTATTGTGTCATGAATTTGCCTGTTGTTTCTCCAGCAGGGCTTAATTGTATTTCTATACTTTTATGGTCTGAAAGGAAAATCTTAAATGGTGCGAGATAGAGGCTTGGAGCAATCTTCCTGTGAATCTGTGTATGCGTGTGTGCAAATGTATGTGGAGACCAGAGGACGACTTTTTACATTGTCATTCCTCAAGTACCATCTATCTTTTAAAAATAACGTTTTACTTATTCATATTTTGAGAATTTCAGAGAATGTATTTTGATAATATTCATTTCCCTGCTACAGGGACTTCCAGGTTTTTATGTATTGGAACTAGGAATTCAACTGGGGATAAGTAGATGATGTAATAAACAGAGGGAGTTTACTAAGTGAGAAAGATATTTCTGAGACTGGACAGGTGATATGCATTTGCTCATGGCCAATGTCCATGATGCCCTCTCTCTCCATATATAGAGAAGGGTCTCACCTTAGCCAGAAAATAAATAATAATAATAATAATAATAATAACAACAATAATAACAAATCTCTAGAGGTCCAACAGAGCTGCAAGACTTGGCCACCGGGGAAGCAGTCCTAGAACTGATGGGGTGTCTCCAGATCTTGGTTATTCTGCCTAAACCTGAATTACTCCAGCACCCAATCTGTGCACAGGAAGAAACCAAATGGACCAAGGGGGAGAGGCCAATGAGGAGGCAAGTGGGTGCTTGTCCTTGCTGGACAGTAGACCCCTGCTGTTATCGAAAGACAAATGGTCACCAAACTCTCTCAGGCCACCCATCTGGAAGTGACCAACTGCTGAGTTAATAAGATCCAGATATTCCAGACCAAAAATTTCCTAGATTTGGATTACCTCTCTTTCAAAATGCTGCAGTCTTCATGGCCAAAGTTTTCCTAAATTTGGAAAAGGTCCTAAATGTTAATTAAAAACAACATTGTGCCCAGAGGCTCCAAAGCTCAGGGCAGGTAACAAGGATAAACAGAAAGAAAAAGTTAACTAAATATGTCCTTGAGACTGGTGAAAATTAGGCCAACCGCCTACCTGTTGCTCTCATGAAGGCCAGATGCATCCCATATTGAGACATTTATGTGGCAAAAATTACTTTTCCCTTCTCAAATCCTTGCAGATCCTGCAACAGACCCAGAGTACTGTTCATCAAATGGTTTGAGAGGTTGCACCCTTGACTTTGTCTGAGCCTGTCTACTAGTTCCAGCCTGGTAGTCTTATGTGGTTAGAGAGGGTCCTCATCTAGAGCCCACAGCCAGTGTGAAAAGGCTCATAGCCTATAATCCTCACTCCTACTGAAGTGAAGGTCACCAGTGTCCCTGTGGGCCTACCACATCCAGCTAAAGGAGATTATATCAGATAACAGTGGGTTATCATCACCAGAGCCTCCAACCCCCTAAAGATAAAAGTGATAACCCTATAATTATGGTTGTCTTGTTTTGTCTCCCCATGGAAAAGGCCCCAAATTCCCACAAGCCAGGCTTTGAGTATGGATCCATTGAGACCCAACCCACCTTCTAGGTGGATTTCTGTAAAATACAGCATCTAGAGGCTACTGGGAGGTGACTCATTCACTCCTGGGGTAGAGCATGCCCCTGGACTATGGGCCCACCAGTGATAAAAAAGAGTTCGAATCTACTCAGTAACTATGTCTGCCCAGCTGTCAGCTCTCAGTGCTGCTAGAAGCCATGAGAATACCATTGTGAAACCAAGTCCTCTTGGTAGCACAATGATTCCTTCTTTTTCCTTGAACAGAAATGTCATCACCTACCTGTGGTTACAGGCAGTGCAATTCCATATCATAAAGGTTAGGGCCTGGCAGGGAGCTGAAGATCATTATGGGGAAACCAGTCAGATTATATCTGAATGATCTAGACCCAGGCAGCATATTTATTATTAAAAATAAACCTGAACTTAGACTCATCCCGCCCATCAATCTGAACAGACCCATATTGGTACTTCTAGAATATGAGCCCCTTAAGGTGGCAAGTTCCCAAACTACCAATTTCCCCAGGAATTCCCTTGGCCAAAAGGTCCAGGAGACAAGTCTGCTCCTCAATGTTCAGGTTGCTAGAAAGGGTATCTCAGTTCCTTAACCACCTCCAACTGGCCGTGAGTCAGGATTGCTGGCTATGCTAAGAGTATGTTTATGTTGGGATGGGAACTAGTCAAACAATAAGCTCCATCCAGTTCTGGCAACGATAAATGGTACAATCTTAAGGTTGCCTAGGAAAGGGCATCTGTTTAATGCCACTAAGATACCCTCTATATAGTTCCTCCTATGCAGATTTCTACTGACTGGTTTGGAACAGACCTTAAATTGCAATGCCTAGCTCTATAAGATTTCTCAGGCAGGTCCAGTGGCAGCTTCTTTAAGTCCTGTGCTTACAGATGACCTTTTAAGAGGTAAATTGCATATAAGGGGCCATAAGTGTTACATTTAACAGTGCTTCAGGGACATTGTTAGGGAAGTAACAGTTACTATCGAGCAATGGTATTCCCATTATTAACTTCCAGGTGAGTTTCTGAGCAGTAATCCAGTTCCTTCCACAACAGATATCTCCTCAAGCTTTAAGCGTCGATTCTAACTGGCCAAGCCATCCTCAGTCAATTCCGGAGGAAAATGTGGGAAAAGCAGGATAGGCAAAGAAAATTACTTCAACTAATCTGACTAGCTCAGGTTCAAATACAAATTAATAAATAGTTCACGTGTGTGTGTGTGTGTGTGTGTGTGTGTGTGTGTGTGTGTGTGTGTGTAAGCCCAAGCATGATCTCAGGTGTCATCCTTAGACATGCTATCTAACTCCCTATTGACTTGGGTCTTATCAGTTAGGCTAGATTGTCTATCCAGTGAGTCCCAGGGATCCTCTTGCCTCTGCCTCTCAAGTGCTGGGATTACAAATGCACAAGGCTACACCTGGCTTTCATATGAAAGCTGGAGATGATACTGAGGTCGATGTTCTTGCAAAGCAAGCACTTTGCCAACTGAGCTACCCCTGCCCAGCAGCTTATTACAGGGAAGCACCAATCTTTGACCTGGACTGGGCCTATGGGAATCCTTTTTTTATTCTAGTTGTGCATTCTAGTCTTCTCTATGATATATCTTCTCTATGATATATCTTCTCTATGATATATCTGAGGGTTATTTCTCTTGTGATTACCTTTTTAACTAATTTCATACCCAGTTACTAAGATATCATCACGTGTATGTATAAAATTAGGAAGGACACCAAGAGGGAGACACTAGTCGATGAGGAAGGACAGACAGCAGATAAAGGACACATGAGTAGAGAGAGGATACACAGCTAAATGTCTCCATCATAGTCTCTCCCCCTTTATGGTGGATAAGTGAATAAAAACATAGTTAATACTGGAAATGTAAAAGTCTAAGTGAGACTTCATGTTTTCATAATGGCTGTTATTTTTTTTCTTTTTTCTTTTTTTATTAGATATTTTCTTTATTTACATTTCAAATGTTATCCCCTTTCCTAGTTTCCCCTCCAAAAATCTCCTAACCCCTCCCCAGACTGCCCCACTTGGAGATCCACCCCATAAACAACTATAATGGCTATTCTATCAGCTGACTGAGATGGATAGAATTTGGGACTGTACAAGTGTTTGCATGGCTTCCTTAAACTAGCTGTGTTATGTGTTTTAAAATTGTGTCTTAGAATAAGGTGTTTGGGGGGCTGGAGAGATAGCTTAGTGATGAAAAACACACACTACTTTTCCACAAGACCCGAGTCTAATTCCCAGCCCCCACATCAGGCAGCTTATAGCTAGCAGCCTGTAACCCACTCCAGAAGGACCCAACACCTCTGGCCTCTGAGGGTACCACACTCATGTGCACATATCTACAGACAGACAGACATACACACACGCACATAATTTAAAATAAATAAAAAGGGTGATTTTTATTGTTTTTAAAAAGTTATCTATACTCTTACTAGGGAAGACACTTCAAACAGGTCTTCCCTCCTCCCCATTTATACAAGAATGGAAAATGAATTGTTCTGAAATTCAAGACTCTGCCCTCCTTCTCAACTCCATACCTCTAGATGCTTCTGTTTCAGAAAGGTTGTTGCCTTTGGTTTCTAATGGTTCCTTCTCAACTTCTTACATTGAATCCTTGACCTTCCTCTGAGATTTTTCAATCTTAAGGATGGGTAACCTTTCTCTATGAAGCCTTGGGAGAATTCTGTTCATTTTCTGATCCCCCTCCTTAATCTATGCCCCTTGTCTTAGTTTCCATGGCTATGATAAAGCAACATGAAAATAAATGCGCTGTTATTGTTGTTGTTGTTGTTGTTGTTATTGTTGTTGTTGATTATACAGTCTCTCTGCATTGCTCTGGCTGGCCTGGAGCTCACTACTATAGATCAGGGTGACCTTGCCTCCTGCCTCTGCCTTCTGAATGCTGGGATTAAAGGTTTGTGCCACCATGTCCACCTAGACTCTGTGGATTAGAATTATAAACCAAATAATCCCTTTCCTCTCCAAGTTTTTGGTTATACTGGTTTCACAAATAACCCATCACCCCCTGCCCAGAGATAGTCTATTCTCACAATAGCAAACACTCTCAGCTTTTCCCAGGTGCTTATCTCTAGCTCCTGAACCATACTGTGTATGGTTGGTGCCTTTTTCTTCTCCCAGCCTAAGATTCCTGGGGTGGGGGTGGTGATTACCATTTTTTTGGAGCCCATTGTTTCAATAGTCTGATAGAGGGGTCTACAGAGACCAAGTCTCTCTTTAGAATAGTGTCACTTCTGCCAGACCTGTTACTTCATGAGTCTCTGGAGCCCACACTTTGGGGTTCTTCCCTTGGCTCACTATCCCAGTCTCATTCTCAAGAGGACTTTTCCTTTTGTAATAAACTCTCTATAAGGGCTTAGTATTATCACATGTATATATGCATACATGATGCACATATGATGTGCATGTAAAGTCTAGAGGAGAACATTCAGGAGTTGGTTTTCTTTTAGATAGCCAGGGGGATGGAACTCAGGCTACAGGGCTTGACAGAAAAGTTTTTAAAATGTGTTTTCCCCCAGTTTTTCTTCTTTCCGATGAGGAGTTGTTGCTGGTAAACCTAGCTCCTGCATCCTTCTTCCATTTAGACCAGCTCCCCAGAGAGAGCAGGGCGGGATGTCCATTCTATGGAGACATGCTCTCTTATGAGAATTAAAAACATGGGTGTAGAAATACAATCAGGGTCCAAAAGATCCATTCATCTTTTGAACTATTAGACAAAATGTGAATATGAAATTAGTAATTAGCTTAGATTGATACCTCATCTGGTTGGCAACATAGTATTAACAGCGTGGTTTAGGCCATTCATTATTTTTATGCCCTCTATGACTGGTTCTCGTTTATATGATGGCCATGAAAGAAGGAAACGCAGAGCCATCCATTAGCAACCACAGAGGGTCTGTGACTGTTTAAGCACCCGGTGGAGTCTGTGAGCCACATTAACACCTGATTAGGAGCATTTCTGGTCACTGCTAAAATCAAGGGGACAGGCTCTGCTCTAAAAGGACTGCTGATAATAGTAACAGGACAAGACATACCCTCCTCCCATCTCATTTTCTACCAGGAATTTTCCATCAAAATTCCCAGCTGCTGTTCCCATTCTTATCCAATCACCACTCAGAGATGATCACAGCAGGACTTCAGGTGACATCTTTGGGATTTTCATTAAAAGGAAAAAGAAATGTATTTTTAATGGTATCTTTACAAAAAAGACCTGAATAATTTGAGGGAGAAAATTGACTGTTTGCATCATACTGGGATTTCAAGATTAAATTATATTATATTGGAATTACATGGAATTGAGAGACTGTGAGTTAGACAGACTTTCTGGTAGGCAGACAGAGACAGGGGCTGTGGTTAGGCAATAAAGGCAATAAACATCCATAATGCTTCTCTTCTTCAACCTCCTGAATGTAGACAAAAGCCTGGCAGCTTACCAAAAAAGGCCTTGGAGGCTTTTGCTCCCTCCAATGCTCCTTGCTGATGGACCAGCTCAGCAAGTTCTACACTCAGATCAGCACAAGCTTACACAGTTGTGGGCCAGTCAACCATCCTTTCTTTCATTAAACTGACCAATCCTACATTAAGGGAGGAAAACCCTTTAGAGACTTAAAACACCCCAGGACTGGAGAAGAGACTGGATTGGTTTTGGCTTTCAGATTCCTCTAAGCAAAGCAGAGGATCTTTTTCTCTGGGTGTCCAATGCATATGTGTGGTTCTTCACCCCTAATACTCACTTTTCTTCAGTTGCTGATTCTGTCTGCTGTTGTCCACTATGTTTGAAATTTCTCTGAAGTTTCTAGTTTCACTCAAGATTTTTTCCTGCCTTTTAATTCTTTAACTGATAAAAATAAAAATAAAAACTAAAAACAAAACAAACAAACAAACAAAAAACAAACAGCCCAACTGGTTCTAGAGTATTTTAAAGTAATCATGTTTTGACCATCTGAAGGAATTGGGTATTAGTGTTTTCATATAGCCCAACTTGGTAACATGAAATATTAGTTACTGCCCATTTTCTTTGTTGTTGTTGAATTAGAAACTTTGCAGTATGAAATCTGCATGTTCTTATCCACTGTTATAATTATACTGTGAGAAACAGAAGAAAATAAGTTCTGGCCCACTTCACTGTGCCAAAAATACCACACTCCCACCTTGGTAGACAAGGGAGTTTCAGGAGTCACACTCCATTGTATGCACAATACTATACTTCCTACCAGAAACCTTTGTGATCATACATCATGTATTCAGGCAATGTCATAATCTCACCCATGTGCACTTGAGGTGCTCAGAGAATCAGAGCACAAACCAAGCAGAATTTGAGTTCAAATGATCTTGATTTATATCTTGGCTTTGGGGCAGTAGAGATGTTTCAGTTGATAAAGCACTTACTTTACATACATGGGTTGGATTTCCCCAGAACAAACATCAAAAAGCCAAGCATGATGGTGTAATAGAAGTGGAGACCTAATCTTGTATTTAGGTAATATTACCTGATAATGAGTGCTTTCAAACCAATTCATGCGGTTTTTTGAGACAGGGTCTCTCCATGTAGCTCTGGCTGTCCTAGAACCCACTGTAGACCAGGTTAGCCTCAACAATACTGGAGTCACAGGTGTACACTGGGACACTTGACTTTTCCCACAAGTTTTGGGGATCTGATCTCAGGTCTTCATTACTACCCAGTAAGGACCTTATCACTTGGCCAGCTTCCTGGTCCCTAATTTTTTCTCTTTTCCTTTGAGACTAGGTCTCATGATCCATGTGTCTCCACTTTCCAATGGATTACAGGTATACACCATCACTTCCAGTTTGTATGGTGCTCATAATTGAAACCAGGGCTGCATGCATACTAGGAAGATAGTCTCCCAAATGAGCTACAGTTTCAGCTGCAAGAGGAGTATTATAATTGTATAATTGTATTTTCTCCATCATCAGTCTCCTGAGTTTCTTTTAAATATAAATAAGAGTCCTTATACTTGACCTGTGGGAATCATGTTCCAAGACTCTTCTACTAGATCTCATGGCTACTTTATCCTTTATACTAATTGATGGTAGATTAGGGTACCATATGGGGGGATTGCCTACAGTAAAGTAAGACCTTAATGTAATCCAGTAGAAGACTCAATACTCTCTAATGATATTATCCAATAGAGTATTCCCAAGTCACTACCAGCCAAGTCTGGATTAGAAACCCAACCTTCAGCTATTTGAAGTAAGTGCACGGGGTTTGAGGAGATGGCTCATAAAGTGCTTATAGTATGATCAGGAGGTCAAGTGCTCAAATCCCTGCCTGTTGTATAAAAAGAAGGGCCTACCAAGCATTTGAAGTTCCAGTGCTGGGGAGATAGAAACAGGAGTATCCCTTGAGTTTGTTGGCCAGCCAGCCTAAACTAATTGGTGAGAATGAAGTTTAGTGAGAGACCCTGCCCCTAAAAAAAGTGCAGAGCAATATAGGAAGATACCTGAGAGCTCTCTCTGGCTTCCATGTGAACCCTGTTATGTTCATGCATACATACCAACATGTACACCCCTCCAACAAATAATGAAGAGACATATGAATGGTATCTCACCAAAAATAAATTTATTTTTGTTCAGTCAAGCACATTTTCAGGTGCTTTTATTGTAGTATCTTTTATATGCTGAACAGGCATACTAAACAAAATTCTTTGGAGTAAATATAAGGGGACAGTAGGATTTAATAAATGCTCCGCATACACTAAAATCACACCGCTAGCAAGTGTGAGCTTCTTGCACTTGGTGACATGTCCACATTGTGGCACAAGTCCTGCCATTCCACTGTGACCTGTCAGCTTGGGGCGGCTGATGCCTCGCACTTAGCACACGCCGTGCCACCTTTGCCAATGTGGCTGTGCCCGCAGAATTTCCTATCTAGTTCAGAAGTCATTTGTGCACTCTTCAACTGTGGGTTTTGGTGTCTTCCCATTGATTGTGCTCTACTTTACACAGCTTATACGGGGAAAGCGGTAACAGAAGCATTTGAATAAGAAGAGGATTGAAGAAGAATAATGATAATTTGGATATATCATCTCTGTTTATTTCTGTCAATCTCTAAATCCAGTCATTCTCTTAAGATTCTTGCTGATGGTCTACTTTTTTATTTTATTTTTTTTTAATTTCTTGACAATTGCTTCCGTGTAATTATATAGTGAATTTTGGTCAACCTCAGTCAGCCCCATTACCCATACCCCCTCTTTGAAATCTTTCTTTTTCACATTTAATCAGTGCCTGTGTTTCGTTTGCATATCCCCATCTGGTTGGTGTGTGTGTGTATGTGTGTGTTTGTGTGTGTGTGTGTGTGTGTATGTGTGTGTGTGTATTTTGTGAGCTCAGGTGTAGAGTTATTTACAATAGTATGGGTAACTTATTATTGGCTACACTATTGAAGAGAGTGACCCCTTCCAGCCATTAACTATTAAGAGCTCCTCAGGGAGGGTGAGTGCCTTATGAGCCTCTCCCCCATGCAGGGTGGAATGCTGATAGGATTAAACTTGTGTAAGTCTTATGACGATACCACAGCTGCACGAATTCGTGGGTGCAATGACCATGATTGGTCCAGAAGACTCAAGTTCAGAGCAGCCCTTACCCCACTCACCCAACATCCTCTACCTCTCAACAGTTTTTCTGCCTCTTTTCCATGATGGTTCTGAGATTCAGTAAAGGGCTTTAAACACTTGACAAACACATATGCTGAACCCTTTGACTAGTTATGAGTCTCTGTGTTCATTGTCACCTAGCAAAAGGAAGCTATGAGGCCCAGCTAGCACCAATACATAGGACAGTAGTGCAAGAGAGGAACTAACTGATGTGTGTGGGGGGGGGTAGAGGAGAGAGAGAGAGAGAGAGAGCAAGAGAGAGAGGGGGGGAGATTCTTTTCTGCAGTGTAACCATTAATAACTTGCTCCACTAAGTAAATTCCCACCTACTCTTGGTCAAAATTCTAATTAAAATTTAAAATCAGTGGACCACACACAGGAAAGGCATGAAGGAAGAGGTGTTACTAAGACAAAGTGTGTCAGCAGGAGAGGGAGAGAGCCGTCAATAATGTGACTATGATGTGACAAAGGCTAATGTCCATTATGTAAATATGTAAAACCATCCAAAGTTTCTTAAAAGGTTAAAAAACCTAAGTATTTAGAAAGGACTTAAAAATTTATGTGTATCTGCCACATGTCAGTGCATACCCAGAATTCCCTGGAGCTGGAGTCACAGTCTGTCATGAGCTGCCCGATGTGGGAGCTCAGAACTGGACTCCGATTCTCTGCAAGAGCAGCAAACACTCTAAGCTGCTGAGCTATCTCTCAAGGTCCTAGAGAGCAGTTTGACAGTGTGTCTGTTTAACAAATTTCAGTAGTGGGTTTCTTTTGAGGACCTATGACCTTGTAATTTTTTCTACAGCTGCTATTTCAATCTCCACATTTTCTTTCTTTCTTTCTTTCTTTCTTTCTTTCTTTCTTTCTTTCTTTCTTTCTTTCTTTCTTTCTTTCTTTTAAATATATTTTGTTTGCTTGGTATGTGTTTAGATTTTTTTCTTTTACTTTTGTTGACTTGTCTATTTGGTGGGCAGAAATCAGACTTCTAAGTTGTCATCCCATGTGCAAAGAAAGTCCTTTGATCATCTGCAAAACTGCACGCCCTTTCCCTACCACACATCATTGGCAGGGAGCAGTAACCTTACTAGGTGACTAGTGTTTTCCCTCTCTGCTTCCGTTGCTTGATTGTACCCAGGGACCCACTGACCTAGGTTTTCCAGCATGCTCTAGTATCTTCAATTCCCATTCAACACAGACTTCAACACAATGCGAGGTGTTTGAAGAAATTTTAACAACCAGAAGAAAATATTACCAGGTATTCACACATCAACGTTGACAAGGTCTCATGCAGAACTCTCTGCCTTCTTCGATTCTAATACATTAGATTTTCCAGCAAATGACTTCTTTCTTAGGAAATTAAGGATGAAATTCTTATGGGAACTTATAAATGATTCTGACTTCCAAGGGCAAATTGCTTGCAAGCCTGAACTAATCAGCTCTCATGAACCACATCTCAAAACCCAAGTTCAAAAATAACATGTTACTGCTTCAAAAATTCCTCCTCTTTTACTTAAGGTTTCTGCTACTTGAATCACGACCATAAATGAGGATTTTTTTATTCCGATTATCTTATTCCTCTCAACCTTCCTTGTTAAAACCATAGCTCTCTCTAATACTCTTGTTTATTTTAGGGTATTTTCTTTTTTTTCCAATTTTTATTAGATATTTTCTTTATTTACATTTCAAATGCTATCCCAAAAGTCCCCTATACCCTCCCCCATCCCCCACCCTGCTCCCCTACCCACCCACTCCCACATCTTGGCCCTGGTGTTCCCCTGTACTGGGGCATATAAAGTTTGCATGACCAAGGGGCCTCTCTTAGTCTTCTGATTTTTCTGGCTCTACCTATTTCTTCCTTATATATCTTCCTTATATGACTCTCTGCTACAAAAGAATGCAAGCATCCAGGAGATGGCTCAATTGGTTAAGTACTTGTTATACATGCATAAGGGCCCGAGTTCCATCCCTGGCACTTATGAAAAACTTGGCATGATGGTGTGGATTGCTCAGGAGGCAGAGACAGGAAGATCCCTGGGCTTGGCTGGCCAGTTAGTTTTCCCAGATTAGTGAGCTCTAGGTCCTGTGAGAGCAGTTATCTTAAAGAAATAAAGGGGGAGGAGCCAGGCTTAAGAGAGCACACTGTTCTTTCAGAGGACCCAGGTTCGGTTCCCAGCAGCCACATTGGGTGGTTCACAATCATTCGTAACTCCAGCCCAAGGGGATTTATGTCCCCTTTCTGGACCCCTGAGCACAAGGACTTAAGATACACACTGCACAGACTACCCTCCCCACATTATACAAATACTTCAATAACTATAGAGAGATATTTTTAAAAAAGGGAGAGAGTGACAGAAGTCAAACAGTGTTAACTTCTGGCTTTTGCAAGCAAATTTATTCACATAAATGAGCTCACATAAACCACAAAACAAGACACCCAAACACTGATATCAAAATATGCAAGGGCAAATGGCTTACCTAGATATCAGGTAATTATAATAAAACAAAACAGGCAAGCATAAACAACTCCAACCTCACAGTCTTGGAAAGACTATAAGTAGCCTGAAATTATTGTTATAAGCATATTGATCATTTTTCTAACATGGGGTGACAGCATGATTACTTGGTTTTATTGCAAACCTCATAGACAAAGCCTTTAACAAGAAAAACCATGAAGTGATACAGAGAATTAGGTAGCTTGCAAGTATGGAAATAAAGAAACATTTACATGGCTAGAAATATCCTGACTAAAGAACCTATTTCTGAGATGTGGGTAAGAATTTTTGAGAACAACAGTCTTTGAAATGCATAATCATGTTAGGGAGGAAGGATGCTGCATTTTCTTCAATTTTTGGACTTAGATATAAACTGGCTGGTATAACTATGGCTCAGTAAATGAAGTGCTTAGGTCCCTAAAACCTACATTAGTTACTTGTAACCCCAGCACTGGAAAAATGTAGACAGGGGACAGGTAGCTTTGGACTTGCTGGCCAGCCAGCCTAGCCTACTTGGTGAGCTCCAGGCCAGTGAGAGACTGTGTTTTAGACAAAAGCTACTAAGAAACAACATGAAGTTGATGTCTGGCTTCCATACCCATGCACACCCGTCCACACACAATATACAGCTTGGTGTATGAACACAAACATACCCACATGTACACACACAAATAAATGGTAATGCCATAAGGATGCACGTTCATGTGAGTGTGTGTGTACATGTGCAGTCATGCATATATGGACTAGAGGTCGATGTCCAGTTTCCTTCTCCATCACTGTAATGGTTTCTATATCCTTGAGTCAGGGAGTGGCACTGTTAGGAGGTGTGGCCTTGTTAAAGTTGGTGTGTCACAGTGGGTGTAGGCCTTAATGCCCTAGTCCTAGCTGCCTGGAAGTGAGCATTCTGCTGGCAGCCTTCAGATGAAGATGTAGAACTCTCAGCTCCTCCTGCACCATACCCGCCTGGATGCTGCCATGCTTCTTTTCTACCTTGATGTTAATGGACTCAACATCTGAACCTGTAAGCCAGCCCCAATTAAATGTTGCCCCTATAAGAGTTGCCTTGGTCATGGTGTCTGTTCACAGCAGTAAAACCCTAACTAAGACCATCACTTTCTACCTTATTTTGTGACACAGTGCATCCCACTGAGCCTGGAGTTTGATGCTCTGGCTAAAATGGCTGCCCAGTGAGCCCCATGATCCACCTTTCTTCACCAGTGCTGGGGTTAAGGATGTGTTGGTCACCATACCCAGCTTTTATGTTCATGCTAAGGATTCAAATTCAGGGCACCATGCTTTCATGGCAAATGGTTTCCCAGCAGAGCTATTCCCTTAGGCTCCCTGCAGTGACTTTATCTATCTATTTTTTATTTATATATTTATTTATTTATTTATTTATTTATTTATTTATTTATATATAATTTTTTATTAGATATTTTCTTAATTTACATTTCAAATGCTATTCTGAAAGTTCCCTCTACCCTCCCCCTGCCCTGCTCCCCTACCCACCCACTCCCATTTCTTGGCCCTGGCGTTCTCCTGTATTGGGGCATTTAAAGTTTGTAAGACCAAGGGGCCTCTCTCCTCATTCCTCTGGCTTTTAGAAAAGTGAATTCTTCTCAAAGGCTTACAGTGCTGAGGGCATAGAACTGACAGCCATTCTTCAGTGCCGCACATGAGAAGAACTTGGGTGAGTCAAGTCACTAAGCTCACGGTGATAATCATTCATCCATGTAAACAATACTTTCTGTGTGGCCAGCAGGTGCTAGATAGGAATCTTGTCACTTGGTTGACTGAATCTATAAGAAATAGTTCTAAGCCCTTTCTTCCTATTCTGTGACTTAAAAACCTTTATATTTAAACGACAATTATCTATTTAACATTGAGTCTCCTCTAGGCTTATACACCCAGATTTTTCTGTGTATCATATGACATCACCACCTATAGGTAGCCCCATTATTGTATGAGTTCCAAAGACCATGGACCCCATTGTCATGATCATCATTACATGCTTTGTATCTAACAAACAGAAACCCTCCATAAAGAGCTTTTAAATAATATGAATATAACATGCTTCTTTCTGGAACTCTCCTGGCTTGGCCTGGAATATGCATTGAATTTTTTTTAGCTGGAACTTACAAGTATCCTTAGTAAGATGAAAATAATTTCGATCTAAGTTGGAAATAATTGATCACGAGGTGTGGGCTCAAGAAAACAGCAACACAGTGGTCTAGGGGGAGAACACACATCTGGCATTCATGATGTCTTGTGTTTGAACCCAGCATGGCATAACACTGTATGTATGGACACACACCTTTAATCCTAGCACGTAGGAGATGGAAGCAAGAAGATCAGAAGTTCAAGGTCATCCTCATTCACTTACTGAGTTTGGGGCCTATCTGCTACATAAGAGAATGTTGTCATTGTAAGAAAAACTAAGCTTACACATACAGACAAATCGGAGACTCTGCAACAGCTGTAACTAAGGGCTATGATACAACCAAGAGGTTCAAGAACAGGAGTTTTAGGCTTATTTGTCCAAGTGAGAAATTTTCCTTATAAATAAGGTGTGTGTGTGTATGTGTGTGTGTGTGTGTGTGTGTGTGTGTGTGTAAGAGAGAGACACAGAGACGTATGTGTACATGTGAACATATATGAATACTCATGCCTGTGAGCATGCAGAGACTGGAAGAGGATGCTGAGTGTCTTGCTCTATTGCTCCACCTTATTTGTTGGAGACAGTGTCTCTTACTGAATCTGGTGGACAACCAGACCTAGTGATCTTCATTCATGTCTCCACGATCTACAAGGCTGGGGTTTCAGACTCATGCACAGTCATATCCTGCATCTTATGTATTCTCTAGGAATCCACACTTAGGTCCTCATACTTGTATAACAAGCACTCTTTTCCCCTGGGACATCTCCCAACCCTTTATCATAAGTGGCATTTACCACCATAGACAACATTCTTGAAACCCTTTGGAGCAGCTGCCACTGTTGTGCATATTGTGCCAGCCACAATTATTGTCCATTGACTCTTCTGTCCTCTGGCATCTTCAACATATTGCAGTGTTACGTATGGTAAGTTATTTCATTTGCTTGTATGTATTTGGTTTGTGAAATTTTGTCTTTTGGGTTTTTTTTCCTACTTCTTTTTCGATATGGGATCTCATGTAGTCCAGGCTGGCATCAGACTTTTTATGTAGCTAAGAGTGACCTTGAACTCTTGATTCTTTTGATTTCTCCTAAGTGCTAAGGTTTTAACTGAACATTCAGGCACATGTTTAGAAGCTCTCTTCATGTAAAGTAGACAAGTACTCTATCATCTAAGTTACATCCATAGCCCACTCTGGGTTTCTGTGACCATCCATCCATCCATCCATCCATCCATCCATCCATCCATCCATCCATCTGCCTGTTTGGCTGCCTGCTTGCCTATCTACCTGTCTGTCTGTCTGTCTGTCTGTCTGTCTGTCTGTCTGTCTGTTTATTATTTATTATTTGTTCATTTATTTTTGGTAAGGAATACAGTGTCTTTCACTCCTCTATCCCTCCTATATAGCCTATAAGAATACAATTATTTATTCAGGACAAGCAAAATGCTGTGACAAATAGATCCAAGGTTTATTTGTTTATTACGACTAAATGAGATAGAGGTCTATATCTTACTCACAGAACCAAGGCTGGGATCTGTTTGTGAAGTGATCGATTTCCTCTTATGTAGTTGTAGATTTGGGGCCAGCTTCATTTAACATGTGAATATGTGTGTGTGTTTTCTTTCCTTCCCAGCATCTTAAGTTATTGCTCAGTAAGTATGAAGGAATAGAAAGATCTTGAAGAACACTTCCTTATTCTTCAAACTTGGCAGACAGGAAAATAATCATTTCCAGTCAATGTTGCTGAGGTTGAATCATACTGCTGTAGCAGGCACAGGGGACTGAGGGTGTTATATTGTCCTGGGCACTTCCTAAAAGTAAGACTGGCATGTGTATGTGTCCTTGTGAACACACATGCACATATGTGTGTAAGTGGTGAGAGAGTGTATGTGCATGTTCCTGTGTGTGTTGGCACATGCATGCTTAAGCACATGGAAGCCAGAGGTCACCTTTAGGTATCTTCCTGCATTACTCTCTGCCTCACTTATCAAAATGGAGTCTCTTGATAAAGCAGAGCTTGCCTGTCTGCCTGTCCTGCAGGGCAGCTTGCTATGGGAATTCTCTTTCTTCTCTAGTGCAGTGAGATTCCAGGCAGGCAACTTAGTTTTTAAGTGGGTTCAGGGGATCTGAACTCCAGGCTTTGTATTTGGGGGTCCAGAGCTTTACTCTTTGAAGCAACTCCACAGCCTTCCCCAAATGGATATTTATTGACAGTGAGTTGTCTCTGTTTAACATGAAGTATGGTTCAGAAAACCCTTGTATTTATGTCAGCTGCAGAAATGAACCTGCTTTTCTTTCTTCTTGGAACAGAGCTATTTAACATCTCAGAAACTTTAGAAAGTTCCACAATAGAATGCACTAGGTTACATGTGTCTTCACCAACATTTTGAAGGATTGCTGATGTTTATCTAGGGAGATGGGAAGCAATTTAATATTATTAATTGCTAACAAACGGATAAGATTTACAAGAATTGTCAAAGCTTAAAGCGCCAAATAATCTTTCCTCATGCAAGAAAATTTATTATGCCATTATGCTTATTTCTATCAGGGCTCCTATATGCAATCACTGTTCACTATTAAATTTTTATTGCACATTTAATTTATCTTTCCCTCCGGTGGGAAAACGTATTAGATAACTCATTTGACACTAGTGTCTTCTCTCCTCTTCCCTCCCAAATTCTGCCCCCAATAATAGAGAGGCAGATATCTATGTCTTGGTATTAATTATACAGAAGCCAAAGCGAGTGACACTTGCTGCTGCCTGAAGGGAATTACCACGGTAGAATTAGCTAGATGGACAACTGAGTGGACTTCTGTCAGAAACACCTATTTCAGTGCTTTATAAAGAATTCTGGAAAAAAAAATCACTTATGACCTCCTGCTTGCTTTCCACAGATTAAAGTAGAAGATAATTTTGTTTTCCCGATAATAAATGCACACTGCTTGCTGAAAGTTCGGGTGTTTCTTTACAAAGTGTGGCTTAGAAAATGAAAATTTATTTCTCTGAAGGTGTACTTTCTAAATGCAAAGCTTAGAGAATGACAAAAGTCATTCTCTGCTCCTTTGCCTATCCCAAGAGCAAACAAAAAAAACTCAAGATCAAAACACAGGCTGTGTGTCACTGTTGGCATCCTTTTCTGTAATGCGCCTGTGTTCAAGGAGAGTGCACTCAGCTCCGAGGCAACAGGAATGACTTATAGCAAAGTGAATTGACATTTAGAAAGTATCATTGAACTATCTGATGCTTTAGTGTCTCCAGGGTTTACTAAAACACCATGTCACTATTATAATTACTACCAAAGCTTTGTATCTTCAGGTGAGAGGAAGGGCCAGAAGAAACAGGAACAGCCCTGGTTCTAGGGCCAAAGTAAGGTTGCTGGCTGTTTGGCCTTTACAGTGATATTTGCAAATCTAGTGTGCTGGCCTCAGGAGAGGGTGGCTCGCAGTCTTGTTAGGAGGAAGTCTCCAGTTACCTCTGTTCTTCATCCCAGCCAGGTTTTTGGTTTTTGTGCTCCTGAAAGAGAAGAATTCAGACAAGACAGGGTAGTTGATCATCTCTCTTCCTGTGTCTTAATGGTTGGAACATTGAAGAAAGGGACATTTTCTCTTGGGAATCATGTTACCCAGGATTCACTTTGCTATAAGGCAGTGGTTCTCAACCTTCTTAAGTTTCTGACCCTTTAAAATATTTCCTCATGTTGTGGTGACCCCCAAGCATAAAATTATTTTCACAGTGATTACACATCATAACTATAATTTTGCTACTTTTATGAATCATAATGTAAATATCTGTGTTTTCCAATGGTCTTTGGTGATCCCTATGAAAGGGTCATTAGACCAACAGAAGAGTTGCTACTCTCAGATTGGGAACTGCTACTAAAAGATATATAATGTACAAGAATAGGAATAGAGATATAAGCATCCATAAAGTTGAGGAAGTTTACTAGGGTAAAGAATAACAGCATCCTGATCCCCTGGTAAGGAACTCCTTGAAGGCATATTGACCTGACACAGCTAGAAAGACCACTTATTACTTATCGCTGTTTCCTTTTTTAGGGAGCTGTAGATCACCTGGTGTTGACCAACATCATTATCGTTGTATCTTGACCCAAGTCAACCACTGTATATATCATTACATCATATCTTAGGATGAATAGCTCCAGTCAAGATCTAACTGGGGTAGTTAGGGAATGAAAGCAAGAAACACACAGACTCATATACAGAAAAGTTGGGATTAAGTGGACTGGACTCTCTGATGGAGAAGCCCCAGCACCTTGGAAGCTCAGTGTATTTATTATATACCATTGAACAGAGAACTGGGGTTATTAAGTAAGTGTAGCTGAATCAAGGAGACAGGCTTAGCAAATCTTAGTAGAAGTCTCTCTAGATAGGACAGCAGTTGTCAAGTTAAATATCTGGGGAGGGCAAGATATGGTGGACATCTTCTTCACGCTCTATCAATATTTCTGCATGGACTCCAAAGAAAAGCCTTGTCATCCCTCTGAGCCTTGCCCAGGTAATGCTGTGTGATTTCAATTCCAGGAGTTGAAGCATTGGACTCCTTCCCATGGCCATGTATATATCAACAGTATAATCCATTCAGGACTTTCTTCAATGCCCACAAACTTCAACTGGCCCAGGTGGAGAAAGCAGCATCACCACCCTTTTGGCCTTTGCTTCTCACTGCAAGGAAACTATTGGTTAGTCCCTTTCAGAACTAACCTTCTACCCAACATTACTTCACCAAAGAAGAATTTGGGATTCCTTCAGAGTTGATATGTCATTAACCTATGATGTCAACCCAGCCCTTTTCCTTCCACAGAAAACGTATTTCTTCTTAATTATGCTGAATGTATTTAATCTGCATAGAGGTCAGTGGTTATACTTGTGTACAACTCCAGATTTTGACCTTAATGCCCTGCATTTCCATACAATAAAGCCCCAGAGGAAAGAGGACAGAAGTACGACATTTGTAAGGTTGTGGTAGGCAGTGAACAGTTGTTTGAGATTTTATGTTTTTCAAATAGTTTCTCCATCTTCTCACTATGATGCTAATTTTTGGGCTGTGTAACTTGTGGACTGCCGGATGCATGCAGTTCAGGATAGCTATGGATGCAGCCCAACACAAAACTGTAATCTTTCCTAAAACATTATGGCTGTGTTTTGGCCACCCAACAGTGTCCTCTTTGAGCATACACTTTGTAGATGACAAAATCCTGTTGCAATATCAACAGGTTGGGTGTACCTAGATGTAACAGGCATTTGAAAGAGTCAGTGGACAAAGAGAACTTGAGCTGTCTTTCTTGTTTAGGTAATGAGGACATCATTCAGAACATGACAGGTTCATACATCCTTGGTCTACCGTCAAGACTGGGCTTTATGTGTCCCTGCTGCACTCTTGAATCTCTTCTAAATTCTTCCTTATAGCTTCAGGAGCACAAGTTATGCAAAGTCTTTGCCCATCACTGATCATTTTCAGGCAGACTGTTAGGCTACATGTTCCATTGATCTAAGGGGCTGCATTTTCTAGGTGCCAAATAGCAACAACTGGATATATAATAAATAAATGTGATCTGTTTTGGGATACTTTTGGGAATGTGTTCCAAAGTTTTAGGAACCTTTTCTACCAATTCATTTACCTAAACTAGTTTCCAAGATCCCTCTAAGACTTTTCAAGCTGTGTGTATAAGCACACCACACACAAGTATACATGTACACACACACACACACACACACACACACACTTTTAAAATGTCCCCTGGCTTTAAGTAATTGGAGTCTACCCAAGCTAGGTCAAAGTGAAAGAGATTATCTGGGATGAGAGTGGTTCCCTCTTTCTTTGTCTTCTCTTTCTCTCTCTTTCAATGTTTATTTATTGAGTATGATTATGTTGTGCACTCAGGAGAAATTGTAGAAGTCTCTACTTCCACAGTGTGGATTCTGGGGATGAAGCTTAGGTTGTTCAAACTTGGTGACAAGAACCTTTACGCATTGTGCCGTTTTGCCTGCTTGGGAGTGGTTATCTTAGACTAGAACAGGATGCAGAAGGACAGAAAGTTGCAAATCACAACTGGTGACCATGCCTTCTATCTGTCACGAAGCCTGCGAACTTTGTATCTGGGTTTCTGTACATATATAGTTTACTTTCTTAGCTTTTCTCTAAGGTATTTCTCTTTCTCAAGTGCACCTTTGCCACCCAATTTATTCATCTTACAAGCAAGCATGGCTCACATTGTATAAACTAGAACTCTGAGTCTACAACAAGACTGTTCTGTTTGCTTCTGGTGCTGGAAAGATGGATGAGCTGAGTTTTTTTCCCCAATTTTTATTAGATATTTTCTTTATTTACATTTCAAATGCTATCCCAAAAGTCCCCTATACCCTCCCCCATCCCTTGCCCGGCTCCCCTACCCACCCACTCCCACATCTTGGCCCTGGCGTTCCCCTGTACTGGAGCATATAAGGTTTGCATGACCAAGGGGCCTCTCTTCCCAATGATGGCCAACTAGGCCATCTTCTGCAACATATGCAGCTAGAGACACGAGCTCTGGGGCTACTAGTTAGTTCATATTGTTGTTCCACCTATAAGGTTGGAGACTCCTTCAGCTCCTTGGGTATTTTCTCTAGATCCTCCCTTGGGAACCCTGTGTTCCATCTAATAGCTAACTTTGAGCATCCACTTCTGTGTTTGCCAGGCACTGGCATAGCCTCACACGAGACAACTATATCAGGGCCCTTTCAGCAATATCTTGCTGGTGTATGCAATAGTGTCTGTGTTTGGTGTCTGATTATGGGATGGATCCCAGGCTGCAGCAGTCACTGGTTGGTCCATCCTTTTGTCTCAGCTCCACACTTGATCTCTGTAACTCCTTCAGTGTGTGCTTTGTTCCTAATTCTAAGAAAGGGAGAAGTGTCCACATTCATTCTTCTCGAGTTTCATGTATTTTGCAAATTGTATCTTGAGTAATCTAAGTTTCTGGGCTAATATCCACTTATCATTGAGTACATGTTATGTGAGTTCTTTTGTGATTGGGTTATCTCACTCAAGATGATACCCTCCAGATCCATCCATTTGCCTAGGAATTTCATAAATTCATTGTTTTTAATAGCTGAGTAGTACTCCATTGTGTAAATGTACCACATTTCCTGTAGATAGATGAGCTGTTAACAACATTTACTGCTCTGGGAAAGGACCCAAAATCAGATCCCAGCAGTCACAATAAGCAGCTCACAACTGCCTGAAGCTCCAGATCCAGGGGTCTAATGTCTACTTCAGGCCTACACACACACACACACACACACACACACACACACACACACACACACACGCACACTCATACACACATACACATATATTCACACATATAACTTAAAAAATACATCAATATTTAACAGTGTTTGATTTACTCCATTAACTATTTTATGCTTTCTGTCCTTTCTTTTTACACAATTAACTTCAAAGAGGGTCACAAAATCTGCCTGTTGCCTGACAGTCATCTGTTGTCTAAAGCAGCAAAAGGTAGGTGATCTGAAACTCTGTAGTGCTGTTTAATAGGGATAAATGATTTTCTTTATTTTATAAAGTGAAACCATGAATAATTTCACCCTTTGAAGATTTATAAGAGAAAACTAACACAAACTGTAGAAAGGGGTAGAAAGGTTCAGGCCAAATGTTTTCAAGTGAAATAAAGGTTTTTAGAGGTTTTTTTTTTCCTTTTTTTTTAATCCCTATTTCTCATGTTTTTGAAAAGTTTTCGTAGGTAAAATCTCATTTATATTCTGAATTTAAATTAGCTATACAATTTGTATAGTAGAAGACCATTTTTCTTTCTTTGCTAAATAAATGTTGAATGAATATTTCAAGACTACTGGGTTGTAAGGCCATCGAATGAAAACTTTACACGGGGCACTTATATCTTTTGTGTTGACCACAGCAACTACTAGGACAAAAAGCTAGGTTGGGGCTGGGAGATAGATAGCTCTATGGGTATGCAAACATAAGGACTGTGGGGTTTAGATCCTAGAACCCACAAAAGGCCAGGTGTTCTGGCCCAAGCCTGTAATTCCTGCTGTAAAGGGCAGAGACAAGCAGATTCCCAGGGCTCAGCTCCCAAATAGGCTAGCAGAAACAGTACATGCAGGGTTAGTGAGGGACTTTCACTCTTAACAACATGGGCAGTTGTAATCAGCTTTACCTGTTAACTTGGCACAACCTAGAGTCAGGTTAAGGGAGCCTGAAGAATTGTCCAGACCAGATTAGCCTGTGGGTATGTTTATGGGGGACTGTTTTGATTACTAATTGATACAAGAGCGATTAGACCAATTTGGAAGCACCACTCCTAGGCATGTGGCCCTGGACTACATACTCTTATGAGTGATCCCACAAATAGAATTCCTTCACCGTTTCTGCTCCAAGTTCCTGCTTGAGTCCCCGCCTTGACTTCCATCAGTGATGGATGGACTGTTAACATAGCAGTATAAGCCAAATAAGTCCCTTCTCCTCCCACCCCAAGTTTCTTTGGTGAGAATGTTTTTATCACAGCAACAGAAAAGATACTATAACAGTGATTGAGGTAGACATCTTGGTTTTTGTCTCTAGATTTCACATGAATACACAAACACACACACAGATACCACACCCACACATACACAAACTCAAGTCACACACAGATACACACAAACATATTACAACACACGTTTATATATACACGTTTATATATACACACCAAACATAAACACATACTATACACATATGCACACAAATGTTTCGCACATATCACAATGCACATTTATATACACACAAACACCCATACTCCTCCAAACACATACAATTTCTACACACACACCATGATTCATAGTTTGATCTGTGTTATCTCTAAAAGCTATGCATAAGTGTCTGTGTAGCTTCCTCTGAAAGAGCACTGATCCCTGGCTGTCTTGCCCTGCTGTGTGAGTCTCAGATGGTCAGTGGAGGTCATGAATGGAAGAGCACCTATCAGACAAGGTTCAGAGGCAGCAATGCATAACTATCTGTCTCTACTACCATGGGTACTATGTAGAGTCATGGGGAAAGGAGCTCCTTGGACCTGCACGCAAGCCCATCCTTTGTCAGCCTGTTGTGCTCTTTAGCAGCAGGACTTGCTAGCAGGGCTACACAATGCCACCCGATTTGCTTTGCTATTGTTAATCTAGACAGGATTTCAGTTGTCTCCACCTGTTTTCTTTTTATTTCCTTTCCTTTCCGATAGCTGTGGGGGTCTGCTCTGAGCTTACTGCCACCAGTAACCTTTAGGTTACCAGAGTTCTTGCTTCAGCCTGCAGCTTGGCTTTCTACTTCAAGGGGTTTCCTCCTTTCCTTCTTTTGTGCTCCCTCATCATCGCATTTTGGGAACAAATTTAATTCTGGACCATAGTTCATAGCTCTCAAGGCACAAATGCACAATGCCACGGCCAGGGAGACAGTAGGCAGCCCCTCAAGGCAAGCTGTCTTCCTTGCTTTCTCTCTGTCTTGTGGCTTGGATGCCTCCAGTCCCCGGGGCTGCGATTCTCCATGCTGCTCTTGGTGTAGAAATGGAGGATTGCATTGCTTAGAGATTCCTGGCGAAGGCTGTTGTCAGATACACTGAGAACATCTGTCATGTGTGGAGGGAGGGAGAACAGAGGGCTCACCTTAGAAGCCAGCCTGTGCTTTCCTTTCTGGGTTTGGTGTCACTTATTATTACTGCTGACAGCACATAGCCATAGAACTGTCTCCCTCCTGACTCTCTGAATTCTGTCCAAAGCTACACCAGCTCTTCTTCCTGGCAATAGTTTAGCCGTCATGTTTAGGTACCTTCTTCAGTCCACCCTCGCCCTCAAATTTACCACTTCCCAGTGACCTATCTGCTCATTGCTTGCACAGTGCTATGTGTGTGTGTGTGTGTGTGTGTGTGTGTGTGTGTGTGTGTGCTCATGTGTGTGCCTGTATATGTGGAGGGCAGAGGTCAACTTAGGATATTCTGTTGGGAGTTGATCTGGTGCTGCTGTGTATTCAAATGCTAAATACTCCCCTCTAAGATTTGGTTGCCCCTGACCAAGTAATGCTATGTAAACCTTGCTCCCAAATTTATGCTACTGGTCAAAGAAAAATGGCCACAGACAATTACTGGGGGAAATAGAAGTAGGCAGAGTTTCAGTTATCTGTCTCAAAGGAAGAGACCATGAGGGAGAAGAAGGAAAGGAAGGAGAAAGGAGACAGAGAGAACAGAAAGTCTCCATTAGGCATGATCAACCAGGAACATATGGCCAAAGTGAAACAGAGCCTGAGGACATGCTGATGGGACAGAAATAACTCGGGAAGACTCAAGCTGCAGGCCCATAGGGAGCGTAGCTGGGGAATTAACAGTCTACTGTTAGAAAAATAGATTAGGGTTGATTTGTCCACTAATTGGGCTAATGCTAAATAAATAAATCACAGTCTGTGTCTCATTCATTTGGAAGCTAGTGGGGATAGAAATGAATATATTAATTTACATTATTCCTTGTTTTTCTTTTATTATTTGACCTGGATTCTGGAGCTCAAATGCAGAGCTTCAAACTTTCTAGGCAAGCACGTTACTCACTGAGCTGTTTCCACTGCAGGCCTACCGAGCACTCTTTTTGAGGTAGCATTCCCCTCTCTCCACAAGATGAGTGATCCTCATCCCTCTATGGAAGAACAGAAGAATAGCTGTAGGGAGCAAGTAAGAGGAACTATTTGTATAAATAAACACATAATGGCAGAGTGAGATTCTAAAACAAGGTCAAATCATTTCACTTTTAATCCTGGACTAGCTCCCTCTCTGATGATTCGCCTGATGGGTTCTCCAGACATTGCTGTTGGACACAGAAGTCCTTATTGCTTGTAATCTTTCCCAACCAGAAACTGAGCATACAAAACCAAAATGAAGTAGATAACACAAAGAGGATCATTGGAATATATTACAAATCCCAGTGTCCTGGTTAGCATGAACTATCAATTTGACATGGCTTAAAAATCACCCAAAAAGAGAATCTCTTTTTAATTATTTGTTTTTTTTTTTATCAGATCAGTCTATCAGTCTTGATTATTAATTGATGAAGGAGGGCCTAGCCCACAATGGGAAACTGACCTAGCCTACCAGTCCCTGGGAAGGTGGTCCTGGGCTGTGTAAGCAAGCTGGCTGAACACATGCAGCACTTGTCAGTGGTTTTTGCTTCAAGTTCCTGCTTCATTCTCTGCCTTGATTTTTCCAAATTGTAGGCTGCAACCTGGAGCTGTAATCTAAAATAAAGCTTTCTTCCCCTAAATTGCTTTAGTTATGAAAACTAAAGAAACTAGAATACACAGTTGGTCAGTTCTCCACAAAGCCTTCCTCAATGACCCAAGCATCACACACACTTGCTGGTTCTTCCGGTGTCTATAGATCCTATAGTCACGTAGAGGAATATGGTATTTAAATGTATAATGCTTTAGGCTAGTTTCCAAGCTTTTAAAAACTGTATACTTGGTCTGAAATGGTAGCTTAATTTGTACAGTGCTTACCACGCAGGCATTAGGATTTGAGTTCAGTCTCCAGACTGCATGTGAAGAAAGTCAGGCATAGCAGCAAATGCTTGTAATATCCCTTCTGGGAAGGTGGAAACATGCAGACACTGGGAGCTCACTGGCCAGTCAGCTTAGCTGAATTGGTGACTTCCAAGCCTGTGAGATGGTTGATTTCAAAAACAAGGTAGACAGTCCTTGAAGAACGACAGCTGATATAGACTATTGGTATCCAAGTGGGCTTTGTGTGTGTGTGTGTGCACACGCGCGCAGACACAAGAAGTATCCCCTATGGTTCCTGCCATGCTTCTTAGGTTGTTTGTGAGGTGAGTTACACACACACACACACACACACACACACACACATACACACACACACACACACACACACACACACACACATACTCCTTCTGTACATTTTTCCTCCTAAATGCTTTGAAGAGACCTTAGGGAAGAACATGTCCAAAGATGGAGTAGTATGGTATTTGAACAGTGTTTTCAGTTACAAACTCCAAAGTAAATATAGGACAAACCATGTAGCATTATTGATGTTGTTATAAAAAGTATTGTTGATTTATTTATGCTTCTAAATCACTCCAGAAAATGATTTGAGTCAGCCTATCTGTATCTAGACTTCTATCTGCATACACACAATGGGATAAATCTTAAAAATGAAAGTGAAGAAATGACAGCCAAGGGAAAACAAAATCAAGAAAACAGGATAAGTAGAGGTTTGATTATATGTAATGAATATCATGAGACACTATTCAGTTGCTGGAGACAAGTCAAAATTGGTCATAAATTAACCAGCAGCCAAAACATGAAAATACAATCTGATGGGGAGAAAAAAAGGTGACTTTGAAATGAATGATAAGCAAAAACAAAAATAGCGTGTTAGTTTTGATTCTTCCATTCTATGAAATGACCCAGAATGACCTTTGAATGAGCATACCTGAGGAGAGGTTAACCTTTCCTGGTTAGCCTTAACTATCGATTTGACACAGCCTTGATTCATCTTAGAAGATGGCATCAATTGAGAAATTGATTAGATCCCATTAGCCTGTGGGGATGTGTGTTGGGGCTTATCTTGAGTTTTGAATATGTAAGAAGACATTTGCCACTCTGGGTGGCTCCATCCCACAGGCAGGTGGTTCAGAACTGGATAAGAGAGTAGCTGGGCACAAGCATGACTTCAAGCTCACAAGAAGCATCCCCTACGGTTCCTGCCATGCTTCTTAGGTTGTGAGGTGAGTTCCACGCTATGGGAGGCAGAAGGCAGGCATGCATTCATATTTCTGCCCTGATTTCCATCAGGTATGAACTATGACTTTCTCCTTCAAGGTTGCTTTTGGTCAAGGTATTTGTCACAACAACAAAAATAAAACAAGATAAAAGAAGAGGTACAAACTCCATTTTCAGATAGAGCGTTTTTTTTTTTTTTCTCTTCTTTTTAAAAAACACTGTGTTTCCTAGGTCATGATGACAGTACACAGTTTGGCAGACATAGTTGTGCAAGACTTTACAATGCTGACTTTGCTTGAACTGATACTGTCAAAGTACAGTGGCATTCATATATTTAATATGCACTGGGACAAGGGAGAAAGAGATGGCTTAGTGAGAAAAATGATTACTCTACAAGCATGAAGACCTGAGTTCCCTCCCCAGAACTCATGTGAAAAAGCCAGGCTTAGTGACATGCTTGTCATCCAAGATTCAGTGGTAGAGACATGATGATCCCTGCAACTCTGGCAAGTCTAGCAAAATTGGTGAGCCCCATGTTTAGGGAAAGACCTTGCCTCAAACAAAGAAATAAACAAAAGCAAGCAAACAAAACAAACCATCATGACCACCATCACCACCACCACCACCACCATCACCACCACCACCACCACCATCACCACCACCACCACCACCACCACCACCACCACCACCACCATCACCACCACCACCACCACCACCACCACCACCACCACCACCACCACCACCACCACCACCACCACCACCACCACCACCACCACCATCACCACCACCACCATCACCACCATCAGCAACAACAAAAACAACAATAACAACAACAAAAATCCAGAAGAATGGGATAGAAAGATGATTCCCATGATTAAGAGTGCTAAATGCTCTTGTAGAAGACCCAGGTACAATTTCCCACATGCACAAATGGTGGCTCGCACTTGTCTAAAACTCCAGTTCCAGAGCTTCCAACACACCGTTCTCTGGACAGTTTGGTCATTACCCACAAATGGTATACATAAATACATTCAGGCAAAGCATTCATGCTCATAAAAAGAAACAAAGGGATGTTAAAAACCAGCAAGGGATAATAACAGTAATAGAAGCTGTCTCATGTTTACCTCCAGCTTCTACAGGTGAACACACAAACACCTACACTGATTAATCACACATAAACACACATTTTTAAAAAAATATATAGTACTGACAATAACCCCATTGAACAAGTTTTGCATCCATTGGTAAAGTTATGGTGGCGTGTTATTCCTAGAACTGGAGTTGCACTCAATTTTATGCTCCCATGTCGGTGATAGGAACCAAATATGGGTCCTTTGCAAGAGTAGCAAGTGCTCTTAGCAGATGAATCTCTTTAGCTTCTGTTTTTTTTGTTTTGTTTTTTTTTTTTTTTGATATGGCCATGAAGCAATTATTATATAAATGCTCATAGCCATGTCTTCTGTAAGTAGCACACTATTGAAGCAACATCAACACTTACCCAACATGTGCAACTGTTTTGGCAGGAATAAAGACATCATGAAGAGACCCTTTGTTGTCAGACTATTGAAACAATGAACACAAATTAAAATTTCCTCAGCAGTCTCATGCTGAGAGAAAGGAAAGATGGAAGTTGCTCCCAGCCAGAAGGGAGCTTGTCTCCTGGGAAGAGATTTACAATTTATCAGATCACCCTTCAAGTGAGTCTGGAGCAGAAACAATGACTATAAGGGACAATGCCTTTAAGGATCACTTAGTTATTCATGCCACGAGCTTCTTCTTTAAACATAAATCTCCTGTTAAGACTCCAAAGACATATTTGGGGGTAGGGAGTTTGCTGGACCTTTTCATTTCTCTTCCCAATGTAGCTATACTAAATAAATATTCCCTTTCTGCTTTTTACTGTTCATTTGTGTCTGTAATTGGTCCATTGAGGGTGAATGACTAGATCTATCTTTTTAGAGCTCTAATTGTAATGACTCCAGTAACAGATACACATTAAAAGTTTCAAGGGGAGTGTCGGAGGTGGGCTCTCTCTCATGGCATGGGGCTCAAGCTGGACCAGTCACTGATTGGCCACTTCCACAATTTCTTTGCCATGTTTACCCCTGCACATCTTGTAGGCAAGACAAATTGTAGGTTGAAGGATTTATGGCTGGGTTGGTATCCCAATCTCTCCACTGGAAATCTTGCCTGGTTACAGGAGATGGTGGGTTCAGGCTCCTTATTCCCCATTGCTAGGAGTCTTAGCTAGGGTCATACTCATAGATTCCTGGAAATTTCCATTGCACTAGGTTTCTAGCTCATCCCAGAAATGCCTCCTGATTTCAGTTGTCACTCCCAGTACATTCTTCTTCCATCTTCCCACCCCCTTACCCCTGTTCCCACTCTAATCCACCTTCAGGACCCCCTCCCTCCTATCCACAAAAATCTAATCAAATTTCCCTTTCAAGGGAAATTCTTGCATCCCCTCCCTATCCTTGAACCCTCCTTGTTACTTAGCTTCTTTGGATCTGTGGATTGAAACATGTTTATCCTGTTACTTTATAATTAATATCCACATATAAGTACATACCATGTTTGTCTTCCTGGGCCTGGGTTACCTCACTCAGAATGCCCTTTTCTTGTTCCATTCATTTGCCAGCAAATTTCATGATGTTAGGAGAGGCCTTTGGTATTTCGAAGATCATATGCCCCAGTACAGGGGAATGCCAGGGCCAGGAAGCAGGAGTGGGTGGGTTGGGGAGCAGGTTGGGGAGAGGGTACAGGGGACGGTCAGAGAGGAAACTGGGAAAGGAGATAGCATTTGAAATGTAAATGAAGAAAATATCTAATAAAAAATGCCTTTAAAAAAAAGAGCTGAATCTTCTTGTTGGTCTCCTAACAACGGGGAGCGAGGCTCTCTGACTCTGTTGCCTACTATCTTTCCTCTTACTGGGAGAAGAGGTACCTCGTGTAACCGTATCCTTTTTTGTTTGTTTGTTTGTTTGTTTGTTTGTTTGTTTCAAGACAGGGTATCTCTGTGTGTAGCTATGGCTGTCCTGGAACTCACTCTGTAAATCAGACTGGCCTTGAACTCAGAAATCTGCCTGCCTCTGCCTCCCAAGTGCTGGGATTAAAGGCATGCGCCACCACTGCCCGGCCATGTTACCGTATCTTGATATGCCCTAGCTGGTTGATATCCATGGAATGTCTGCCATTTTCTGAAGAGAAAAGAAGGAGGGGTGGATCCTCTAATCCTGGTATTTCTTGCTTTCTAGGAAGAAGTAACATTTTGAGGCCTTATGAAAGGTACTAGACAGGGCTGGGAATGGTGGTGCATGGCTGCTGAGATTACACACTTTGTCTTTGGGACATAAAATACTAAAGAAAATTTCAGAGCACATACATAGCAACGTGATGTTTCTTGGCTCTTACGACCTTCATGTAACTTGCCTTATTGTCTCCCTACTGTGTGTCTTGTGTAGTTATATATAAAATATCCCAGGGTTTTCATGCATACCTATGAGGAGGAGGAGGGAGAAAGCATTCCTACTCCATCATGCTAAGGTGCAAGCTCTCTGCGGCAGTATGCAGAAAGTACCCATGGACTAGAAGGTGCGCAGTTAACCTTGCTTCTCTTCTATACATGTCTCCTTTTTTTCTCCTTTCTTTTATTTTGATTTTCACCCAGTCGCTTTCTTGGATGACTGAGGATATTACAAGATTTATGTTGAGTGACCTATAGTGCTAGGGGGAATGGGTTCAGAGAAGATTTAACAGAGGCTTGAGATACAGATTAAGAGTGGAGTGGGTGGGTTGGGGTGCAGGGTAGGGGGAGGGTATAGGGGGCTCTCGGGATAGCATTTGAAATGTAAATGAAGAAAATATCTAATAAAAATGCCTTAAAAAGAGTGGAGCCCACATGAATATTACTAGTTTTTCTTTCAAATTTCCATATACATGTACAATGCATCTTGGTCATACATACTCACCTACCCTCCTCCCAACTCCCTCTGACCTCCCAACACACCTCTCTCCCAAGTGTCCATATTTCAATAAATTATCACTCATTGAATAAAAAGCTGAGAGAAGAACAAGTTTGGTTGGAGACAGGGGCAGAGAACAATTGGAAAGTCCTTGCATACCTGAAGACCCAGCACACTGCAGGCTCAGGAGGCAAGAGGATTGCTGTAAGTTTGAGGTCAGCCTGATTTACATAGTGAGTTGCAGGGCAGCTATGGCTGCATGGTGAGACCCTGTTTCAACACAAAGACAACAAAAAGAAAGGGATAAGACAGAAGGCAAACAACTGTTCTTAATTCCTGGTTCCTAACAGGGAAAGGCAATGTATTAGCCCATCTTCCATAGCTTCTTCACTCTGATTCTGCCTGTATGCAAGGACCTTCCCATCTTTCCCTGCCCCTCCTCTCTAACCAAACTGCTCTTCTAGATTTTTACTTGATGAGTGATATTTTATTGAAAAGTGAACAAATTCATCTCTCCTTTTCCCCACTTAGTGCCGCCTTTATGCAGAGGTGTGGGGGCATCCGCTGGGCCATGACAGACCCACGAGTGGCCATTTCCCTAAAGAAGACAGATTCCCCTCCTCCCAGCAGCCTCAGTAACTAATAACTCCTTAATGTGATGGACAGTTACCAGTTTCTCCCCACTCCATGATGAAAGTTTTAACTGGCTTCATCTTTTGAAGATTCCCACAGCTGCATGCATGCGCACATACAATATCCATGGGGTGTTAGAGGCCACATTTTACAACAGCCTTTCCCATTAATTGTCTCTTACATCCTTTCTATGCCTTCTACAGTGTTCTCTCGGTCTGATGGGTGGGTTAATATAGATGTCTCACCTATGGCTGAGCAGGAGGTACAAGTTTTAAAGAATGAGATTTGGATAATGGCAGTTGGGCAGGATCAGTGTTGGCTTTGCTTCTCATTTTTTCTTAAATATTTTCTTTATTTACATTTTGTCTTAGTCAGGTTTTCTATTCCTGCACCAACATCATGACCAAGAAGCAAGTTGGGGAGGAAAGGGTTCATTCAGCTTACACTTTCCACATTGCTGTTCATCACCAAGGAAGTCAGGACTGGTACTTAAGCAGGTCAGAAAGCAAGAGCTGATGCAGAGGCCATGGAGGGATGTTCCTTACTGGCTTGCTCAGCTTGCTTTCTTATAGAACCCAAGAGAGATGGTGCCACCCACAAGGGCCACCCCCGCCCTTGATCATTAATTGAGAAAATGCCCCACAGCTAGATTTTGTGGAGGTACTTCCCCAACTGAAGCTCCTTTCTCTGTGATAACTCCAGTCTGTGTCAAGTTGACACACAAAACTAGCCAGTACACATTTCAATTGTTATCCCCTTTCCCGGTTTCCCCTCTAAGATCTCCCTATACTGGGGCATTCAGCCTTCACAAGACCAAGGACCTCTCCTCCCATTGATGTTGGACAAGGTCATCCTCTGCTACCTATGAAGCTAAAGCCACAGGTCCCTTCATGTGTACTCTTCAATTGGTAGTTTAGTCCCTGGGAGCTCTGGGGGTACTGGTTGGTTCATATTGTTGTTCCTTCTATAGGGCTGCAAACCCCTTCAGCTCCTTGGGTCCTTTCTCTAGCTCCTTCACTGGGGAATTCTGTGCTCAGTCCAATGGTTGGCTAAGAGCATCCACCTCTGACTTTGTCAGGCACTGGTAGAGCCTCTCAGGAGACAGCTATATCAGGCTCCTGTCAGCAAGCACATGTTGGCATCCAGAGTAGAGTCTGGGTTTGGTGCTTGTATATGGGATGGATCTCCAGGTAGGGCAGTGTCTGGATGGTCATTCCTTCAGTCTCTGCTCCACTCTTAAAAATCTTCACTAACACATTACAACATTGATTGACAGGAATGATGTTCCTGATTGCAAACTCTTTATGAAGATTGCTGGAATCAAGGATGAAGGTACTTTGCTGTAATTTCAGTGCTCTGAAGTCTAAGGCAGGAAATCATGTGATCCAGGCCTGCCTGTCCTTCAAAGAGAGTTTCAAGTCTTCCTAAATTACATAGCAATATCCTATCTCAATAAAACAACAATAAAATATATTCCCAGGTACTTATTTGTTACAACCTCCCTAATATTGAGTAATTTTTCTAAAAAAAAAAATTTAGTTTTTAAAGATTTCGAAGTTGGATATCTGGACCTACATGATGGAAACTGAGAACTGTCTCTTGCAAGTTGTCCTCTGATTTTTCCCATGAATGCTGTGGTATGCATGCAACCTCACACAAGCACAAAATAAGTAGATATAATATAATAATTACAATTTTGTTAATACATATAGAATGATAATTTTCCTCTACACTTCTCAGTGACTTATAGAGATGGAGTATTTATTAGGTATTTAAATTTCTGCCTTTGTGACTTACCATTAAAGTCTATTTTTATTAGAGTTTTAATGTTTATCTTATTGATTTTTGAGAAGATGCAGATACTGAGGAAATTAAACCTTCGCTTGATATCTTACAAATATATGGTCTTCTTGTTGCATGACTGCTAAGGTTGTTTTTGACTTTTTGTTTGTTTGTTTTGGTTTGAGACAGGTTCTCTCTATGTAACCCTGGCTGTCCTGGAACTTGAGCTGTTGTCTAGGCTGACCTCTAAACTGCTTCAGCCTCCTGTGCTGGGATTAAAGGCATGCTCCACCACCACTCAGATGATTTTGACTTTTAATGTTCAAAACTTTTAAATTAATTTAGTGAAATCCATTTCTCTTTTTAATTAAAAAAAATCTGCTTATTTTTGAGACTGTAACTTAATCACAGTGTGACTCCCTTCCCTTTCCCCTCTTCTGACTCTCCCATACGCTCCTCCTTGTCCTTCATAATCATGACCTCTTTTTCTTTCACTGTTATTGCATTATATGCACACATGTATATACATATATATTGCCAAATGTAACCTATTCAGTCTATACCGACCATTTGGCAGTGCACAACCAATTGGTATATTCTTCACTAGAGAAAACTACCTCTTCTCTCGGCTTTACTCAGTTGCCTGTAGCTACTTGTGTAGAGTTGAAGCCTGTGAGCTTCTCCCCATCCAGTTTGGTAGGTTCATGTTCAGCTCCTGTTGGTGAGATGTTATGGCTATAGATTCTGATATTACTATGTAGGATACCTGTCTCACACAGCAAACATCTCATTCTCTGGCTCTTACAGTCTCTCTGCCCTCTCTTCAGCAACGTTCCCTGAGCCTTAGGGGCATTGAGCGTAGGTACATCCAATGGGGCTCCACAACTCTGCATTTAGACTGGTTGTTTTTCTTGCTTTCTTGTTTGCTTTCCTTTCTTTTCCTTTTTCTTTCTTTTTCCTGCTTAGTTCTGATAAAAAATCATTGTAGTTTCTTCTACATTTATGTTGTTTGTACTTAAATTTTTATCCATCTGGAGTTCATTTTGTTGTAGGAAGTGAATTGAGACTTACTTCTGTTTTTCTAATTAGTGAACACAATTGTTGTTATTTGTAACTATCCATTCTCTTTCCTAGTCATTAGAAACACCGCAGCTGGAGCTTATTAAATTCAGAAAAATCTCAGTGGCTATTTCTCAGATTTTCTTTCTTTCCTTTTTTCTGTTTAATCTGTCCATCTAAGCTTATAAAAAACTAAACTCAGTTGTAACATTTTAATGCTAAATCATACTAAAAACAATCTCTTATTTCAGTTTCAATTTGTACTAGCCTTTCATGCATTGTCTGGCTTTATTTTGTTTTTGTTTTTCTGGTGAGCACTAAAATGTCCTACATCAATTCTCTTGTTCTTTCAATGCAACCAAAATAAACAGAAACTAAGCTAATCACCCAAACAAACAAAATCTGTGGGGTTAATTTCATATAGTTGCAGTACATGTGAAAATTGGCAGAGCTGGTTGACATTGTGACAGCACCCAGTATTTACATTGATCAGTTAGTTATGTTACAGTACCAGAGAAGAAAGGAGAGGATTCCTGGAGGAAGAAGATGTGGGGAGATACTGTGCACAGGTAGCGAGAGTTCTCTCAGGGTTTCTTCCAAGATCCATGGCACATGTGTGGAGATCATAGAACAACTTGTAGGAATTAATTCTTTCCTCCCACCTTCTGGATCCAAGGGATCAAATCAGGCTACCCTGTTTGGTGGCAGCCTCTTTTGCCCACTGAGCCATCTTACCAGTCTTCTAGTTAGCTTTTCACTGAATATTACACTGGTTGTTTTGCCTGATTGTCCCTGACGGGAGAGAGAAATTGCATTTCAGCTACAGTCTGCTCTCCTCTAGCAGGACTTCTGACCCAAGTGTTCAACTTGTAGGATTGTTTCTCTTACACTATAATGTAAGATTTATGTCAGGAATATTCTCATAAAAATCTCAAAATTACAAAATAGTAAGTACCCATTGGTTTACCAAAATGAGGAAAGAAAAACAAAACAAAACAACAACCAACCTATACTCCACATATCATTCATTGGGCATCCTAGCAACTTGGAAGCCACTTGTTTTTACTCTAGAAAGAAAAAAAATATTTCTGAATATCTGAAAGTGGTTTTCAAAGGCACCTGAAGTGTGTACCATCACTATGCCAAATGAAGTATATAAACAAAGTAGCTATGTTGCCGTGGCTTCTCAATGGGCTATATTTTCTTTGGCTAAGCATCCATAGAAGAATCTGATGCAGAGAGAATGGCTATGATTTACTGTGGCGTGAATTTTATTCAAGGTTTGCCATGGAAGTTAATATCACATCAACAAGCAAAAAGGAATAAGGATCCAGGTGCAGGTGCAGAGGGCTTTGCCTAGTTAAATGCTCTATTTATAGCCAAAGCATCCCTAGTAGTTCATGGTACTTTTTTTGAGTATCTTCCTGTCTCTCGGTGAGTCAAAAATAAATTCAATAAAGGCTGAAGTAATAACCAGTAATTGTCTTCATCCCACATAGTGGGAACAGAAATATGATCAATTAGTCTTGACTGACAACCATGGTAATCATTGTCTTGAATGGGTAGTCTTGTAGGATGTCCCAGGTTGAACCTGAGCTATATTTACATACTGTTTAAGGTATGTTTTAGAACGTTATATGGATAGATAAGCTGAGTTTTCAGATACATGTAGCTAATTAAGACATTTTACTCTGAGTGGAGTGTAGAGACCAATAGTATTGAAGTCACCTGGGAACTTGCTAACAATGTGGCATCTTAGGTCGTCTCATGGTCAGCTTGACTAGAAACACATTGCATTTTAGAAAACACTATACCCAGAGATTTTTGTCCTAGATACAGATAAAGGAAAAAGTGATGATATGTGCAGAAGGTACTGTGAGATGGAAGGCTGGACACCCTATGGCTCTGTTCTCATAAGTTGGATATGATGAGCTTAATAAAACAACTGGTGCAAATTAAAATCTGTGTGGGCTTTGAGTTCAGCAGTCCCCTGTAGTGTTGACACATGCAATTTTGCCAAGTGCAAGACACAGCCTTGGAGCTCCTGTTGTGCTGGGATGCCCTTAATGTTGGCCTTGGTGGACTAGCTGGCATCTACACTGGGCATCAGCTACATTGCTGCCATTCTTGGCTTCCCAGCAAGAGGCATTGACCCAATAAGCTGGAGAGGAAAAGTACTGTCAGTTCCCTGTTGCCAAGAGACCCAGATTTTGGAGCACAGTCTCATTGCCTACCAAGCAGATTAAATGGAGTTATCACAGGGCTGTCACTGACAAGTCACTGTCATCTGTGTCTGTCTTTCATCTTTCACATCCACATTCTGAGGGATGACACTATTTTTATTTGTTATTTATCTCTAGACTCCTTTGATGCCTTTAATGTCTCTTTTAAGATGTGTACCTCCTTTTATTTTATTTTTTAACACACACACATACACACACACACACGTCTGTGTGTGTGTGTGTGTGTGTGTGTGTGTGTGTGAATGTGTGTACTTGCTCATATGTGTGCAGGTGCATGTATATGCATATATCTGTAGAGGTCAGAAGTCAACCTTGGGTATCAGCATCTTAATTTTGGAGGCAGGATCTCTCACTTTTACCTGGAATTTGTATATTCAGTCAAGCCAGTGAGCTCCAGGAATCTGCTTGTTTCTTCTTCCTAAGCGCTGAGACTGCCAGTCCTTGACACCATGTCTGACATTTTTTTGTGGGGTCTGAGGAAGAAGGGACTTGGGTTCTCAAGCATTTTATCAGTTGGACTATCTCCACAGATTATGGTGCTGGAACCTTCTCATTAAACCTTTTTTTTTTTTTAATAATGAAACATTTACCTTTTTAAGAAAGTGTCTCTAAGTCTGCCTCATGTGTGTTTCACATGTATATCCCCTTAGTGAAGATATATGGTTTGAAAATATTTGCAAGCATTAACTTAAATTCTCAGTGTGTGTGTGTGTGTGTGTGTGTGTGTAAACTTGAACATGTGTTTGTGCATATGTACACACATGCATGCCTACACTGCTTATATGCTATGGTGTTTGTATAAATGGAGAGAAAGCTTGCAGGAGTAGACTATCTTCTACCACAAATGTTCCTGAGATCAAACTCAGGTCCTCAGGATTGGTGGGAAGGACTTGGACCCACCAAGATATCTTGTTGACCCTACTAAGAAAAACCTTTACAGTTATGAAACATTCGCACATAAAACTATATAAAATATGTGCATATTTTAAGGAACAGTTAAGATGCTAATATGAGTATAAGCACCTTCCATCTCAGAAAAACAAAATGTTTCTTATGCTTATTAATAATTATGTCTTTGTAAATAGTCAGTAGAGATAATTTTGAATGTTTCCAACTTGGTTGGCTAGTTTTATGTCTTCTATACAGAAGCTAGAATCATTTGTGAAGAGGGACCCTCAATTGAGAAAATGCCCCCACCAGATTGGCCTGTGCACAAGTCTGTGGTGCATTGTCTTTATTAGTAATTGATATGGGGAAGCCTAGCCCATTTTGGGTGGTTCTATCCTAAGTCCTGTAAGAACGAAGGGTGAGCAATCCAGTAAGCTGCCCTCTTCCATGGTCTGTGCATCAATTTCTGCCTCCGAATTTTTGCCCTGAATTTCTGTGCTGACTTTCCTGGATGATGACTATAAGCTGTAAGATCAAACAACCTCTTCCCCAAGTTACTTTTGGTCATGGTGCTTATCAGAACAATAGAATATTAACTAAGACACAAACAAAAACAAATTATACTTGTTTAAGGTAATGAACATGTCAATCATTTTGACTGACATCATATACATATGTTGAAATATTACACCAAATCCCATGAACATGTAAAATTAAACATATAAGCAAGAAAATCCCTCAGAGGCATAGGCAGTAGTTTCCATTACATTAACCATGTTTACTGTATGCCTTTTCCTAACATGTTGGCCAATATGTGATGTTTGAAGACTAGGACTGGAAGCATGGTCAGTGGTTCAGAGTGCTTTCCTAGCATGCATAAAGTTCTGTGGTGGCTTACACCTGTATTCTCAGAACTCATGAAGCAAAGAGGCAGAAAGATCAAAAGTTAAAGATCATTGGTTGCATAGTGAATTTGAAAACAATGTAGACATGTGAAACAAACAAATAGACAAATGAATGGTCAGATGGAGGGGTGCACATGCACAGCGCGCGCGCGCGCGCGCGCACACACACACACACACACACACACACACACACACACACACACAAGTGCAAAGACATGATGTCTCCTCCAGATTTAAAAATACAATATCTTCAAGTATAATCCGGCACTAATATCTTATACTTGGACATGGGAATGTGCTCAACAACTAAAATGTGTGGTGTGCACTAAAAGAGGTAACAAAAGGAATCTAATATATTTAAAGAAGGTGTATATGTAGTTGTGTAGAAGACAAGGAAAACAAATGCCTTACTGAAAAGAATGAAGAGGAATGAAAATATAGGAAAATAGAAGGACAAGTGCTTGGAAGGATAACTCTGTCCACAGACCATCTTTCTTTCCTAAAAATGCTGTTTTCCTACTTTTATAAAAATCCTTTGAGACAGTCTCATATAACCCAGGCTGACTTTGAACTCTGTATATAACCAAGGACGACCTTTAACTCCTGACCTTTCTGCTGAACCTCTCATGTGTTGGGGTTAGAGATACATGCCGCCATGCCCAGTTTATGTGGTACTGGGATTGAACTCAGAGATTCATGCCTACTCAGCAAGCACGGAATCAGCAAACCCTAAGCCCAGCATTCTTTCATTTTTATTTGGAAGCAGTTTTAAAATGAGGTACATACTTTGGAAGATCTACCTTTGGTCTGGATCACACCTTCTGGTGACAGCCTGTATAGTAGACATGGAAGAAGGAAGCTCTCTGCCTGCTGGCCATTGCTCTCACCAGCAAGTCAATTCCTTCACTGACATTAGAGCCTACTTCTTTGGGATTCAGCATATACTGAAGACCAACAGACACATCAAGCCTTGTGGACTAAACAACTATTGAATTCCTGTATTTTCCATTGATAGACAGCCAATGTTGGACTAGCTGAACTGCAGCCTGTCTAATAAATCACACACACAAACACACACACACAAACACACAATATGATAAAGGTATATATTTATATACATATAGGTATACGTATACATACATACATATACATACATACATACATACATACATATAGGTATATATTATACATGCATATGTATGTATATATATTTTCTATTAGTTCTGTTTCTGTAGTGAGCCCTGACTAAGACAATGTGGCCCACCTAATCCCAGCTTTTCTGTGTGTGTGTGTGTGTGTGTGTGTGTGTGTGTGTGTGTTGTATCTTTATTCTCTATTGCCCTAATCAATCCATAAGCTTTGCAGGTCATGACAGGGTTAGTTATTGATAATGATGATTGTTTAATCATTGATGAAACCACTATATAAAGCATTTTATTGTCTAAGAAATTTTGAGGATGTTAAGAAATATGAGTGATAAAAAACATAGTCTCTTAACCCAAAGAGTTTGTGTATGCTCTATGTACATGTTCATGTGTGTGAGTGGATTTGAGTATTCCAGTCAGCAGACACCTGGTGAACATGCATGTGGATACCAGAGGTCAACAATGGTGTCTGCTTTTTATTATCTATCTATCTATCTACTATCTATCTATCTATCTATCTATCTATCTATCTATCTATCTACCTGTCATCTACCTATTTATTTATCTAGTTGAGCCATGGTCTTTTCAGTGAATTTGGAGCCCATCAAGGTTGTCTAATCAGCAAGTCCCAAGAATCCACCAGTCTCCTCGCCTGTGGTAGGCTTATAGATATGTGCCAACACCTGACTTTTTATGTTCATTATTAAGACTGCATCTTAATTAGAACATTTGTCCCTTCCCTTTCCTACCTCCAGACACTTTCATATACCTCTCCCTTTCTCCTTTAAATCTATGGTCTCTTTTTGTTATTATATGCATATATGTGTTTGTATATGCACATATACCTAAATATAATTTGTCGAATCCATAAATTGTTACTTGTATGTATTTTTCACACCTGACTTTTACATGGGTCAGAGTCTTGAGCTCAGATCCTCACTCCACTGACTGAGCTGTTTCTTTAGCCCCAGAAAGAGTCTGTAAATTAGTTGTAGGGAGGCTAGAGAGGGATTTTAAAACAGTAAGTCATAGGCCCAAAGGGAAGGAAGGCTGGCTGGGGAATCAGACACCCTGGAGCTCTCCAAGGCATGGGCTGACATTGAAATGTGAGCATTCAAAGCATTCACAGATATGTCGTCAATCTTGGAAGTGTCTATTAGAGCATGCATAAGGAGAGCTCTAATACAAACAGGAACCAGACCTCGATTATGAAGGAATGAAAATTGAAACACTGTTTGAACCAGGTAATGACAATCATTCTCATTTCCAGAACCCAAGGGAAATATTCTAGTAATGGAACTTCAGAAGCTCAGGTTGAGCCAGCATGGGGAAACTCATGGGGTGAGGGCCATTTAGTGCTTCATGAACCCAAAGTAGGGACTTCTGAAAGTTTGATTTAAGGGGACAGCATAAGCTCAGGGCCCTCCCCTCTTCCTTCTCTGCCTTCCAGTTTTCTTCCTTGACCATGCGCTTGTTTTTTATTGACTGTTTTATAAACTCCTCTACTCTGGCTTGGTTAAGAAAAGCATCCTTTAATCCTGGCTAAGAAGATAAGGGCTCTTAAGGCTCAGTCTGCTTGCTGACACAGTCTTGAGGTTGCCTTCTTTTGTCACAGCTCTCACAGGTCTGTCATCACTAGCTCTAGTCAGACTGTCTTAGGAAGCCAGGATGATCTTTATGTTCTGTCAGATTTTGTGTGTGTGTGTGTGTGTGTGTGTGTGTGTGTGTGTGTGTGTGTGCATTCACATTGCGTGGGCTTGTTTGTGGAGGCCAGAGGGCAACCTCTGGTGTCATTCCTCAGGCACTTTCCACTTATTTTTGAGACAGAGTCCCTCTCTGCTCTGGGACTCACAAAGTAGGTCAGGCTGACTGGATAGTGATCACAGGAATCCTCCTGTCTCTGTCTCCCCAGGGCTGGGTTTACAAGTATGTACCAACATGCCTAGTGATTTTAGGTGAACTATGGGGTTCAGACTCAAGTCCCCCTATTTGTCCAGCACACCTAGAACTTCAGGGATGAGCCTTCTTCTCAGATCTTGAGTTTATTTTAGTTTTGATTTTGAACAGATGTCCCGCTTGATCCTTCTAGGGATGGGTTGACAAGAAGCTCTAATGATGAGGGGCTTATACAGCATTCCTTGATGCTTCAGTTGGAAATAATGTTTTCTGTATCTGAGTCCTGCTACCTTTTATTTATTTTCTGTTCTTTTTTTTTTCTTTTAAAGTGATAGCCTGATCACCTCTGTACCATATCTGGCTATTGATTAGTAAAATGGTACTATACTTAGCCAAGAGGCTGAAGAGTGCTGATGTTAGTACAGAAAATGCCAACAGTCTTTGTCTAAACAATGCTAGGTGTGTGTCCATGTGTGGGAATGTGTACATTAGCACAGGTTTCTGTCAAGGCCCCAAGAAAGCACAAGAGACCCTGGAACTGGAGGTACAGGTAGTAGAACCTGCTTTGTGTGTGTGAGGAATCAAACCTGGGTTTTTTGCAAGAGCAAAAAGTACCCGTAAGTGCTGAGCCATCTCTCCATCTCCCTCAGTTCCAATTTCAACATACACTTTTGAAAACTCCTTTCACGACCCCACAGCATTATAACAGAGCTATTGATGTTAGGATCAGCTGCTCTGAAGCACTGGGTAGATGGGCCAGCACATTGTACCTGTCATAGTTCACTATTATCTTCTCTGTAGTCGTTGGCTCCCTAATGAAATCATGACTCTCAAGTAGACAACTAGAGATCCTCCCTGGGACTGTTTCCTTCATATATATATATATATATATATATATATATATATATATATGGATAGTTTTTCTTTCCTCTTGCAGTACAAACTGAAGGAATGTGGCTATAAGTCAAGTTAAGTTATATATTGTAATTTATGAATGGGTCCAAACTTTATACTCTAAAGGAATTAGGTTAAAATGTACCTTTATGGTAAAGAGAAGGGAATATGATGCTATTTGAATGCTGGATTCAGTCTTTTCTAGGACTATTTATATTTGCTAAAGTAATTCTTTACTTACCTTTAAACTTGAATATAACTTCAGTGAGTGAGAGTAAGTTTTCCTTCTTATTTGTTCCACTGGTATAGAGATGAGTGTCTATGTTGATGCTTGTCATACAATAAGCACTCAATTACTATTTTATTTTTTTGTTCCTGTGTGTTGATTGTATAAAATCACACTTCAATTTATTAATTTTATGCATATAAAATATTTTCATCATATTTACAGCCATTATTCTTCCAGTCAACATTTCAGTGAATATTTGCAAGTCAAAGAAAGAGAAGAAAACCAGAAAATTAATATTACTCCAATATTTTCATGGGAATTTGGGGGAAAATATCTGAAAACTGTTACCAATAGTCTGATGAGACTTGAAGTTAGTTTGAGGAGTTGTGATTGAGATACATTGGTTGCTATTCTGTGTAGTTTGTATATTGGTATTTAACACTAAGAAAAATGTATAAAATCAAAGTAACCAGTGGTATGGAAATGAAACGCACAAACTAGCAGGTGGGCTGAGAACAGAAGGCTTCAAGACACTCCAGAAAGTTCTAGAGTATTCCTGGTGGATCAGTGGGATTTCCCTCTCTCCATGCGGTGGAGCTGACCAGTGAAGTTTATGGTAATAACCTCATTGCTTTGCTTTCTGATTTTAGCAGCACCCAGCTTGCTTCACGCTGCCTATTAACTTTGCATTTTGTGAACTTAATATAGATTTGTAGAATGCATGTTTTATTTCCTGTCATGCTTATTTCAGTCAATCTACAGTTACAGGATTTGTCTAAATTGATGCCAATTGCTTTAGGTTTTATTTCTTTGGTGTATTTTTATCAAGATAGCATATTTTGCTACCAAAGTGGTCTTTGCCTGGGTTTAGGACGTAATACCATATGCTAATATTAAAATAATATCCATGCATCATCATGTCTGTGAGTCTATCTTTGCTTTGTGTTGCTTACTTGGCTATGAACTGCTGAGTCACAGCATCTGCCTAATCTTGCACTTCAGTTAGTAGTGCATTTTTAAGATTAATTTTTATTTAAAAAATCATTTAAACATATGTGTATTTACACCTGTATATATAGGTGCACAAGCGCGTGCACTGACTGTGGAGGTCAAAAGAGCTGGAGTGACAGGTAGTTGGGATCGTGTGTGTGTGTGCTGGATACTGAACTCTGGTTTTCTGCAAGAGCTGTATGTTGCCATAACTGCTCAGCCATCTCTCCAGCCCTTCAGCTGATGATGCTTTGCATGGTTGCCAGTGCTGGCCTTCCTCCCGTTTTTATTTTATTCAACTCAATGGGTGTTTAGAGTTATATCTTGCTAGTGGGTTTGCTTGATGGCTGGATAGTTGATCTTAATTGGCTTATTGGTGTTACATGGTGGTTTTTTTGGAACTGAAACAGTCACCAGTGGCAGGGATGATGAAACACTTAGGACATTTGAAAGGTAACAAGTTTGGGAGAACAGAAACTTGAAAGACTCTCTGAGCCTCTCCCCAGGAATACAAAATGGTGGAAAGGACTACTTGGGGAGGAGACCATGACTAGCCAAGTCCTGTGGAGATTCTGGGAGTGTTAGTATCTTGAAACCTGTGCAAAGAGATCCAAGCTTTTTTGAGAGTTATCACTTGTGTTGAGGTGGGCTATTCAGTGGTACAACTCTTTGGAGTCATAGCTACTCCCTGTAAGTCACCCCTCACCCATGGCCCTGATAGGCTGCACCTAGCTGCACTTTGGTTTAGTCTTTATTTTGGCTTGTTGCAGGTTCCTGTTCTGAGGCGAGTAAAGATGTGTACTGTATCTCCTCAAGAAAAGTCTATCACAAACAATTGGCTCCTTGGATTTTTGAATTTTGTAAAATAGCCAATTGAGTCTTCCAGCAATGATTTTTCTTGGTTTCTCTTTTTCTTATGATTTCCTACCTCTGTGTGCACCTGGGAATAGGCCCACTGACTCACAGGATGGCTAAAATGATCTGTCACTCCTCTGCTTATTTTCTGTATCTACTTTACCAAGTGGAAGGTCATCATTGCCCCATTGTCAAGTACAGAGATATTGTTCACATGAACAACATCTCTTGCACTTTGAATGAGCCCATCATTAAAATGGCAGAATATCATTTTTTCTATGTCTAATTACTTAGAATCACTTGCCCAACATGATTAAAGGAGAGGAATCCATCATCTGGAATCACACCATGGTAAAATCCTAGAGGAAGGGAGGAGAGTGCGCATTCAAGAAAGAGACCCCAGAAGTTACAGATAGAAGAAATTAGACTGAATTGACAGTATTTCTCACAGATGTGATCTCCTTTTATGCCTCTGGCTTTTGCAGAAGCTGTGACTAGCAGAGGTTTAGTTATTGATAAATATCTTGCAAAAAACGAGTCCTAATCCCTGACCAAATTCAAAGATTAATTAATTTTCACTTTTAGATTGTGGTGTGTGTGTGTGTGTGTGTGTGTGTGTGTGCAGGTGTGTGTAGGTATACATACACATCATACAAACATGCATGCTTGCAGGTAGAGGCCACATGTGTACCTTGGCTGTTATTTCTCAAGATGCCTCCACCTTATTTTTTGAGATGGGGTCTCTCACTGGTTGGAACTCCTTGAGTAGGCTGGGCTGGTCGACCTGCTCAGCATTAGAATCACCAGCCCAAGCCATCATACTATACTTTTTACTGTAGGTTCTTGGGATCAAACTCAAGTCCGCACACTCACACATGGGCTGAACCCTTTCCCCATCTGTTGGACCAAATTTCTATGACAGTTCTTCCAGCCTATTCAATTAGGTCAAAGTATTGGTTGTCTTGCTCCAGAAACTGATTTAAGAGAGGAAATTAAAGTCAGGTCCCTCTGACTGTAAGTCACAATCAGAAGTCCCTGAGGCTTCTGCCTTTGTCATCTAACACCCTTGCATGTCTTCCCCTTGAAAACAAGCTGTTATATTTCTTGTGCCCATTCTGTCACATCTAGAAAGTCCTGCCAAATTTATCCTGGATAAGAACTTACTGTTAATGCTTAATAGAAAATATTACACAGAGTCATATTTTTGCATTTTAACAGCATTTTTGGAGATACAATGCTTTAATCTAAAGTGATTACTTTTTTATGTGTATAGGAGTACAGAGAACCATCATTCACATACTTGCTAATGCCCAGAGACTCGGGAAAAAGCCATTAAAAGTAATGAGCTATTCCATTGACAGGCAAGAATTTCTTCATATAACTGTATTCTGGTCTGCCTTGCTATATAGATTTGCCCTTGTCTTTAACCAGATGCAAATCAGCAGCATATTGCCTTGGCACTTGTGTATCTGGGCAACGGGTGACTTTGCTTTTCTTCCCAATTAGCCACCTCTCTAATCAATTTAATCCATCTCTGACAGCAAACCATATTTTCTCACCTTGTTGATGACCATGTCATGTGGAACAGTGTCAGAAGCCTCCCTGAAGTCAAAATATATTATGTCTGTCCCTTCCTCCCTGCATGCAAGGCCTGCTGCTCTGTCAGAGGAAGCAAGCGGATGGCTCTAACATGATTTGTTGGTCACAAAGTCAAGTTGCTTATTACCCATCATCCTGAGCCCTTCCACGTGGTTGTAAATTGATTAGGCATCTCGAACTTGCAGTTAATGCACTTTTTGTCATTGTTTAGAGTCTAGGACACTCCACAGCAATCCTGGGCAGCTGTGAGGATGCATTTACCATCGCTCTCCTTAAAGAAACATAGTGTATTTGTGCACATGGTACAGAATATTTCAAAAGGGAAAGTTGATGCACCAGCAATGTCTGAAACATTTTACTAACTAGCATCCTATATCTGGTATGAAAAAAAAAAAGTGAAGCGGTAGTTGGGAAGATGTTCAATCAGTAAAGTGCTTACTGCACAAGCATGAGGACCTGAATCCCAACCCAGAGGCCATAGGAAAAATAAGCTGATCAGGGCCTGCCATCTCAGTGCTGAGGCGCACAGAGACAGGTGTAACCCTGGAGCTGATTGGCCAGCCAGGCTAGCCAAGTCAGCAATGTTTGGTGAGAGATTCTGCCTCAGAAATTGATGACTAATAAAGACAGACACTTGTCATTGACATCCGACTCCACATACCCATGCACATGTGTGCACATGCATCCCCATGTTTACACACACACTACACACACACACACACACACACACACACACACACTATTTTCTTGAAAATGTTTTGATCTATCTGAGCAAAAAGAAAAGGAAGAGAAACCATTTCAAGATAGGATTTTGTTGTGGTGCAACTTGGCTCACAGTGTAATCATTTTCCTGAGGGTAAAGTGTTAAAGAGGATCTGGAAACTTTACAATTTGATTTCAACAAAGCCAAAATCCATCTGCACATTGTATACTGCTGAAATCTAAGCACACTCTCCCATCACATAATTGCACACAAGTGTCCATGAGGAAAGACTGCTGATCAATAATTGACTTTCTTTCATTTAAATTTTTTATTCTCTGTTGGTCAGAATGCATACCAGAGAGAGTAAAGACCTTTTTAAGCCCTCCACTTATTTGAAGTATGTGATGGATGGATAAAAGCAAGTATCTCTAGAACATAGTTCTCTTTCTCCTGCCCTATTTTAGCTCACTGGCCCTCTCATCCTGCTTGCCATGCAAAGAATACAGAGCTTTGGTTTTTGAAGTACATTAAAGACAACAACTACAAAGGAAGATCAAGCTTGAGTTAATAATAAAGGGATGTGGACCAGAAGATAAACTGGCTACAGGAAGCATATTTTATTTTCTGAGTCCCATTCACTCATTCATTCATTCATTCATTCAGGCATTAATTCAGGATCCTGAAGCAGCCTAGACAGGTCAAACTTCAGAGATGTTTTGGTTTGATATTTCGTGTGTGTGTGTGTGTGTGTGTGTGTGTGTGTGTTTCCCAGGAGCTGTCTACCTTATTTTTTGAGACAGAAAATGTCCCTGGGACTTGGTTCTAGGAGATTTGACCACACAAGTTTTTCTGCAAGCCTCGGGAATCCTTCTGTATTATTTTCCCTATTCTGGGATGACAGAGAGGCTCTGCCATGCATTTTTTTACATGGATTGTAGGGCTTGAACTCATGACTTTATGCTTGTGTGACAAACACTTTACTGATTGAGCAGTTTCCCCAGCTCTTGGTTGATCATTTTAGGACCCCTAAGAAATGGTTATTGCCTCTGAAGGCCCTAGGAGACTTCCTCTGTGCATAGAACTTAGAGTTTCTGATGTTGGGCAAATTCAATTCTAGAAACTCTTCTAGTTGTTTTGAATATTAATGAACCCCATGATTGCCTTCAGTAGCTGTGGAAGACACAGGGCTGGGGAGATGGCTCAGTGGGTAAAGTTTCTGCTGAATGACCATGAAAACCTCAGTTTGGAACACCAGCACCTATACAAACCATGTGCAATGTGCCTGTAATTCCATTGTTAATCAGGGAAAGACAGGAGAAGCCTTACAGGTAGATGGCCCGTCAGCTCAACAAACTCAGTGAGTTCCAAGTTCAGAGAGAGACTCTGTCCCCCCCAAATAAGATAGAAAATAATAGAGGAAGAAATCTTATGTTGTCCTCTGGCCTCTATATGTCCATGCAGACATGTGCACAAGTATCCATATTTACTAGTGTGCAATTATAAACACATGTATACACACACATTCACATGCACACAGACACACACATGCACACACACATACACAGAGAAAGAGAGAGAGAGAGAGAGAGAGAGAGAGAGAGAGAGAGAGAGAGAGAAACAGAACCATGTACCAAGACAGAAAATGTAAAAGTGGGTTCTACAGTATAGTCTTCAGTCTCACCTGGGAACCAGTTAAGAATAAAATGTTCAGGCTTCATAGAAATCTGGGTGAGAGTCAGCAGTGTGAGTCTGAATATTCCTCCAGACAATTCTGATGCAATCTCAGTTTGAGCATCCTGGCTTCATCTATTCCTTTTTCTAGATGGGCTTCTAGAACATGTAAAATGAATATGTAAACAAACTCAATAATCTATTCCATTTAAATTATCTTAAGTCAAGTGTTCTAAAGTCAATTTGATAAGCAGCAAGAATGATTGATCAGATCAAAGAAAAAGAGCAAATGATTTTGTCATTTCACATTTGACAGTTAATTGGAATATTATTAGCATTATGAATAACTGTCATTATAGGGCAAGGTCCAGCAAAAAATGTTATCTTTCTTCCCTTCCCTTCCCTTCCCTTCCCTTCCCTTCACTTCCCTTCCCTTCCCTTCCCTTTACTACTTCACTCCCTCCCCTTTTCCCCCTCACCTCTCCCCTTTCCTCTCCCCTCCAGTCATCTTCTCTTTCCCTCATCTGCATTCCCTCCTTCCAATTAATATTTATTATTTTTATAAATGTCCATTATAAACACTGGAGCAAACCTGTCTGCAGTGTTCACGTTCTCTTATCTAATCAAGAATATAACTGCCAGGTGTGACAGTGTGCACCTTTAATCTCAGCTCCAGGAGGCAGAGGCAGGTAGATCTTTATGATATTAGGCTAGCCTGGTCTACATAGGAATTTTCATGCCACCCAGGCTACATGGGGAGACCCTATCTAAAACAACTAACCAACCAACCAACCAACCAAACAAACAAACACTGAAAACCAAACCAAACCAAACAACCAAACACCATGACCACTATCATTAAGAACAATAAGAAAGAGAGAGAGAGAGAGAGAGAGAGAGAGAGAGAGAGAGAGAGAGAGAAAGAGAAAGAAAGGAAAGAAAGGAGAAAAAGAAAAAAAGGGTAGTAATAAGTGCCTGTTGGAGGCTTCTGACATTGACACTAACCTGATCATCAGTGACCTGATCATCAGTGAACAGTTTCGGGGAAGACTAGTTTGCCATCCTCATAGAGTTACAGGTTCATGCTGGCTATTGCCAGCCAGATGCTAGAATCACAATCTTTTTACAGTCCTGATTCTCCAGGGGTTTTCAGTCACATCTGGCTGCCATTCTCTTCATTCTTTGAGTCTTTTCTTGTTACCATGGAAGCCACAGAAATAGAGGAGCACCATGCCAAACTGTCAGGGTGGAGCAGTTTATGGCTGTGATTGTGGCTTGGCACAGCATGGTAACAGTGCAAAATTTTCTAGAATGAAATGAGACCCTAAAAGACACAAAAACACTTCAAATGCGTCATTCTACCTGCACTCACACACTCACTCACACATTCATTCTCGGTTCACTAATGGATTTAATTGACATTTTATTGGAGTCTATTACCTGAGAGATTTTGGGCAGTTGGTGTCACACAGGGTCAAAGGCCACTTATGTAAACATCATGAAAATATGTTTTGGATTTGGGCCTGTATCTCAGTTGGTAGAGTATTGGCCTAGCTTACACAAAGCCTGGAGTCAGTTTCTCAGCAGTTCATGAACTGGGAGAAAGATGGTACATGCTTGTAATCCCAGCACCTGAGAAGTAAAGGCAGGAGGATCAGGAAGGCAAGATCTTCCTTGGCTACATTTGGAATTTGATAGTAGCCTTGCATATATGAGACCTTGTTTCAAAATGAGAAGGGAGGGAGGGAGGAAGGAAGGAAGGAAGGAAGGAAGGAAGGAAGGAAGGAAGGAAGGAAGGAATTTCATACCATTTGAAAAATTTGCCACAGGTAATTGTATACCCCTTCCATTTTAGCTCTCAGGAGGCAGATCTCTATGGATCTGAGGCCAGTCCAATTCCAGGCAGAGAGAGTTCCAGAGTTTCAGGCCAGGCAGTTGCATGGTGACATGTCTCAAAAACAAACACAAAACCAGCACAATGTGGAAATGAATATTCATTGTTGAATCTGTGTGGTAACGATGGAGGAAGTAAGTCTCCCTCCCTGAGAGAGCAGAGAAGGCAGGGAGAGCTGTGGTAATCCAACACAACAATCAGTGGTGTCTTTGGGATTACAAAGTCCCAAGGGCAAGGTAGGGATAAAGGAGGTGGTTTTCAGCCTACCTTGCATGAGTAAACCCCTCAGGTTTAGAAGGAGCAATGGGCATTTGGGTGGCATTGAAGTAGAGGGGATTACTGTATAATATTAAAGTTTAGCCTCCTTAAGCATCTTTCAGTTGTGGCATTTAAACATTACACACCTGGAGTTTTTGAACTTTAAATGCTGTAAAAAAGTAAATTCATTGTTAATGGAAGCATTTCTGTGGGTAGGGAGTTGTTATAATGTCTCCCAGGCCTCTTTCCAGACAGAGTTCTGGCCTTTCAATAATTTTGTGTCTATAAAATGAGCAGCAAACCCATTTATTGAGCTGGTGCAGCAATGGGAAGCTATAAGCTCAGGATAAGAAAGAGTGGATACCAAAATTGTTGACTAAGTTATCTCCCAGGCTTCAGCTCTCTGTTTCTTATCATCTATGGTGTGTGTGTGTGTGTGTGTGTGTGTGTTGCATGGATGGCTACACATGTACTTATATGTCCATACATGTGGAGGCCAGAAGTTAATCAACCTCAAACAAAGTTCCTTTAAGCATAGACTATGTGATTTTGTTGAGATAGTGTCCCCCTTTGGCCTGTAACCTCACCAAGTGGGCCAGGCTAGCCAGCCAGTAAGGCTCAGTGATCCAACTCTCTCAGTCTCTCTAGCACTGGATTGCAAATGTGTGTTACCATGTCCTGACTTTTACACAGATTCTGGGGATTAATTTCAGGTCCTCATGCTTGTGTGGCACACACTTGGCTGAGCGTAGTCTCTCCCCAGCATCTTTTCAGTTTTGTATTAGATCTATGCTGACTTATTATGGCAAACGAAGTCTCCAGGGGATCAGGAAGCAAGGCAGGTGACAGAACAGATGCAGATCTGTACTTCTACAGATACACAGTAAGTAAGATAATAATATTATAGCATTGAAAGCTAATATATGTTGGAACACCAGACTAGTCCCCAAATATGTTTTTAAAAAGAGAACCTAGGTAAGGGAATGGCCAAGCAATAACCAGCCCAACTTGAGACCCATCCCGTGGGCAAGCACCAATTCCTGACACTATTCATGATATTCTGTTATGCTCACAGACAAGAGTCTAGCTAACTTAGCTGTCCTCTGAGAGGTTCAGACAGATATAGATGCCCACAGCCAAACAGTGGATGGAGCTTGGAGACCCTTATGAAAGAGTAGAGGAAAGAATTGTGGCCCCAAACAGGATAGGAACTCCACAGGAAGATCAACAGAGTCAACTCACCTGGATCCTCAGGGCTGTCAGAGATAGAACTACCAAACCATGGAGTATACACATGCTGGACCGAGGCCTCCCTGAACATGGGTAGCAGATGTGCAGCTTGGTCTTCATGTGGGTCCTGAACAACTGGAGCAGGGGCTATGCCTGCTCATGGGATATGTTCTTTTATCTGGTATACCTTCTTTGGCCTCAGTGGGAAAGGATGCACCTAACATTACAGTTACTTGATATACCAGGGTGGAGAGATACCTAAGGGGCCCTCACAAGCTCAAAGGAGAAGGGGAGAGGGGAGGAGGAAGGGGGAAGGATTGTGGGAGGAGGTTACTGGAAGAGAGGCAGTGAGCTGGATGTAATGTGAATAAGTAAAAAACAGTGAGAAAGAGCGAGCGAGAGAGAAAGAGAGAGAGAGAGAGAGAGAGAGAACATAGGATCAGCATCTGTGGATAAAAAGTTTGGCACATATACATGTACAAACATATAATATGTACATATATACCATAAAATACTATTCAACCTTGAAGAGTAGGAAATTCTATCAGCTTTAATTACATAGATGAATCTGGAAGACATTAATGAGATTAAACCCAGAACAGAAATACAAACACCTCAAGTCCTCACTTGTATGTGGACTCTAAAAAAATGTTATACCTAAAAACAGAGAGCAAAATCACCATCACCACTGGAATTTTTCTTTAACACTAACATGAATACTTGAACTATCTTTACACTTCACATCTGAATTCAAATTACACACCTGACTGCTGAGTCCTTTTAGTGGAGATTGAGTGAACATAGGCGGATGCTAATTGAATGGCACCGTTTTAATTAGAAGGAACATAGTTTATTGATCTACTATATCACATGGTGACTGCAATTAACAATGTATGCCATATCTTAAAGTGGTTAAAGTTATAGACTTAAAATAATCACACTGTAAAAATAGTAAGTAGATGAAGTGTTGAATGTTACTACCCTTTACAGTTAACACGCACATCCCCAAATGTGTATTATAACAAGACAAGGAAGTACACTGGCCCACTGGAGCACGTGGCTCTGGCAGGCTTTACTCTTCTCCTCCTTCCCTCTGCCTTGCTAAAAACCATTAGATTACATTCCTAAGACTAGGCCCCAAGGTTTATTACCTTATTTGGCCACTTCTTCCTGAGGCTGACTACCAAGGTCCAGCTATTGAAGTTCAGCCATCAAAAGCCCCATTTGGCTCACCTAATTAACATGCCCAATCAAAATTAACCAACTCAATCTAACATGGGATTTCCCACTTTATCCTTACAAACCACCATTTGCCTATGGTCCAGGTCTGTCTGCTTTCTATCCAGAAGCAGTCCTTTGTTCTTCTGGGACAAATACTCCTTAACTCTCTCCCTTTCTCATTTTCTCTTGTCCATGTCCTCTTCTCCCTCTTCCTCTACCTTCATCTTTGTCTCTTATCCCTGCCTTCTCTCCCTCTTAAGCAAATAACTCTCCTTGTGCTGAGAACTTTGTCTTGAGGTGTTTTGTGCCTAATTCAAGGTTTCATACAGACATCCCAGAGTATCAGTAAATATATGTAATTATTTGGTCAGTTAAAATAGTAAGGGGAGGCTAAGAAGATACATGATTTGTAAAGTCTTTTAATATAGTCTCCGATTTACAAAGCACGATCTTAGACCCACAACACAGGGTAGCACCCTTCATCAGGACCTGAGCTTTGGTTTGAAAGTTGCAGGCTTGATATTTCTCAAGAGTTCCCAAGAAACAAGTTATTAGCAGAATACTGGGATTCTCAGGACTGTAGCTTTTATCAACTTGACACAAACCTAGACATACCTGGGAAGAGGGACTCTCAACTGAGAATCTGTCTTCGTAGAATTAGCCTATACACATGTTGTAGGGGGCATTTTTCACTGCTGAATGATATGGGAGTAGCTAGCCCAGTGCCGACCTTGGACAGGTGGTCCCCAGCTTGGACAGGTGGTCCCCAGCTTGGACAGGTGGTCCCCAGCTCTATAAGAAAGGAAACTGAAAAGCCAAGGAAATCAAGTCAGTAAGCAACCTTCCTCCAAGGCCTGTACTTCAGGTCCTGCCTCTACATTCCTGACTTGAGATCCTGCCTTGTCTTCCCTAGATGATGAAATGTACCCTATAAACCAAAAACATCCCACACCTAAGTAGGTTTTAGTCAACGGTTTATCATAGCGATAGAAACAAAACTAGAACATTTGGAATGTGATTTGGTCACTGCTCTGGTTCCTATAAGTGGTCTCTGACTTGATAGTAGCTCTTGTTTCTGAGGCCAACAATCTACTCCTAACTGGGTTTGGAAGTACAAGTTCTCATTTGCAAAATCAATGTCCATTTGGTCTCCAGTTAGAAAATTTGATTTGGCACATGTCTCCTAAACTTCCAACTGCACTATTCGGCCAGATAATGCAATCACCATCCCCAGAGTGTCCCTGAAAAATTCTGCACAAGTGTGAGTACATAAAGGTTGTAGTACAAATTTAGAGCCTGTCTTTATAAATTTGAACCATTGGGCAGGTCAAAGCCAGGTAGTAAAGTGAAGGCACCTGCTGGGAACTGGAGCAGGTCTGGGTGTACCCTGGAAATTGCACATGCTGAGTCTCTCAAGAGTCCTGGGATCTTAGTGAGTGTCACAGCAGGGTGGTTAGTGGACATCTCTGCTTCTTGCTGTGTCTGTGACTTCAGGTTAAGTTGATTGTGAAAACCAAAAGCTTCAATTTTACAGAAGAATCATTTGTTATGTCTTCTCTAGAGTGATGTTTCTCAAATGCATTGAAAATTACCAAGTACAAATTACATTGTTGTTCTTACATAGTGTGCCCACATGTGAGCACGCATGTACACACACACACACACACACACACACACACACACACAGGAAAAGAGAGAGAGTGAGAATGAGAGAGAAATACGCACACACAATGCAGTCAAGTAAGATATCAAGAAACAGTATTTATTCTTTCAAAATCAAATGTACTCTTTGGCCTGGGAAGGTGGCTCAATGGAAAATGTAACTCTTCCTCAAGGAAGAGGATGAAGTTCAAATGTCCCCACTCATGTAAATGCCAAGGACAGTGGCTTGGGTCAGTAATCCAGCACTAGGGGTAGAGACAGAAAGATTTCTGGAGCTCATTGGCCAGCTTGGCCATCTAATTGAAGATCTTTGGTTTCAAAGAGAAAGTCTGTCTCAAAAAGGTGGGAATAATAGAGGACATCTGATGTGAGTTTCCAGCCTTCGCACACGTGAACATGTACACCTGCACATGTATACCTGCACATGTACTCCTCACATGTGCTCCTGCACATGTACACCTGCAATGTACTCCTGCATATGTACATCTGCACATGTATACCTGAACATGCAGTCCTGCACATGTACTCCTCACATGTGATCCTGCACAAGTACACCTGCACAATGTACTTCTCACATGTGATCCCGCACGTGTATACCTGCAACATGCACTTCTGCAATGCACACCTGTACATGTACTCCTGCATACATACAAATTCACATGTACACCTGCACATGTACACTTGCACACTTATACAGAAACAAGAATAAAACAGCAAACAATTAAATGATAAAAGGGAAATGCAATGGGATATTTTATTTTATGTTTTCCTTTCTATTTTAGATGTTTCTAAACCATTCCATTTTGTTATAGTAGTAAAGGACAAAAAGTATAATATTCTTATTTTTTGGTTGTGACTCTAGTTTTTTTAATGGAGTCATCTCTCCAGCCCAGGTATAATATTTTAAAGATTTGTATGCCAATATTTCCTTCACTCTTCTCAAATGCATCAATGTTAATGAGTCGATTCTTGTTTGATATAGCTACAAAAATTCAGTGTGGGATGAACCCCAAATTTCCCTGTAGCAAGAAGAGTGAAGAAGAGAAGGAGAAGGAGGAGGGAGAAGGAGGAAGAAGAAGAAGAGAGAAAATTGAATAAAGCAAGTTGCTAGCTGTCTACATTAGGGCAGTGTAAGGACAATGCTTAGGGAAGGATAAACATCAGTCAGAGGCCTCCTCTGAAACCCTGGGACAATGGCTGAGGTGCTTTCAGGCTCTCCCAGCATACCTTTCTGTTACAGGGTATGGTTTGCATACTACACAATCTACCCTCCTTCCCCTCAAATCTCCAGCTTAGAGGCTGGGCTGCCCTTCCCAGAGGCTCTTCCCTATATAACCCAGCCATTTTTGTTACCCACTTCTCTTTTTACCTTGGCCCTTTTGGCTGCTGAACCTATTTTCCCTCTTTTACCTTCCTCCCAACCCCTCTCCTCACAGGGCTCAGGGCCATGTCCACTCTGGACTCTCCCAGATGTCCCTGCTTCTGATTATGCATTCTCTTTAACTTCAATAAACTTTCTCCTTCACCTTATCCTGCAGCAGTTGTGTTCTTTTCTTATTCTTTTTTTTTCTTTTGTTTATTTATTTTTTTCATTCAGGGGATTTATTTTCGAGGTTGATCCTTGGATGACATCTGGGGACTTGGCTATTGACATGTTCTCTGTAACTAAATACTCATTGTAAATATCTATAAAATTGTTACTAGACTCACCAATATAATATGCTTGCAACTCAACATTCAGAGCTCTGCTTTATTTGAAGTTGGAACTAGATGTGACTCTCTTGGTCAGTGACAGCAGAGAGTGGTGGTTTGGTGACGTAGCTTCTACTCAATTTCCACCCTGCACTGTGCTACTAAATTAGATTGACAACTTTTGTAGCTTCCTCTTTCTGAATTAAGTAGGCTTAATTTCCAAATATCAGCATAGAAGAGCAAGAATCTCATGATTCAGTCCATACACCTGGAATATGACCGAAACATTCCCAGCATCCATTGGTGACCTCCAAGTGAAATACAGATTTCTAAATGCAGAGACAGAGGTCGTTGAATTGGCCATTCAAAGTCCCACAAATCAACTTGGGAATACTTAGGCAGCTGTTTTTGATTATTTATTCTTTATTTTATGCAACCACTTCAACGAAAGTTCAAGGAGCAGGTTAGAGTTGATCTTCTGTCTTAGGCTTAGATTTAATTTAGAGAAATAAATGCTAAAAAGAAATAAGGTTTTTTTAATTTAAATTTAAATTTTAATAGGAAGTTAGCTTAAGCCCTGCTTTCAGGTAAAAGCTTTCTTTCCACAGCTGACATCATTTTAAGTGCTTCATATTGATTAAACACTTTAGCTGGATTTGTAAGTCTGATCAGAAAATATAAGTTGTAAATCACAATGAGATTCTCTTCTTTGATCTCACATTAGCTCTTTCTCCTTTGGCTAAGATAATCATTTCTGATAAAATTCTGGAAACTAAATCCATTTTATTGGTAACAACTGCCCTTGTAGAACAGTTGGATATACAGTTTTGTTAACATGTAGGAATACAGATTCATTGGGACTGGGAGCCCAAAACAGGAACCTTGCAAGTTACCTTGCAATTTAATGGGAGACCAAAACAGACACAATGCATCTTGAAGGTTAAGGGTTCTGTCTGCAGTTAAGAGAGTTAACTGCAAGTTAATAAGTTCCTGCTGTTCCTGTGTTAAGTCCTTGCAAGCTAAGGTTTCTATTTGTAATTAAGAATAAATTCCTGTTTCTTAGATCTGATGTAAACTGCAAAGCATGTTTTCAACCTACACTAAACCTGTGACCCCATTCACATGATGTAATCCTTCCCCTTGTTCCTTTCCTTTCATTATATCTTCCTAACAATGTATGAGAGCCAACTCTTGTCCCAGTGAATACATTATCTCTCCTATAAAAAGGACTTCAGGAGTACAGAAGGGACTGTTCTCTAGAATTCTGGCTTAGGGTGACACAGCTGGCTAGCTAGTCCCTGTGCAACCCCAAACCAGGCTGCTCTATTTGGCCAACCATGGGTTTGGTCTTTTCTCCTCATGATTCTCAAGTTTAAGAGGACCTTGTTTTGTCAATAAAGAAACTGATTTCCCCATATTAATCATTGTTCAGTGACTCCTAAACTCTGTAGTCATGCCACTGTGATGATTGCTTCACAGACTCTATTGTCTAAGTCATAGGCTACCATTTTAGAAACAATGAAGTTTCTTACTTGACACTTGCAGAATGCCATCTTCATGAGAGCATCTGTAACTTATGCAAGAAACCTCTGAGATCCAGCTTCTTGACTAGACATTCCCCACTTCTAGGAGGGATTCAGAAAGGGCCATCACCCGAGAGTCCTCTGCTCTCTCCTGCACCTGCTTTGGTCTCTTTGTAATGCTGCCATAATTACCTGTGGCTTTGTGGTCTTTGAAGCTTCTGGATTGTATAGACTGTGGAAGGCAAAGGAAAGGGGTGGGGGTACATCTTGGCAGCTGTGAGTAAGTGGCCATCCTGGCTAGGGCAAGACATTTTAGTGGTGCTTTAGGGTCATTCAAGAACATGTAAGGACCCTCTGTCCCATACATTCAAGAACATGTAAACCCTGTCGACTTGTTGATTGCCCAAGCTAGACTTTGGTGTGATTGTATAATGCTTTGTTATTGGAGCTCTATAAAGGAGAGTGAATATTTATTTTCATCTCCCCAGGGGAAGAGTTCCTGAAATAGCAGACTTGATTTCTTCTTTCTACTTTACTGGTTGAATATAAATTAAGGTTCTAACCCAGCCTATATCTTCTTACATTGTTATGTATGACATTGTTTTCTGCATCCAGACAATACAGAGTAGGTACCTATAAAACCCTCAAGGTATGTTTAACAAGGTCATTTAGTGTACGGAACACAACACCAAATTTTAGCATGGTCATGAGAACAATATGCCTGGGGCTTTACCTCTTCAGGCTGAGTGGACAGCTGAGAAAAAGTTGATTTGTTGATATACACAAACAGAAGAGTGTTTATATCTGGTGCAATTAGATGTTTGAATTAAATGCAATTTGATCATTTGTTTTCTGAGTATAGGTTTCATAGGATGAAACTTCAGTTTACTGAAGTTGGGAGTATGATGGCTATGATTGTAAAGGCTACTGTTGACTACACAGCATCATCTATGAAGTCAGAGGGAGATTAAAAAGTTGGAATTTGTCTTTGAAAGTGTTTTTCATTCATAGGTGAAGTGTAGAGCCTGAGGTTATGAAACGACATAATGAAATTAGCCATAGATCCCATGTGTTCATGTTCTCCGGAATAGTGGTTTTTACTCTAAAGAAAATGAAAAGTGTTTTCCTGCTGGCAAATGGTCAGAGGAAAAGACAATCTTGACTGGAGGAGCATGTGTGTAGGTGCTTGAGTAAAAGACTCAAGGTGGTCTCTTTCTCTCCTGCCCTCACCTATATCTCTGCTCCAGGGCAATGTGTTAGAAAATACATCAAAGGTGAACTTGATCAGTAGAATTGAGGGCTAAATTTCTGTCGAGCTTGGCTACTCCAGGGAGCTATCAAAGGAGGAAATCCTGCAAGCTAATGCAAATTTGATTTTTTTTTTCCTTTTTTCCTTTATGACACAGCAGCCACTGCTTCTCTCTGGACTGTCCCCTTGCTCTAGACACGCAGTCTCATGGATACTCTTGGCAGCCCATCACTGTGCCACATAGCCTGCTCCTGATTTTCACTTTTCTATGACACAGTGTGATATAGCAGTATGGCCTTCAGCAAGTCCCCAATCCTATGGCACATCAAATTATTACAACTGTTTTTGTTGTTGTTGTTTTGTTTTGTTTTGTTTTATCAGCACAACTCAATGCATTTGAGGACAGCAAATGAACAATAAATGGGGTTGTTAAAATTAACCCATTATTTGTACCAGAAGAAGTGAAAATAGATGACACAATGATAGGAAATAATGGGTAAAGACAATGAATAGTCCCTGTTTGAACTCGTCACCATTAGCTGTTATGTATTAAACTTATTCTTTGACAATTTCATTCATGTATATAATACATTATGGTTACTTTTAAACTCTCTCTTATACCTCTCTCATTCCTTTTCCTACATCACCCTGGCCCAAGTTCATGTCTTTTTGTTTTGTTTTATGACCCACTGAATTTAATGCTGTCATGTGAGCATGGGTTTAACATAATACATTTGAGCATGGTGGGTGCACCAGTGGGTACAACTGAAGTCAATGCTCCACCCCCCAGAATCCACCACTAACCAAAAGCTCCCCAGGGAGTAGTACAATCTAATGAACGCTTCTATCTACAACTGAATGCTGATGGATCCAGTTTCAAGTAGGCTCAGTGGAGGTAACTGCAGCTGCCTGCTGTGAGTAGGTTCATGACTGCAACAGTCATGTCATGCCCAGAAGGTAGTGTTTCACAGTCAGCCTTCCTGTCATCTGGATTATTATTATTGCTTGAATCCGGATCTCATGTGTTCCCTGCTGGCCACACACTTGATCTGAGGTAGAGAATGACCTTGGATTTCTGATTCTCTGCCTGCCACCCTCTGAATGCTAAGATTACAGATGTGGGTCACCATGGCCAGTTTAGAAAATGTTGGACACTGAACCTAGGGCTCCATGTATGTGAGGCGAGAGCTCTACTAACTAAGCTTTCTCCCTAAGAGGCATTTTAAAACTATTTGAATAATAGCATCCCATAATATACATGAATTAAAATGAGCACACCTCTCCTCCCATGCTCTGGAGGAAACTATTGCTACTTTCTTGGTCAATGTTGTTCTAATTTCCCATGCATATTCATGTACCTCTACTTTATCTCACCACGTATTGTTCATAAAGCAGCACCTGATTTCTGATGTCATGGTTTTTTGTGCTTCAGCCCAAGGCCAGGGAAGTGAAAACACGAGCTATCCTCCATTACTGGGGCTTGTGGTACCGATCACATCTTCCTCCGAATTTTCCTTTTTGCCTTTCATCACAGTACTCAGGTCCTGCACTGTGTTACTTTGATCTCTGCCATCTCCTTGTCACTTCTGACAGCCACGACATCTAAACCTTTATTAGAGTGAGCTTAGACATGAGCCGTGGCACAGGTCTTAACCTTGACTACACTTTAGAATCACCTGGAGAGCTCTTAAAACTATTGATGCCTGGGTCATGACCCAGGCTAATTAAATTAGTGGTTCTGAAGGTAGGACCCAGGTTCAGCTGGTGTTTCAAAGCTCCCCAGCTGGTGATAATGTGCAGCCATGTTTGAGAACTGCTAGTTCAGAGCTTTGGGTACCAGGGCACTTTGGATTTTAATTCTGTGATCTAGCACTGTAGGGTTTTGTTTTTTTTTTTTTTTTTTTTTTTTGCATAAATTTTATACACTTGCCTGCTGAATTTTTTATTCTTGTCCTTGGCAAGAAATCCCTGTTATATGTCTTCTTTTCTTTTGGGGGAATTCAACTCCTTTTTTCCTAAGATTAAGTATAAAAACATTTCAGGGTGATGGCTCAGTGGGTAATGCTCTTGCCATGCAAGCCTGAAGATCTGAGTTCAGATCTCTAGAGATCATGGAGATGTAAGCAGAAGCCTTTAATCCTAGCACTCCTACAAAAAGATGAGAGGCAGAAACAGGAGAGCACCGTGAGCTTGAGGGCCAGCTAGCCCAGAGTTACAAAGCAGCAAACAATAAGAGGCTCAGTGTTAAACAAGGTAGAAAGTAAAGGCTGCTACCTGAGGTGTTGCTACACATACATGCAATAAGCAAGCATCCACATTTATATACACAAATGATCCTGTAACACATATACATACACACACATACACACAAACACACACATGTATTATATACACATATACACACATCTCACTTGCATACTACATACACACACACATATATATCACACACACTTATATGAACACACACACATGCACACAAACACACATCATACACACATACACACATTTCATACAAACACACATCATACATATACACACATATCTCTCACATACAAACCACACACATATACATACACACATGCACATACATACACATTCAAACATACACACATCTCACACACAACACACACATATACACATACATATACCACACACATACTTATATGTACACATACTCACAAACACATCATATACACATGCACACATTTCACTCATATACACACATTTACAAGATATACAAACTCATGCACACAGTCACACATGTACACACAAACACACACACATCATACACATACACACATATCTCTTACATACAAATCACACACATATACACATACACATACTCAAACATACACACAAACACACAGACATTATACACACATACACACTTCTCACACACACACTACACACACATATACAGATACATATATCACACACATATGCACACACACTCACATACACACACATACAGCATACACATACTCATATGCACACACACTCACACACATTCACACAAAACACACACATCATACACATACACACATATCTCACACACAAAACCCACACACATATGCACAAACATATATTACATACATGCTCATATGACCACACACACATTTAAAGTTACTATAAATGTGGAAGTTGGTGATTACTTTCATTTTGTGTCACAGACACTATGTATTAAGAAAAATCATGACTCTGGATCATCAATCTGCATCTACAGTTGATCATCAATTCTGGTGATGCTGAAACATCTTGGTATTCCTCTTGATGAAGATTTTCAGCTTTTCTCTACTTTTCTAGCATTTCATTTTGGCATACATGTGTCTCAATGGGCATCATCACTCATGATGATGAGATTAATAACATCATCCCCAGGATTTGGGATCACTGGTTTGGGTTTTACGATACTGAGAAATATAGCACCACTGTCCATGTGACATCAGACAGTCTTAACATGGGAATAAATACTCAATAAGATTAACTATCTATTAATAGTCTTTCCACTCCATGCTTCTCCCCTTCCCCTCCCTTGCTCTTCCCCTGTCTCTAATGTATGGCCAAGTCTCTTCTGGCCACACTGTCACAAAGATAATACAAATGTCTTCAAGCTTCCCTTAGCTCTCACTTCACAGCTGCAGTCCCGGCATGGTAGAGCATACATCTACACTTACAAAGTATAATTTCTAAAGAGACAGCATTTCAGCAGCATACGCATGAGTGTTAAAAGAACAATTTCCAGTCAGATCACTGAGGAGGATCTTGGTACTGCATGTAACTACAATGATCCTTATGTGGAGATAAACAAAGTGTATGGATCAAAGAATCAAAACATCACGTAAGATGTTACTTGCCACTGAAGGCTCTGAAGGTGACAGAAGGGACTCTGTGTTGAGACAGAGGCAGCCTCTGAGGCAAAAAGACCTCAAGAACCAGTTTTCCCCTGATGCTTCCAGAAGTGCAGGCAGGGCAGCCACCCAGGCACTTATCCTAGGTGTGGAGGGATTGATAAAGTGTCTTAATGTAGTGTCATGTCTGTTTGAGTTGGCTTGGAAGAGCCATGAGTAGTGTGGCAGAGGACAAATGAAGTCAGAAAATAGCACTTCAAGTTATCAGTGCACTTTTATTCCTAAGAGTCTCTTAGAAATATGTACTCCCCTACACATCTCTTTATCATAAAGATTGACAAGCAGAGGTAGAGTCGAATTGAGTGAAGTGTTCTCAACTCTATTAAATGCACATACTATTTTGAGAAGTGTTTTGTAAAAGACTATCTATTACTGTTCTAAATGTATATATCTATATTAATGTATATATTACTCGTAAGGTCTAGGTAAAATATTAAGGCCTAGAGGGAATGTTAAGGCCTAGGTAAATGTTAAGGCCTATGCAACTGTTACTTAGCTAGCCTGTCATTTTGTGCTATTACTAATATCATAAGGAAAGTTTCTCATATATTGTTTCTGCTGTTACTAGGAAATTTTCTCATGCCAAAGTTTATTAGATATTCTGTTATGCCCTATGCCCTTGGAAATCAATCATGATAGAAGTCAGTAGAACTGTTTTGTATAGTTACACACAAGAAGCTTGGACCAGAACCAACCACCCAGCAGCACTTCCTGCATCTGTGTATAAGCTTTTATGGCATTTTCTTTTATAGCTGCCCTTGGGATAGACCCCAATATGAGGTCCACCTGCACCAATATAAGAAACTATTTGGAATAAGACTTCCATTTGAGTAGTAGTCTAGTAAAGTTTAAGTTCCCAAGACCTTCCTGGAAACTGATATCCTACTTGGCAGAAAGAGACATGTACATATGTAACTGACATTCTGGTTAAGATATGAATGTAGACAAGTCTCATCCTGGTAGCCATGACAGGAATATTACACAAGGCATGTTCCATGCCCCAGTTGAATACCCCAACCAATGGGAACAGGGTTAATGTACACAAACATAGGTTCCTAAGGAAATCCTCTATCTCTAAAACATGATTGGTGGAATAACTTGGCACAGATGTTTGAGGATTTTAAGCTAATAAATCCTGTAGAATCTTAACTCAGTTTCATGATTCACTTCTTAAATCAGGACCTGATCAATCAGTTGGGGCATATGCTCAATAACTATTCCTGTCTGACTGAGATTGATGTTCGTGTGGTTTCTGGGGTGATTCCTGGACCCCAACAGTAACTACATTAACTACATAAAATTTAAAATATTATTTGTAACACTTTAAAGGTAGCTTAAAACAATAAAAAAGTAATTTCTGATGAAATGATAATATATTTCAACATGTACTCTCTCAGACATACTTAGAAAATGAACATTTGTTGAAGATAAACAGGCATTTTAAAGTATGTATTTATTTAGGGTCTTTTTTTTCCCCCCGAGACAGGGTTTCTCTGTGTAGCCCTTGCTGTCTTGGAACTTACTTTGTAGACCAGGCTGACCTTGACTCTGGGATATTCCTGCCCCTGGCTCTCAGAGTGCTGGAATTAAAGATGTACGCTGCCAGGTCTACCTTATTTTTTTATTTTTATGTATATGTATGTCCCTGTTTGTGGAAATGCACACATTCATGTGGGTGCCTAAGGAGGCAAGAAGAGGTTGTCAGATTTCATGAATCTGGGATTTTAAAACAGTTGTAAGTCACCCAATATGGGCACAGAAAATTAAACTCAGATATTCTACAAGAGCAGTAAATACTCTTAACCACTGACTAATCTCTCTAGGGTCAGGTAATTTGGTACACAAATATATTTGTGCTTATTTGTCTATAAACATGATTGTGTTACAGACTCAAAGAGTGAGATTGGAGCTATCTCAGTGACACAATGATCAAGGCAACGGTTTGATGGCTTAGAATATAATATAATATAATATAAGCCTCTATTTATGTTAAAGATGAATTCTAGACATAAAATCCACAAATATTGAGGGTGCGGAGATGGTTCTGTGAATAAAGCACTTCAGGATCAAATGTGAAGAACTGAGTCCACATAAAAGCCAGGGAGGTGTGGTGGCCATCTGCAGTCTCTGCACTCAGGAGGCAGAGATGGGAATATGGAAGGCAGAGATGGGATCACCTCAAGTAAGCTGACTAGCAAGACGAGCTGGAAGAAGAGAGCTCTGGGTTCCGTGAAAGACCCTATCTTAATAAATAAAATGGAGCACGATTAAGATAGAGACCCTGTGTCAATCTTAGGCCTCCATGTTCATGCCTATGCATGCGTATATGCACACTCATGAACCAAGACACATGAACAGGCACACATACTCTACAAATGTTATGCCGAGGAATCAGTATCAGACTCCTCTGAAGATCCTGTAGTTTATGAGCAAATAACATCAAGGTAGGCACGTTTAGAATTAATGATATTCTCTCATAAGAAGCCAACCTCCTCCCCAAACCAAACCCAAAACCCATAAAGCAAACTTAGAACACCAAATGAAGAGTCGCACCGGAGAGGTCTTACCCATGAGTGACAGGAGTCGAAGTAGAGAGGTCTATTGTGTGGATTTTATAAAATGATGCTACCACCTCAGCTCCCCCTGCAGAGGTCATTTTAGGAAATGCATTATAAGGTTTGCCAATGTCAATATCACAACTCAATAATCTAATTCCTCTATTGATTCTAGGAAATATACTCAACAAAAGCAGCATCCAAGAAGATATTTGCTGAGATGCTTATAGCAGTACAATATTTAAAGAGGCCATCATGTCCACTGTCATTCAAATGGCAATTTATGATGTGTTTACAGAAAGAGTTTGATTTAGCAATAAAAAATCAGTTACTGTTGTCATTGCAGTATTATGGATGAAGATCACTGTAAACAAAAAAAAATAGTTATGAAAGACTCTATAGACTCTAGGAAGATAATCAAGTTAATAAAGTGCTACCTTAAAAGTATGAGGACCAGAGTTTGATCCCTAGAACTCACCTTAAAGAAAAAAGCCAAGCATGTTGGTTTCTGCTTCTAAGTTAAGCACTGGGGAGTTTGAGACAGATGGGTCATGGGGGCTCCCAGCCCAGCCAACCTAGCCTAGTTAGCAACCTTCCAGCAAAGGAGAAACTCTAACAGAAGATGGATAATCACTGAAGGATGACTTCCAAAGATGTCTTCTGACCTCTACAGAGAGACACTCAGACATACACACAAATACACACACACACACACACACCATACAACATACACAATGACTGATGTGCACTCACATGTACACCTAAAGGAGTATATAGTATGATATTTTGTAAAAAGTTTAGAAGAACCCAAACTAATTTATAGTAAAAGCAGTGAGAAGTGTGGTTAGCTGTGACATAGGAGGGATGGAGGCACATCCTATAAAATATGCCAAGTGATAGTTACACATTTGGAAAGAAGCAGTGAGAAGTGTGGTTAGTTGTGACATAGGAGGGATGGAGGCACGTCCTATAAAATATGCCAAGTGATAGTTACACATTTGGAAAGATTGTTTTGCTTATTAATTAAAACAAATTAATTTTACTTTTTAAATGTTTACAAAACAAAATGAAACAGAGGATTCACTTCTTTTATGACTAGTAGAGCATTCTCTTTGAAGTTATTTAAAATTAGTGTGTGTGTGTGTGTGTGTGTGTGTGTGAGAGAGAGAGAGAGAGAGAGAGAGAGAGAGAGAGAGAGCACATGAGTTCCACTGTCTTTGAAGACAAGAAGAGGATTTGAGATTCCTTGTTGTTGGAGTTACAGGCAGTTGGGAACTCTCTGATGTCAGTATTGAGTACTATACCAGGGTCCTCGACAAGAATGATATGCCCTGGAATATTCTTTTAGGGTAGAAATATTGTCCACATTGCTGAATTTCCAGTATTTTGGTTGCTGATTACTACATTTTTGCACTATTACAGCTAAGTATTTGCACAAAATTTCAAACTTTCACCAGGGAGATAAACTGAGCACCACTGGGCCAGAGATATATTCTAAGTAACTCAAACTCTGTTACTTTCTGTGCCATCCAAATTTTCATTTTCCTAGAAGTCTTATTTGACTTATTTTTTCAATTTAAAGCAAAGGATTCTGAGAAAAACAGTATATAGTATTACATAAGTAGAAAATTAACTTTAATCGATAGACATAGCAATTACAAATACATTAGTTTATTTTATATTATATGTTAAAACATTATATTGAAATATTAATCCAGCATTATGGTTTACAGAACTTATTAGAATAGCCATTGATTACTCTGTGTGTGTGTGTGCTTGTGTGTGTACCTGTGTGTTTCTGTATGGCCAAGCTGTGTGGAGGTCAGAGAACAATTTGGCTAGCTGTTGTTCCTCAGGCAATGTCTAACTGTGTCATTTGAGACAGGGTCTTTTGTTGGCCCAGAACTTACCAGGTAGGCTAGCCAATAAGCTCTAGAGATCTTCCTGTTTCCACCACCCCCTCCCCCCTCAACAAGTATGTACCACCTTGCCTGCTTTTTTTTTTTTTTTTTTTTGTCTTTTTCTGTATTATAGGGTTTGAATTCAGGTCATTGTGTTTATTGAACCATCAGTTTACTGACTGTCTCAGCTTCCTAGCCCACAATTTGCTTTTTAATTATTTGATAATTTCATACATGCAAGTAGTGAATTTTGATTATTTTGACCCCTGCTTACTTGCTCTCCTCCCAAACCCCTCTATTTCTTGCTGAATGCCTGAATTTTACTTCCTTCCACCAAGTCCCTCTGCTTTAATGCCTTTTCATTCTTCATCCACTGAGTTTAATCAGGATTGCTTGCCTGAAGATGAGTCAGGGAGTATTTACTGGAACATAGATAACTCATCAGTGGCTACATCGCTAATATTAGAATGATAATAAAATAAAAATAGCACCCAACTGAGACATGACATGGACAGAGGTTTAGGAAGATAATTGCATTAATTGCCACTTTGAGATGGTTCACTTTACCCAGTATGTGATATCGATGGTGAGCGGGTGTGCTTCCATACCTCAGCCAACCTGATTTACCCCCAACCTCTCATGACAAAGAAAAAAATTCACATGGACATCTTTTCCTAGACGGATAGATTTACACTTTCTATGGTTTTTCAGTAACTGTATGGACTATTTTCAAAGAAATATACCACGGTGGGATTAGTTTAGCAAATAAAATAAGACCTAGCTACTCAGGTTTGGTTGGTTGGCAGTGAGTGAGTAGATTTTAACCTGTGGGAGGGTAAATGATCTGAGCAGAGTTGTGTTTAGCAGCAGAGCAACTCAAATTATTGTGAAATAATAACTCTCGGTTGATTTTTAGTGAAAAATGTCAATCAGGAGTTCTTTCCATAAAGAAAAGACAAATATATGTCATGTTCCTGTGTTCGTATGCTTCAGAGATGTTTTTAACACAGAAACATAATTTGATTTACTTAGTCTTTTGTGTATGCACCACACACATGACATGTAAATTTGCAACATCATCTATAAAAATTCTAATATGTTGAGTTTAATATGAATGTAGAAAGACAGGCTTATTTGGGTTGGAGATTTACTGCAACAAAGACCAATAGGAAGTACTAGGCAGGAGAAATAGTTCAGTTGGTAGAGTGCTTGTCTGAAATACATAGAGGCCTCAGCATCCCATAGACCAGGCGTGATGGCACCTGTCATCCTAGCACTTGGAAAATGGAGGCAGGAGGATCACAGTTAAAAAGTCATCCTGAGATATATAGTGAGTTAGAAAACAGGCTGGGACAACCAGTGATGGCGGCTGCCAGGGATCCTTCCCATAAGCAGCCACCAAAATAAACACTATAGCATATGCCAGCAAGATAATGCTGAAAGGGACCTGATATAGCTGTCTCGTGGGAGGCCATACCAGTGCCTGGCAAACACGGAAGTGGTTGCTCACAGTCAGCTATTAGTTGGAACACAGGACTCCCAAGGAAGGAGCTAGAGAAAGTA
>LR750628.1:309453-363721 GCA_902729485.2 Mus minutoides
TCATTATGTGTGAGGGCGTGGGTAAGGGAGCGGTGCGGGGATGCGGGAGGGTAAGGGGAAATTTCTGGATAACTTTCGAAATGTAAATGAAGAAAATATCTAATAAAGAGAAAAAAATTTAAAAAAAAAAGAATCCTGCCTACAAACAAACACTGTCTCTTCAGGAAAAAAAAATCACTTCAATATTAGATTGGATTAGGTACAATTTAAGAATTTGAAGATCAAATCTGATCAACTATCTGCAATTAATTTCATTGTCAGTTTTAAAGGAGGGGGCATTTCCCATTTATAGCTACTGAAAAGATTATACAAAAAAGTAACATGGGTAGAAAGGACCAATTAATACTCATGCGGGAGGCAGAGAGCAAGTCAGATGTGAGACCTTAGTTTTCTGCTGATTTGATGTCTAGTAATTACTTTGCTTGGAACAAAAAAAGAGTGTGGGAAACTCAACTGACTACACTCTAAGGGTCTGAAATTAAGTCTAAAGGGGAGAGTAAACCCAGTCTGGAAAGTGGCCGCAGGGCTTCCTGAACTTGTGGTTGAATGGGTCAAGAGAATCTAAAGGAAATTTATACTTTGAGCATGTTATTTGTTGTACATAAATTCTCTCATTCAAACACAAACATACACACAGAAAGACACACTCACACATAGAAATGTTCAAACATGCAGAAATACATGTCTAGAAACTTAAGTATACAGAAACACAGAGACTCCCACCCACACAACCTTCTAATTGATCTATAACATGCTGTTGCTATTGTTGATAATATGATTGTGAGGGCTGCCAGCTTACTGGGGAAGCCCTCCCATCTTTTAATGGGCATCAGTGTTCTCTTTACATGGAATCATGTATAAGGATTATTGAAGGGCTTCCTAGCGGACAGAACCATGAACTAAAACTGAAGCTGTTCAAAGATCATTTCCTTGCCCCCAACTTTGCAACACTGGTCAGCATGATTTGAGAACCAAGGCCTAAGTTCTATGACCAAGAAGTACTCAGCAACGAAAACATCTCAATTGGTAAGGTGCTTGCCTGGAATGCATTAAGGCCAGGGCTTGAGCCTCAGTTTCCCATAGACCAGATGTGATAATATACCTTTAATCCCAGCACTTGGAAAGTTGAGGCAGGTAGATCACAAGTTCAAGGTCATCTTCAGATACACAGTGAGTTTGAGGACTGACTGGGTTATATGTTGCTAGACGCATGACTGATGATGCTGTCGATTCTTTCACTGAGAGGTTTCTTATGGCAGACATTCTACCCTGTTCCTAGCATCAGTTGTTGCTTTTTGGGTGCCTGAAGCACACATCACTATTCATTTTTGTTTCCAACTTTCCAAGTTGAGAGGAATCATGTTTGGAGTGGACTTTAGACATTTTTATGAAATCCTAGGATTTGAACATTAAATTGCAATAATATAGCTTATTCTTTTCTTTTTTTCATGAAGAACAGATTTCTTAGTAGGATATAAGAGAAGCAAATGTGGATAAATAACTCAAAGATTGATCTTTGCAGTTGTAGAAAGCATTTTTGCCTTGTCCAGTCTTAATGTGGGAGTTTGTACCTAATATTATTGTAATTTTGTATACCATGGTCCTTTAATATTCCTGAATGGCCTATTTTCTTTTAAAGGAAAATGGAAAAATGGAGGAGGAGTAAATCTGGTGGAGAAGGAAAGTGAGGAAGAGGACTGGGAAGAATTAAGAAAGGGGAAACTGTGGTCAGAGGGTAACATATGAGAGAATAATAATAAAAGATTAATTATCTGCTTCTTCTCTAGTGAGAGAATAACAAAAGTCCTCTTTTCGGGTTGTTCTAGCCACTCACGTGACCTGCTTTACACACCAGCCTGTGGATGTCCTTCTCTAGGGTCTAGTCGATGAGTCTTTCCAAGTCTTCCTTCTGAGCACCCTCCTGAGATCCAGCCTAAGTCTCACATCCAATGCCCTGACCTACTCTGGCCACCACTACCTGCATCCCGACCAACCTCTAGGCTTCTGACAGGACATGTCTTGCCTGCCCATGATTGACAGACCTTACTCATGCCACATCTAACCTTTCTACCCTACCAGATCCTGCACATCATTCTCCTTATCTAGCCAGATCAGAATGCCTGATTCTGCACATATCTTCCCCAACACTAAGATCTACCTCATACTCTAGGTTTGATCCAGGATGCACATCCTGCTCACTAAACAAGTTCTCTATGTCCCCCTGACTTCAATACAACTGAGCCATATCCAACCCTTAGACTCAACCCAGCACGTACAGACTGTCTGATGCCTCAATCTGCTCTGTTCATACTAGACACAGAACTAACAAAGAAGTCCACATACCTAGATCATATTCTAACATGTAAATAATATGAAAGATAAATGTAGACCCACCAACACTCCCAGCAGTCATGCAGAAATGTTTATCAATGATTAAATGAACTCCAGGACACAGAATTTGAAAGAGCAATCATAACTTCATCAAGTAATTCCAGGAATTCAAAGAAGACTCCAAGACTCAAAGACTCAAAGAAGAGCTTCGTGAACTTAAAGAGAATTAACAAGAACTTGATGATAATAAATACTCAAGTAATACACAGGACAACAAAAAGTAAAGGCTGGTGGAAATTATAAAAATAATCCAGCATTTGAGAATGGAATTCAATAAGGAGTTAGAAATGTTGAAGAGGACTCAAGAGAAAATGGAGATGGAACTGAAATATACAGTAACCCAAGCAGAAAAATTAAACTACATCCTCACAAGTAGAATGAATCAAGCATAAAATAGAATATAAAGACTCACAGGTAAACATAAGAATCTAAATGAAATAATGGATATGAAAAAAATAAAAACACAGAAAGAGAACATACAGGAAATGTTGGCTACCATGAAAGAAAAGTCCAACTTTGCATTACAAGAATAAACGAGAGAGAACAATCTCAGACCAAGAACATGAACAACAGGGTATAAAAGAAACTTCCCCAAATAAATAAAAGAGATACCCGTATAGATACATGAAATGCACAAAGCACCATGTAGATGAGACTAGAAAAGAAAATTCCTACTGTATATCATAACAAAAACACTAAGTACACCCCGAAAAAGAAAGTATCTTGAAAGCTGAAAGAGTAAAAACACAAGCCACATATAAAGAAAACCCATCAGATTAATAGCTGAGTTCTTAATGGAAACTTTAAAATCCAGAAGGGCCAGGGGCAAAGCATTCCAAGTCCCAAATGACAATGATGACCAACCTATACTTATAAGCACAGGAAAGCTATTTACTATAGTTGAAGGAGAAAGAAAAACATTCTATGATATAAACAGCCTTTAAAATTTATATTCAACAAACCAAACATAAGGAAAATACAGAAATCAATGCGTTTGGAGTGAAGAGAAGAATGAGAGTAGCCAAGGGACTGTAGAGAGAAACATGAGGCCATGATTATGAAAACACAAAGTACCACTTAGAACACAAATAACAATACCCCAAATCAATAACACAAAGACCTCAATCAACACACACATTTCAATAGTAACTTTAAACATTAATGATCTTAATTCTCTGATCTAAAGACACAAGTTGAATCAGTGGATCAAAATGTATCCTTCTGTTTTTTGTGTTTTTTTTTTTTAAATAAGGATCACATTTTAGCTTTGAAGATAGGTATTACCTTACAGTAAAAGGATGGAAAAAAGTACTCCAATCAAATGGAACCAGGAAGCAAGAAAGCATTGTTATCCTAGTATCTGAAAAAACAGAGTTCAAACTAAAATTAATCAGGAGAGATAAAGAAGGATACTTCATTTTAATAAAGAGAACAGTTCTTGGTTGAAAATACATGATTATTGAAAACATATGCATCAAATCCTATTACACCCAGTTTCATACACTTTAAGGTAAAAATTAGTATCAATTTAATAATAGTATGGGATTTTAATATCCTACTTTCTCTAATAGACAGGTCATTCAGACAAAAAGAGTAACATCAGAATTAATTGACATCCTTTTTCAGACTTAACAGGTATCTACAGCATATTTTGCCAAAACACTCTACTCAAGAGCATACAGAAGATTCTCTAAAGTGGACTCAAAGTGAAACTTTATAAGTTCAAAGGCATTTAAATAACTCCATGTACTGTATCTGACCATAATGCAATAAAAATGTTGACAGCAAACAAATCTCTAGTAAATACACAAACTCATGGAGATTAAATTACTCATTACTTAGTGAACTAACCAAAGAAGAAATCAAGAAAAAAAAAATCCTCAAATTAAATAAAAACAAAAAATACAACTTAACACATATTATGTGGAAATTAAGATCAGTACTATGAGAGAAATTTATAGTTGTAATTGCCCATGGTTAAAAAAATCAAAGAGACAGAGAAAGAGAGAGAAAGCCCTAACTCCATAGGCCTGCCTATCTCCCAGGGAGCCAGCTCTAGCAGCAACACAGGTGAGACACCCCCATTCCAAAATCTCTGTCTGTTGGGACCCTATAGAGCCCAGTAGACATGGGCTCTGCCCTGTCCTGTCCGAACTCCATTTTCATACCTGTTTGCACCTTCATCTGCACTCTCAGATTGACACATTGCCATCTGACCCCACAGTTCTGCCTGCCTCTTGGGAGCTCTGCTCTAACCCAGGACACCCAAGCCAGCCACCACCAGAGACAACCAGATGGCTAAAGGCAAGTGCAAGAACATAATCAACAGAAGCCAATGCAATTGGCACCATCAGAACCAGCTCTCCTTCTACAGCAAGCCCTAACACACATGAAACTACAGAAAGAGAACAGGAACTACAGAAGCAAGCATCACCAACAGAATACAAGATATGAAAGAGAGAATCTCAGGTGTAGAAGATACTATAGAAGATATTGATACATCAGTAAATGAAAATGCAAAATGTAAAAAGTTTCTAACCCAAAACATCCAGGAAATTTGGGACAGAATGAAAACACCAAACCTAAAAATAATAGGAATAGAAGATGATGAGAATTCCTAGTTCAAAAGGCCAGAAAATAACTTCAACAAAATCATAGAGGAAAATTTCCCTAATATAACTAAGAGATGGCCATAAATGAACAAGAAGCCTACAGAAAACCAAATAGATGGGACCAGAAAAGAAAATCCACCTGTCACATAATAATCAAAATACTTAATATACAAAATAAGGAAAGACTATTAAAGGCTACAAGGTAAAAAGATCAAATAACATACAAAGGCAGACCTATCCGAATCACACCTGACTTCTCAACAGAGATTTTAAGAGCCAGGATATCTTGGACAGATATCTTGAAGACCCTAAGAGATCATAGTTGCCAGCCCATACTACTATACCCAGCAAAACTCTCAATCACAATAGATGGAGATACCAAGATATTCCACGACAAAACCAAATTTAAACAATATCTTTCTATTAACTGAGCTCTATGGAGAACTACACCAAAGAAAACAAACTACACCCTTAGCAAACACACACACACACACACACACACACACACACACACACACAAACACAAACACACACGCATACAACCACCTCTAACAACAAAATAGCAGGAATTAACAATCATTTGTCATTAATATCTGTCAACATCAGTGACTCAATTCACCAATAACGAGACAAAGGCTAACAGACTGGATATATGAGCAACATCCATCATTTTGCTGCATACATGAAACACACCTCAGCAACAGAAACATTCACTGCCTTAGAGTACCCTTTTTGCATGTGAGTGTCCTTGCAATTGGGGCATAGGTGTTCAGAAACTTGAGGGGTAACTGGGAAGTGGGATATCATGGGATGTGGGGGGGTTCGTGGAGGGGGTAACTGGGAAGTAGGATATCATTTGAGATGTAAACAAATGGAATGATTAATTTAAAAAAGGAATAGAATTAAAATATGAAATTAATTTTTAAGAAAAAACAAACCTCTGTGCATAGCTAAACACACACACACACACACACACACACACACACACACACACACACCAATCAAGTAAAGATGAAGCATCTTTGCCAGCTCAACATCTGACAGGAAATATCTAGAATATGCAAGAATTCAAGGTAACAGGGTCAAAAACAAAACAAAAACAAACAAACAAACAAAACCATTGATCTATTCAAAAGTTGGGCCTGGGATCTGAACAGAAAGTTCTCTAAAGAAGAAAAAAAGGGTAACAAATATTTTTATAATGTTCATTGACCCTATCAATTGTGCAAATCAAGACAACTTTGAGATAGTATTGTATACTAGTCAGAATTGCCAAGTTCATCAAAACAGCCAAACCCAAATGATGGAGAGGATGCATGGAAAAGGGAACAGCCATTCATTCTTGGTGGAATTGCAAAGTGGTACAGGCACTATGGAAATCATTGTGGAGATTCATCACAAGCTAAAAATACATCTATCACACGACCTGGCTACACTACTTCTTGACATATGCTCAAAGGATTTGGCATTCTCCTCCAGGGATACTTGCTCAACTACATTCACTGGTTCTGTAGTCACACCAAGGCTAGGATATAACACAACCTAAATGCCATTTAACTGATGAATGGATACTGAAAATGGCTATAGCCTTGGAATAAATTAAGCTCAGAGAAGAGATGTAGCCAGCCCTCATTTACTGTGATAAATGGCCAAGATATATACCTGTACATGGGAGGTACGATTTGCTGCAGTGTAGCCCAGCAAATACATATGACTTGTACCACAGAGGTACGCATACCAAAGCACAAACTTGAACTGTTTTCCTTGTTCCAGTGGGCAGCAGGGTTTTTATATTATTGCAAGCCCTTTCATCAATACAAGTTTGCTTGAATGCTTAAGAGGGGTCACTGTTTTTAATTATTACTAGAACACACTTCATTGTTAGACTATGAAGATGCTAGCACACACACTTGGGGAAATGAGCCATCGAAGCATGAGGACCAGAGTTCAGATCCCCAGACCCACACAAAAGTCTGGGCATGGCAACTCATATCTGTAATCATAGTGCCAAAGGGACATAGGCAGTTTCCTTGAGCTTTCTGGCCAGGCAGTCTAGACAAACTGATGAACTGTAGAGTCAGGAAGAGACCCTGTCTCAAAAGCTAAGTTAGAGTGACTAAGGAGGTCAGCAGTGTAGATCTCTGACCCCTACATATGCATGTAAACATGTGCATGCACACATTTGCACATATATGAGCATGTACGAACATATGCAAGGTTCTTGCAGAGTCCATCAAACTATTCTTAGAATGTATGTGCACACTTAAATGACACAGAAAATGGGTTTATTTATACAATTCATTCTTTTTTACATTTCCCCCCTTTCTCTCTCTCTCTCTCTCTCTCTCTCTCTCTCTCTCTCTCTCTGTGTGTGTGTGTGTGTGTGTGTGTGGTATGCATTTATGTTTGCATGTGTGTGTGAGGGGTCATGCGCATGGAAGCTCAATATGGGTATGAACGATTATCTGGTACCATAACCACCCCAAAATATTCACTGATGCAGGTCTCTCAATCAAACCAAGAATTCAACCGTGACTATTTTCATTGGTTAGCTTGCTCTGGAGACCCTATATCCATCATCCAAGCATGCCACATGCCCCCTACCTTTATGAAGTGCTGGAGATGGGAACTTTGGTCATTGTACTTATCTAGCAATAACTTGTAGCCAGAGACACATTTACGTGGACCATACTCCAAACCCTTAGCTTCTGGTATCACTTGCTTTGGCTGTCTAGATATTGAAAAGTAAAAATTTGCTAATATTATTCTTTTTCCTCTTTTCATAACTCTCTTGGGTTTCAGGCTTACTTAGGCATACATTTAATCTTACAGTTTCCAGATTTCCACTAAAGACAGTTTGAAGTAAATTTAACTCTTAAAGTAGAACACTTCACTAGAAACAGCCTCATTCTTCTTTCATCTAAGACCAGAGCTCTGATAAAACCCTGACTAAATTAACTAGAAAATCTTGTACAAAGGTCCCAAGCCAGAAGAAAGTCATCTCATGCTATAGCCACATTATTGTACAACATTGTTACCTGCTGAAAGTGGTGCTTTTGCTAACACCAGACTTTACTGGAGAAGTATTTAATCTTGTCTCATTTTCAGAACTACAATAACTTTCTTTTCTCTACATGCTAATGAGCCTGATACACCCCTTTCTGTGTTCTGAGGTAACGGCAATTTCAATATATTCAATAGCAACTGGCCTTTATTGAGGCAGAAGGTCTTTTGCCCTGCAGCTATATCTGAAAGCTGCTTGGAATGAGATTGTGACTTCATAATAAAACTTGTTCTGTAGAAATTGCCACTGGACTCTCAGTGCTTCTCTCTCTCTCTCTCTCTCTCTCTCTCTCTCTCTCTCTCTCTCTCTCTCTCCCCCCCTCTCTCCTCCTATTGAAGGAACAATGCAGTCACATTTATAAGGTTTATCTTTCATTATCCCTTGTCTATTCTTCTATTCTTTTACTTTAAAGGTTTTTACCTCTTTAAGGCAATTTTCTTGTTGCTTGCTTCTTTATGTTTTAAAATAAAATTGTAGCTAAATTTATTGAAGAATACCTGAATGTGAAAAAACAATGGGACCTTCACAAACTACCGTGTGATGTGAAAAAACAAACAAACAAACAAACAAACAAACAAGTAATGCATATTGCATCTCAGAGATATATAGACAGACAGACAGACAGACAGACAGACAGACATAGAGACAGGTAGATAGAAGAAAGACAGATGACAGACAGATATGTGATAGTCAGACATAGATAAAAATGAAAAGAAACCAAAGGATTTTGTCTTACTCACTGAGCACAATTTAAAAAGACATACACACATGACAGTAGTAAAAAAAAATTAATAGAGCCTGAAGAAACACAGTGTGATTTGAACCCTCAATCAACTATGGCTGTTTGCAAGCAGATTTTTTTTCACATTTTACATTAATGTTGATTATACTTTTTATTTTTATATTTATTTATTATTATTATTCTTTAATTGTTTTTTACTATCCAGTCATTATCCCCCTCCTGGTCCACCTTCTGACAGTTCCACATACCATTCTTTCTCCCCCATCTCCAAAAGGATGTCCTCATCTCCCATTCCCACCCTCACACCACTAGACCTCCTTACTTCCTGGGGCCTCAAGTCTCTCCAGAGTTAGGTGCATCTTCTTTTACTGAGGCCAGACCAGGAAGTCCTATGCTATATATGTAGACAGGGGCCTCATATCAACTGATGTATCCTGCCTTGTTGGTGGCTCAGTGTCTGAGAGATCTCGGGGAGGTCCAGGTTAGTTGAAACTACTGTTCTTCCTGTGGGGTCACCATCCTCAGCTTCTTCCAGCCTTTCCCTAATTTAACTACAGATGTCCCTAATTTATGTCCATTGGTTGGGTGTTCGTATCTGCATCTGATTCTTTTAGCTGCCAAGAAGAAATTTTAATTTCTTTCAATTGCCTTGTATATACATGGAAGCTGTTAGATCAGTATAGAGTTATCTGTGGTTGACTGTGACCTTCTATGACTCAAATAAAAATCTTTGTAGTTTAGCTGTGTTTTAACCATGACATTTCTTTCTGTGGCAATAATATTAATAATAAGTAACAATAATAACAATCATAACCAAAATCATAATCTCTGACCAAAAGCAACTTAGGGGAAGAAAGGGCTTATTTCTGCTTGCATTTCTAAGTTACAGGGCTGGAGAGATGACTCAGTGATTAAAGCACTGACAGCTCTTTCAGAGGTCCCAAGTTCAATTCCCACCAATCATATGCTGGGTCACACTTCCAAGTTACAACCATCATTGGGGAAACTCAGAGTACTAACTGAAGCAGACACCCTGGAATACCTAACTCACTTACCACATATTTCAAACAGCCAAGATCTACCTGCTTAGGCATGGTACCACCACAGAGGGCTGGGCTTTCTCACATCAAGACAGTGTCCCACAAACAAGTCAATAGGCCAATCTGATAGAAACAATTTTTCAACTGAGGTTCCCTCTTCCCAGAAGACTCTAGATTGTGGGTATTTCACAAGAAAACCGAATCAGCAAACCTGTGATTCAAAAGACATCACAGACATAGAATTTATTCAGGCTAAATAAGGGGTCTTCTGGAATATGTTCATAGTCAGTCTCCAAGAGTTTCAGAGGTGCTGAGGTGACAGTTGCCTGAACATTCAGTAGCTGGAAAAAAAATCTAATCACTTTAAGTGCAAGACAAAGTTTTCAAATGCTATACAGTTACCTGTATTTTTTTAAAAGTTCAGTAAATCTTGTTGGGAATTTCTCAAATAACCTTTTTCTGGTTCCATTTTTATCTTACTTTTCTTAGACCTCGAGTTGTCAGCTGTTCAGTGTGAATGGAAGATTTTATTTTTATATATACAACACATTGAAGGAACCATACCTTTCTGAACATTCTTTGAAGAAAATGACCTCTTACCTACAGAATTGCCAAGGCATTTGTACTAAAAAATTGCTCTTTTCTCTGAAGGCAATTTGGTATATTTTGATTTATGATCTTGACGTGTTTTAAAGATTAAGAAAATGCTCAATTCGTTTCTCTGTCTGAGGCTCAAAGATCTACTTCTTAGTTCTAGATGCTTAATGTTCAGTATCCAAAAATAATTGCTGAAGTGATGAGTTCAGTTCTTAAGTAGGAAGTAGAGATTCTGTTGGCCTGATTAAGATGGCATTGGGGGAAACTGAGGCAGTTTAGGGGGAGGGAAGATATGCTTGAAAGTCAAATACATTCTCTTCTAGCTCTTTTCCTGTAGAATCAGGCATCTTGATTGATCAGAGATGTTCTAAGGATGCATCCTTGGAACCCATATTTACCAGGAATTGACAGTATTTATTGGTACAAATGAGAAGCAAATATTAGAACAAAAAAGCTCTTGGATATTTCAATATTCATATCTTATAATGTAAAAATATAATATTTGGTTGGACTGATTTGGTAAAAGTTGATTTTGATTTGAATTTGGATTCTATTGATCCTGAATTCATCTTGGAAATGTGTATTGAGGCATGAAGAAAGAGCCCTTCAGTTTTGGGCCACACCTGACAAAAGACACAGCTGGTTCTGTAAGTTGCCCTTTACTGGCCCTTTTTTCTCCATTCTGTAAAATTAAGGTGTAAGACTATTTTTGATGTATGTATCTGTCTGTCTATCTATGTATATATGTTTGTTCATGTGTGTACATGTATGTTATGTATATGTATGTGCTTATGTGCATTCAGGTTACATGTATACATTGTATGTAAGCTCATCATTTCTATCAATTTCTATTTATTCTTTTATTTAGAAGTCTCACTCTAGGGCATACTCTGCCCTTTTCTGCTCCACACTTTTTCTATCAGAAGTTTCAGTTGACTGTCTTAGTGCTTTCCCAGGAAATTTTCAGTGGATGATTTTAGTATCTTATATAATGATATTTTGGTATTATCTATCATCTATCTCCCTATCTCCCTATCTATCTATCTATCTATCTATCTATCTATCTATCTATCATCTATCTATCTTCTATCTATCTACCTACTTACCTGTATATCATCTATTTATTATCCATTTATCTGTCTATATTCATCCATCTATCCATATATTATCTATTTATCTATCCATCCATCTGTCATCTTTCTATAATCAAGCTAATTAAATGTATATCTATATGTTCATACTTTAACATTTATTTTACTCAAGCTTGCTATATACTCAGCAAACTACTCATTAAAAACAGAAAGCATGCTGCCATAAAACATTCTTTGGGCAATATAGAACAAAAGTTGATTATTTTAGATTCTTTGCTTCTGTATCTCTTACTGATGCTGAGGACATTGAGATACCATCTTTATGATGGTATCTTCTAGAATGGTTCTATGAGGCTCCATCTCATTGGTAGAGCTAAGACTTTGCTACTCATGACCAAAACAAAGGTTCAGGTTTACCTTCAATGAAAAACCATCCTTAGGTATATGCCCAGGAGTGGTATAGCTGGGTCTTCTGGTAGTACTATGTACAATTTTCTGAGGAACCATCAGACTTATTTCCAGAGTGGTTGTACAAGCTTGCAATTTCACCAACAATGGAGGAATGTTCCTTTCTCTCCACATCCTCACCAGCATCTGCTGGGCATATACCCAAAAGATGCTCCAACATATAACAAAGACACATGTTCCACATTATGTTCATAGCAGCCTTATTTATAATAGCCAGAAGCTGGAAAGAACCCAGATGTCCTTCAACAGAAAAATGGATACAGAAAATGTGGTACATCTACACACTAGAGTATTACTCAGCTATTAAAAACAATGATTTTATGAAATTCTTAGGCAAATGAATAGAACTAGAAAATATCATTCTGAGTGAGGTAACTCAGTCACAAAAGTACACATGATATGTACTCACTGTTAAGTGGATATTAGCCCAAAAGCTCAGAATACCCAAGATTCAATTCATAGACCATGTGAAGCCCAAGAAGGAAGACCAAAGAATGAATGCTTCAGTCCTTCTTAGAGGGGGAACAAAATACTCACAGGAGGAAATACAGAAACAAAGTGTGGAGCAGACTGAAGGAAAGGTCATCCAAAGACTGCCCCACCTGGGGATTCATCCCATATATAGACACCAAACCCAGACACTATTGGGGATGCCAAGAAGTGCTTGCTTACAGGAGCCTGATATAGTTGTCTCCTGAGATGCTCTGACAGAGCCTGACAAATTACAGAGGCAGATGCTCAAGGCCAATCATTAACTGAGCTTGGAGTCCCCAATAGGGGAGTTATAGAAAGGACTGAAGGAACTGAAGGGATTTGCAACTCCATAAGAAGAACAAAAATATCAACCAACAAGAACCCCCCCTACCCCCCCCCAAGCTCTGAGGAACTAAACCACTAACCAAAGAGTACACATAGAGTGACCCATGCATGGTTCTAGTCACAGATGTAGCAGAGGATGACCTGTGGGTCATTAATGGGAGGAGAGGCCTTTGGTCCTGTGAAGGCTCAGTGCCCCATTGTAGGGGAATGCCAGGGTGAAGTAGTGGGAGGGGGTGGATGGGTGGGGTGGAGCCCCCTCATAGGAGCAGGGGAGGGGGGGTGTGATAGGGGGTTTGTGGAGGGGAAACTGGGAAAGGGGTTAACATTTGAAATGTAAAAAATAATTATCCAATAAAAGATAAAAAAACAAAAACAAAAACGCATCCATCTTTCTTTAATTTCCCTTTCTTCTTGATTTCTCTTAGGCTTTATTCTTGTGGTGTGTGTGTGTGTGTGTGTGTGTGTGTGTGTGTGTGTGTGTGTACTATGTGTAAGTGAGTATGGCTGTTTGTGTGAATTTGGCTGTATACATGACACACAGTGTATACAGGTGTTGCTCCTCATGCTCTAATCATGTTTAAGAAGAGTCTCCTTGCTGTTTGCTGCTATGCATGCTAGGCGAGATAGCCCACAAGCTTTGAAAAATCTTCCTTTTTTATTGACTCCCATCATTCTAGAATTCCAGATGCATGCTACTGTTTCCTGCTTTATATGGTTTATCAGATTCTGAACTCAAATTCCCATATTGTGTGGCAGATACTTCACAACCTAGGTAGTCCAGGTTTTATTTATTAATTTTAAATATATACTTTGTGATATTTACAATTTAATGAAAGTGTCTGTTGAAATATAACTCTTAATTCTAGTTTATAATTTTATATTCCATCTGTCATGTCCAGTTGGTTTTAGTAGAGGTTAAGTGAAAAGTTGTAACCCATCACATGTCTTTCTGAAATAACTTCTCTCATTTTTTTTTTCCGCCCATAGTTTCTGCTCAGGTATTTCCTGCCTATTTAGCTTGGATTTTCCCATCCCCATGTCATCCATGCTTCTTCATCTGGCTTCTCCCATGACATCCCTGCTTCTTCAGCATGGATTCTTCTATCCCTCATGTCAGCCTTCACTTTTTTGGCTCCAGATCTTAGTCCTCAGCCTGGAGTCTACTTCTCCATTGTATATAATCCTTGGGTTTAAAAGACCATTGTCTTTTAAGAGATCATTGTCTCTTAATATGATTTCAAACTAGACTCTCATGGAGCCATAACTATATTTCTCGCCACAAAGGACACTCATTTGAGTATTTGTCAGGTTTAAATGTTTGAAGCAGAATGCTGGATTTATTTCAAATTTGCATCCTCCCTTTCACTTCCCATTGTTGAAGGAGTGCTACCCTTTCCTGCTGCTCCTCAGTGACCTGCCATTGAACCTGGATTTCAGTCTTTCTCTGGAGCTTATCACTTCCAGGATCGTCAGCAAATCCCTTTGCTTTGCCTTTCAGATATCTGAAGTATGATTACTATCATTATTCAACATATCCATCCAGACACACTGGCCCCAGTCACCATCATCTTCAGAGAGAACTCCACACCTCAATCTTTCATCTTCCAAAACTCTGATCACTTTTACCTAATTTCTCTGCTCTTAGGGTTTTGGGTTTGTAATGTGGCTGGGGCAATGGTGACCACACCTGAGAGCTTCACTTTACTAAGCTTACCAATTTTAAGGGAGTCATTAGATTAATGTGTCCAATGACTAGCAATAGAAGGCATTTGTAGAGTGTCTGTTACATTTCTCACCACAGTATGCAAATGCCTACCTTAAAGCACTTCAGTGACAAAGGGTTTATTTTAGTTGATGAGTTTAGAAGTTCAGTCCACAGTTGGTCTCATACGCTTTGGATGAATGTCATTGCAGTCAGTGTGTGTAGCCAAGAAGAACTGTTCTCCTCATATGGACAACATGCAGAGGCACAAAGGGACCAGGAACATTTTGGCCCCCAAGCACCTAATCCCTGGGAACTATACCCTTTACCTAGATTCTGACTCCTCAGCTTGGAGCCTAAGGTAGAATTATTCAACCATACCAATGGTTAATTTACTTATCCATTTTCCTATAGCCAAAGAGGGTAAGAGTTCAGGTAGTCACAGTTTTCATTGTCCCTCAAAATTAAAGCATTGGAGGTGTTTGTCCAGGACTAAATATCTGGGTTAATTTGCTCATCTACTCATCCTTTCATTACACATGTGCGGGGTGAGTGTCTGTGGTGGGATAGACATTGCTCTTCTAGTTCTTAGGACTACAAACATAGATTAATCTCCAGCTCTGATCTAGTGGGGCTAAGTGTCTCATAGGAAGACAATTATCAAATGTGTGATTGTGGTACAATGAGCTATGTGCTGGGCTGGGAGAATTCCCTAAGAATTCAGAGTCTGAGGATAGAAAGCCTTTGAACAGGAATCTTCTACACAATGCCAACTTGTGAAACAGGCCCAATATTTTGGTTTCTAAAAGTGACCTTGGGTAGGTTAGAATGAGAAGTAGGAACTTGCTTATTTGCTTTCCACGATACTTTTTACAAGTACACTTGTGTGTGTGTGTGTGTGTGTGTGTGTGTGTGTGTGTGTGTGTCTGTGTCTGTGTGTCTGTGTATGTAGAAGAATGTCACAGCATCTGTATGAAGGTCAGAGGACATTGTGCTGAAGTTGGTTCTCTTCTTCTACCATGAATGTCCAGTGTACTGAACTTAGGTGGTTAAGCTGCTGAGCCATCTTGCCAGCCTGTGCTCCTAGATCTTAGCAAATCAAAGCAGGGAAGGTGAATTTGCAAACCTACAGGATTTTTACTATTACCTAGAAACTAAGAAAAACTGAAACAGAAAAAAAAATGCTATTTCAAGAGTTTCTGGGTCACCTTCCATAGAATGCAGGACTTGCATGGCTTTCTCTGGGTTCCTTAGCCAGGCCTCACTGAGATGCAGTAATCTTCTCGAGAGTCTTGGCCTTGTTGCACTCCACACAGAAGAAACTGGAAAAACATTTAATGCAGGAGAAAGAGCTTATGGATAATGATGGGAAGAAACAAGACAAATCATACATCTATGTGCATCTTCATGCCTGAGCAGGCACACAAGCATAAAAATGGGCAGAGGCCAGAGCTTGACCTTGGGCTTGGTTCCTCAGGAGATGGCCACTTTATTATTAGACAGAATTCCTCACTGGGGCCTAGTGCTTGATGATTCAGGATGACTGGCTGACCAGTGAGCCCCAAACATACGCCTGTCTCTACCTCTCCAGTGGACTATAAACTTGCCACATGATGACATGTTCACAAGGCAGAAGTTTGAATAGGAGTGTATTCTAGCATCTCTACTTCATGGCTGTTTGCTTTTGTATAGGGCAAATCCTTGTGATTTGAAAATGAGCATAGTATCTATAAGATTATACATAAAACATATTGAATGCAGTAAGACTTCACCAACATTATTAATTGTTACTCTCACTGTAACAATTAATGAATATGTAAATTGCTTGGACAAGCATTGTGCAGCACATGCTTTCCTTCCCTGCATGCCTTGCTCTACTCTTCCCTTCTTTTGTCCCTCCCTCTCTTTTTCCCTTCTTCCCTATTTCTCTGTCTCCCCCAGTCCACTGCTTTCTTATTGCCATCTCTTCTTACCTTCCTCCCATTGTTTCTTTCTCTTGTTCTTTCTGACATTGTCTCATCCTACAGCTCAGTCTGACTCAAATATTAACCTCATAGCAGACTGGCTTTACACAGATCCCCCTGCCTTGGCTTATGTTGAGATTATAACTACACATCACATCTGACCTGGTTTTCCTTACTGTTGTCTCTAGTGCTGAGCATGTGTGCCTCACATACTCAGAACTCTGGTTTTCTTCTTATTTAGCAGCTCAGGTATGATCAACTGACCACCTTGCCTTGATCATATTCGTTCAATATTTTGCTGCCTATGTGAGTCTCTGTGATTGTATTTCCTAAGTCAGCATCGTCTATAAGGGCAAATCCTGATCTGGGTTCTGACACACTATCACAAGGACATGAGTCACTCTCCTTTTCCTCAGCCTATCAATAGTAAGGCTTAGATACTAGATCCTTCCTGTGGCTCTTTCTTAGCTCTGTCTACTTTTCCATGTTCTGCCACCTCCCTGTACATGCCCAAGACAAGATGAACCTCTTTTCTCTCCCAAACTGGTTATCTTTACAAGAACTTTTGGAAAGAAAATGCTATTTATTGCAAGATTCATTCAGGTATTATATGTGTTGGAATTGGGGTGGAGGAAAAACATGAAATTGTTAAAATGTGATAATTTTCCAATTAAGTCATGTGGTGTCTGAGGTATTCAGAGAACCTTTCAAAACTCCAGATGACTGGACACACTTAACCAGCTTGAAACTTTTTACTATGCCAGATGTAGATTCCTGGGATTGGAAGGTGCTAGAAACCTTATGAAGACATTTGATTTGTTGTGGTTCCTATCTACTGGGAAAGAAGGTAGGAGAGTGCTCAACCAGGAAGGGAAAAAGTCAGTACAGAAAGGAAATGTCACCAGTTGTACCCTTAATTTGGACCTTTGTCACCAAGCACAGCATTCACAGCCTTTACCTTGCAGCATCTTTATGAAATATGCATATTTTTATACCATAACTTGTTGGGATATATTAGGCACATAAAACTGTGGTTTTAAATGGAGGAGCACCAATACACTTAAGAACAAATGCAAGAAAACACAGGATAATACAAACAAATTCATTTTGTAAATACATGCTTAGTGTGAGTTATAAGTAATTATAAAGTAATTATGCAAATTACCAAGTGACAGTGAGTTAATATAGCAGATATTTAAGGAGCAGATTATTGTTGTTCAGCTTTTTGCAATACTAATGTTAATTACCAAAGGCTGTGCTACAGCTTGGCAAGAAAGTGAGTACTAGCGGATGCCTGAGGACATTAGGGGCAGAGAGACACCAGCCTACCTGAAAACTGTGTGAAATATGCAGACCTTTTCTCAATTTTTAAGAGTTTTAAGTTTATTCTTTGACAATTTTATAGTGGCATATATTGTCTTTTGATCACATTCACTCCAGTTAACTTTTATTCCCCTCTCACTCCCCACGAATCCTTTCTTCTTTCCAAGTCTTTCTTCTACTTTCAGGTCTCTTAAACTATTTTGCTTTTATGTTTTGTATTATTTATGTGTACATGTGTGCCTGTGGATGCAGGATACTGCAGGGAAGAAGCAGACATTGGATTCCCCTGAGCTAGAGTTACAGGCCATTGTGAGCCAGCTGTTCTAGGATCTTGGAGGCCAACTCCAGTCTTCTCCCAAAGTAAAAATGCTCTTAGCTCTTAAGCAGGCTCTATTTGGTGACTCACTGAGTTTAATTAGGGTTACTTCCATGGTGACAAGTGTAGAGGTCATTTACTAGACTCACCAGTTGCTACATCTCTGAAGAAAAAAGACCCATCGCCTACAGCAGCCATGAATTCTCAATTTTCTTGATGCCTGAACCTTAAAGAACACTTCAGTTCAGTGTTCATAAGCTGATGCTGGTAGGCAGTGATAACATTTCTTCTGGAAGACATCTAACAAGACAAAATTCACTGAGGAGCACAGGGCGTTCTGGGTAAGTTTGAAAAAAATCAATGCAGTTCTTAATGTAATAATAATGGGAAGAAATCACAGAAATAACACAAGGCGTAGTGTGTCCCATAAATGGTTCTGTTTGTGTAACATTTTAATTTTACCATTGGTCTTAGGGTTTCTATTGCTGTGATAAACAACATGACCAAAATGACCTGGGGAGGAAAGTTGATTTCAACTTGATTTCAGTCCATCCCTGAGGAAACCCAAGGCCAAGAACTCAGGGCAGGAACCTGGAGTCAGAAACTGATGTAGAGGCCATGGATGAGAGCTGCTTTCTGGCTTGTTCCTAACGGTTTGTTCAGCCTGTTTTCCTACAGCATCCAGGACCATCAACCCATGGGTAGCAATACCCTCAGTGACCTGGGTCATCCCACATCAATCATCAATCAAGAAAATGAATCATAGGTTTGCTACATTTCTCAGTTGAAGTTTCCTCTTCTAAAATGGCTATAGCTTGTGACAAATTGACATACCACCCAATATAATTCCAGACAACATAGCAGTCACAGTGTAGGGTGTAGGGTATCTGTGTTCTTATTTGTATGGTGGCATGTGTCACTTCACAGTGCATGTATGGAGAACAGAGAGCAACCTTGAGTCCTGTTCATTAGGCACCTTCTGTCTTTTATCTGGGACAAGGTCTCTCATTATCTTAGAACATCACCAGGCTAGCTGACTCACAAGCTTCCAGGGATCTGCTCGGTCATCACCTCCTATCTCACAGCCCTTTGATTACAAGTGCTCTGTAGCTATTGTACCATGGGTTTTTACATGAGTTCTGGGAATCCAAACTCAGCTTCTCCTGCTTGAGAGGCACTAAGTGTTTCCCCTTCTATGTTGTGTGAATCTACTTGGATGGTGATGTCTAACTTATACTTGGGCTTCACTTTCAAGGTGAGAGTTCTTTAGAGTCTAATATGCCACTGAATAGTAGTTTTATAATCACTGGAGAAATTAAAAAAAAAAAAAAAGACCCACTAACAATGCACAAGTAGGCATGCTCAGGATCTACCCAGCAATAAATCAGTTGACTCTCAAATCATTGCATAAGCTATTCCTGTGTTGGTCTCTACTGCAGTAGAGAGTAATGTTAATTGTTTAAAGCTCAGTGAGGCTATTAGAAGACAGACTTCTGACTTTGATGACTGGTCTACTTATTCTTCACAAAAGGAGGTCAGTGCCTTTTCAGTTAGAAGAGAACCTTTCTTTTAATATTTTGGTGTGGAGACAGCTTTAGCTGTTGTTATTCAGGTGCCACTTCCCTTTCTTTTTTGTGGTAGGGTCTCTCACTGTACTGGAATTTGGTGATGACACCAGACTGGCTGGCAGTGAGTGTCAGAGATCTGCCTCCCTACCTCTGAGATTATCAACCTGTGCCACAGGCTCAGCTTTTTACAGGTGTTCTATGGTAGAACTAAGATTCTCATGCTTGCAAAGCAAGCACTTGCCTGAGTGAGCATATTCCCAGTACTGAGAGATCCCCCACAACCTGGCACATCAGGTCTCCATGAGGCTAGGTGCATCCTCTCCCACTGATGCCAGACAAGACAGCCCAGATAGAAATATGAATTCCAGGGACTAGGTCTAGCCTATGTATGCCATTTGTTGGTGGTTCAGTCTCTGAGGGCCCCAAGGGTTGTTGACTCTATTGGTCTTCCTGTAAAGTTCCTATCAACTTAGGGGCTGCAATACTTCTTCCTATTCTTCCATAAGAGTCCCCAAGCTCCATCCACTGTTGGGCTGTGGGTGTCTGTATCTGTCAGAATCAGATGCTGGGTGGAGCTTCTCAGAGGATAGCCTAGCTAGACTCCTGTCTGCAAGCATAAGAGAATATCATTAGTAGTATCACAGATTGCTGCTTGCCCATGAGCTGGCTGTTACCTTAGTCTCTGCTCCATTCACAACCCCTGCATATCTTGTAGACAGAATAAATTTTGGGTCAAAAGTTTTGTGGGTTGGTTGTTGTCTCTATCGCTCCACAAGGGCTCTGCAGGAGGCAGCCTCCCCAGGCTCCATATCCTCATTGCTATGAGTCACAGCTAAGGACATTTCCATTGATTCTTGGGTACCTCCCCTATCCCAGGTTTCTGTCTCTTCTTGGAGATGCCCCCTACCTCTTCACACCAATCAGTTGCATATTTCCATTCATTCTCATGGCCATCCATCCAGCTGCCCCCTCTCCCACAACCCACACGTGAAATCTCACTAAGACACTTGCTCAACTATGTTCATAGTAGCTTTATTCATAATAGCCAGAAACTGGAAACAACCTAGATGTCCCTCAATTGAAGAATGGATAAAGAAAATGCATATGTCTACATAATGGAATACTATTCAGCTATGAAAAACAAAGACATCATGAATATTGCTGGCAAATGGATGGGTCTTGAGAATACCATCCTGGATGAGGTAACTCAGTCCAAAAAGGATGAGCATGGTATGTATTCACTTATAAGTAGATATTAGCCATTAAATACAGGATACCTAGGCTACCCCAAGGAAGTTGGACAGGAAGAAGGGCACAAGCAAGGATGCTTGAGTCTCTTTTGAAAGGGGGAATGAAATAGTTGTGGAAGGCAGATGGAGGGAGAGATCCCTTCTTCAAGTGAAGTGGTAGACATAATACTCTGCTTCATCTCATGTCTCACTAACAAAGAGTCAAAGAGGTACATTTGATTGGGAGCAAATGAATCAAAACTAACATAGCAACTCAGTAGCCAGATAGTCTCGAGGAAAAGGACTCAGTCCTCAGAGATAAGGAGCTTTGTAGTGACAATAAACAGGTCAAATCTGCCTTTAAAACATCATATTTATTCACAAAATAAAACATTTCAAACTCTTTATATGATCATCTTTATTATATTAACTGTGTGTGTGCACATATGCATGTGTGCATACATGATAAGGTATGTATAAGGAGATCTGAAGACTACTTGGGAAGGTTGGTTCTCTCCTTCTACCATGTGGGCTGTGGAGATTGAACTCAGTTTGTTTAGATGTGTCAATAAGTTCCTTTCCCTACTAAGCCATCTCAGTGACCTTTATATTATCTTCATAATTTATATATCCTTATAGTTTGCTACATTTTCCCATCCTGGCCTATACCTTTCTACACATGGTATAAGAAGAAAAACTATTTCACTAACACCCATATGCACACATAGAAACTCATATCCCAGCACAAAATACACAAGTGCTTTGACTGAAACAAAAAGTTGCAGTTGCTTACAGGAAATGGAAGAAGCAAGGGCAAGTGATATTGCTGGATGATAAGTGCACTTGTTGAAAAGCCTGAGGTTCTGAGACCAATCCATGGAACCCAAATGGTGAAAAAGAACTGACTTCTGCAAGTAGTCCTCTGACAAGCACACATGTACATATACATACAATATGACTTAGAAAGGAGACTATTAATATGCTGGTGTTGTCCAGAGTTTTTTTTTTTTTTCATTGAGTCTGGGTGTATGGAGAGAGGTGAATCTGCAGTTGAAGGATACAAGACCTTTGCTGACAGTGATAGCAATTAGCACTGCTTGTTGGAACCAGTGGATACCCAGGAGTGGGAATGCCGGTGTGGTTTCTACATCAGGAACTCTGTACCACTAGAAACTTGCTAGCAATGGAAATCATTAAAGTTTTTCCCATAGCTACTGAGTCAGAAACTGTGGGAGTGAAACTTCATGATCTGTTTTACTAAGGCCCTTTGAACTACCTGAAGAGGGAAGTGTGTGTGTGTGTGTGTGTGTGTGTGTGTGTGTGTGTGTGTGTAAATGAAAGAAGTATTGAAGGTGCAACGGAAGGCATAGGATGGGAAGAGTTGAATATCTTTCTCCTTCAGCTGTGAGTCTTTACAACTTTATCCTTTTAATCCCTTGGAATGTGGAGGGGGGGTAATAAGAACCTAAGTGGTGATGCTCAATATTATTAAAATGGTCTGACTGATGGCCTTCTATGATAGTGTTGTACTTACTGCTATGTCAAAATATCTGACAAAAGACACTTAGGGAAGAAAGGGTTCCTACTGGCTCACAGTTTCAGGGTATGGTTCATCATTGTGCATAAGGCTATGAGGCAATGGCCACGTTACGTTCATAGTGAAGAATCGGAGAGATTAATGCTGGTGACTATCTTGTTCTTTCCTTTGTTTTCAGTCTGGTACAGCAACCAGGGGGGTTTGTTTAGGGGGTCATGTTTAGTTGGGTCTTCCCATCTTACTTAACCAAATCTGGAAAATCTCACAGACATTCTCTACTCCTACATGATTTTAGATCCCATCAATTTGACATCAGTGCTAACCATCCTACTTTCCTTATGAAATAATCAAAATGGTACCTACTTTGTTGTGTCCCGTCCACATTCCTAATGCAAACATTTATCAAGTATTAGAAAAGAAACCTTGCTAAATCCATACAGATGGAACTCAGTTCAAACACCACAAATTAGCATAATTTACCTTGCATGTGGAGGCCACAAAATTCTTGGGGGAAGGATGCCTTTCAAGTCTTTTCAGCCAAAGAAACCCAATAGCTTGCCCTCATCCCTTCTGAAGCTATTAAATAGCTCATGGGGGTTAAGTTAGATTTTTCAAAGTACTATTTGAATAATATTAACTTGGAATATTTTGTTATAGCCCCCAAAGATTTAATTTTTTAAAAAATGCTCCTTGATCATTAGCACAATTGGTGTCCTCATTAATAACCTGAGCTGCCAACCTCCACGTTCTGGTTACCTCTGTGTCTCTCTGTTTGCAAGCTGGTCACAAGGAGCACTCTCAAATCATTGCATAATAATCAATTTGCTTTGCTTCTGGATTCATTAAATTGTCTTCAAGGATGCCCATTAAGCATGCATTTCTCATCAACTAAGTGGTTCAAAATAAGAGCCTTTGAACACTTCTAATTAGCTGGGTAAAGTTTAGAACAAAGTTATCAAAGACCCCAAAAGACAGGTGTTTGCAGTTTTAGGCTACACAATGCTAGTGGCTTAGTAATGTGAAATTATAAATGCACTTTTATTTATGTTTTACCCTTGAAGATCTCTTTGAAAAACTAAGATAAGAGAGAGTTCATTTATTTACAAGACTTGCCACATTTGTGAATAATGATTGTTATTTAGGTTAATTCACTTGTGTAAGAAACAATTTTTTTATGGAGAGTGGAGGGTAGGTTTTGCAAACCCTCCAAGGTTTGGGGGAGACTGGAGCCCTCAGAAGTGTAACATCTAAGAAAGAATATTATAATGCTTTGGGAGTGGGAACTTTTTTCCTAGGAAGAAAGCAACTGTAGAACATATCCTGATATAGCTATATAAAGGGAAAAGGATTTGCAAGACCACCTGTGATATTGGAGGGATGTAATGAAAAAATCAAGTAATATCTCTGAAGCATCCTCGTTCATAGTTGGCAACTTGATTGGATCTAGAATCAAGTAAGAAACACTACTCTTGAGTATTTGAGGCATTTCTAAGAAGGGTTTTCTGGGATCTAAGAAGGAAGAATAGGGGTGCTTACTTGCTTAACTTTTCTTCTTGTTGGTAAGTGCATGTATCCCTTGGTGTTGGTGTAGACACCACCAATCCTTCTTGCCACCAGAAAGCAGCTTCATCTGCTTTCTAGTGTGGACTGCAAACAGCCACACAGGAATTTCTCAGCCCTTCCGAGCCACACTAGAACTGCTAAGTCATCCAGCTTCGTGGACTGAGCAACTATAGGGTTGAGCATACAGATGCCCACTGTTAGACTATCCAACCGCTGGTAGCAGTAGTCCAGTCTAGTAGAGCTCTTTAATAACACACACACACACACACACACACACACACACACACACACACACTTGATTTCTCTTGAGATCCCTTACTAATGCAGTCATTTCAGGAAATCAGTTATCAATTATCAATCCTAGTTGTAAATTGTAATTATTGATAAGATTTGAACAAATATTCATGGCTGATCCTCGACCCAAGTCAAAATTTCTGCTTATAGTATACCCATATCACAGTGTGGTATACCCAAAAACTATAGTACTTTTTAAAAAGGTGCTCAGATTATTCAGATGGCAGCTGATGTTGAAGATTCTTGTCTTAGAATAAACTAGTCATCAGTTTTTAGATCCAGAAGTAGAGCTATTGGGGTTTACCTGGAATACAGGCATGAGTCATTCTTCTTACAGCTATGATGCAAAAATATTTCTAAGTAGTTAACTATTTCTACATGGTATGTTTTTAGAACAATACCCTTGAGACAATTCAAACATTTTTAGAATTTTTTTTAGTTGCTCCACTAAATCTTTAAACTATTGTCTGATTGAACTTTACATTAGTGAATATTAAAATGACTTTGCATTTGAGCCAGTTATACCAGCATCCAATAATCAAGTCTGTTAGGTACTTACAGCCAAAACAATGCTATTATAGCCCACTATTTCAGAAAGTAGCAGATTATTGTAGCAGGAAAATAATGGTAGACCATGCAGGTTTCAGGTACTGAGAACACCGCAACAAGGGCTTATCCATTACTGTGGATAAGGAAGCAGAGATAACAGGTCAGAACCATGGATAGGTTCAACATTCAAAGCCCCAGAATTAAGGATACTATTTTTTTTTTTTTACAGTCATACAAAACCTTCAAGATACTGTTAGAAGTTGGAGGACCAGACATTCATAGCATAATCTTATGGAGAAATATTTCAGTTTTAAGCAATAACCCTAAGCACACAGGTGAGTCTGATAGAAGACCTGGACTTCTAATCTAGAAATAGAGCTGACAGAAAATGGAGAGCAAAGTCTAATATAAACATTTAGAACTAAAGAACATATATATATATATATATATATATATATATATATATATATATATATATATATATATATATGAGGTTTACAGGAATGGTCTCTAACTGATAGGGACTGATAGTCAAGCAATGATCATCTACATACTGGGGAGAACAAGGGCATTGTAACTACTCAGTTCTCAAAGTTACAGTCTGTCACTGAGAGCCACAGACTCTGGAGAGCAAATGCAGGAGATCTGAGGTGAGCACATGAATTAGAAAAAGGCTCTAGCCTGAAAATTAATGCTTTAAGTAGGTTTCAATTTTGGCTCAATCTAGTGAGTCAATTAGAATCGTCAAACCTTAGAAAACTCAGTTTCCTCGGTGAACATGGAAAGAAAAACAATACAATCATTATTATTTCTTTGCATAAGTGTTTTTAAATGTGTTCATACTTGAAAACCAGAAGTTACAATTTTGTTTGGCCAGGTCAGTGCTATGAACCCTTAAGTCCGTGGTGGTCCCTATATTTGAGAATGAGAGATCGTGAACCAAAAGGATTGGTCTAGTGTTCTTCTGAATTGTCAAGTTAAACTGAACAAGGGGCTGGAAAGATGGCTCAGTGATTAAGAGTTCGTATTGGTCTTTCGGATAACCATAGTATGCAGCACCCATGTGAGGCATATTACAGTCATCTAAACCTACAGCTCCAGGAGCTTTGATACTGTCTCCTGACCTCCATGAACACCCTCATTCACATGCACAGAAACCCTCCACTGCACACAACTAAAATAAAAATGAATCTTAAAAGAAAGACTTTTTTTTGTAAGTGTCACAGATGCCCTGATGATGTTGTCAAGGGCAGAAACAATGCCAATTTAAACAACTAACATAGATACACAACTCGGCATGTTCTAAGTGGATCAGATGTCCTAACTTTATGTCCTGGCTGCCAGATGGGAGATGAGTACTTAGAACTAACATCTGGCAATGGCTATTAAATAAAGAATGAATACAAGAGTTAGTAAAGACATTTCCCCCCTTCCTTGCTTTAGGCTTTGGTTCAAACTAATTTTCTTCTGTCCTCTATTGCTTCTTATGAATGTAGAATTTTATTTTCTGGGGAATCGTAGACTCTCCAGAAGAGCATATTAAACGATTATTCTTATCACCGAAGGCTGTTCTTTGACAGGTACACTCTGAGACTAAAGAGAAACACCTTTCCCTAGAGGCAATGGAGACTGAGGATAAAGAATACATGGCATAATTCTAATGTGGTATAGTCCAGTCATGCTGGGGAAATGTGATGAATAATTCAGGAAGATATAAAGTAGGAATTTGGAACCTTTTGTGAGCACACTAGCAATCTTAGGGGGAAAAAAAAGCTAAGAAGACTTACTGAGGAATTTAGTGGGATCATTGAATGCTGCCTTGAAATTCAGTGTTATTTTTATCTGAGAAGTTGGCCCAGATCCAGAGTGTCCTGAACATGGCTGACAAGTGAGGAATGGAGAAAGTGGGGGTTGGGGCGGGGTACTAGTTGGTGAGTAATTCTAGTGGTACAAAATGAAGACCTTGCTTTGTGCCATGAAAGGGACTTCTCCATGACTATTTCAGTTATGGAGCTATGTATATGCCTTGTAACCTTAGACGTTGTTTGGCAGAATCTCCCCCTGAACTCTCAAGAGTTTCCTTAAGCTGATAAAAAGTTTAAAGTAGAAAATGTAGTGACTATACACCAGCCTTGGAGCTTTAAGCTGAGTATGTTGGCCTTCTGACCAGCAGTCCCTGTGTGGCATCCACCATTGGCAGAATGGGTGTGGTTCTTTGTGTCTTAACTCAGCACTGAGATAGAAACAATGCCTACCAGACATTAATATATACAAAATTCCTTCTAGTCATTTCAAATATATTTTATTCCCTTTTATTCTTTTATAGATGGAATAATCACATTTCTGTCATTGAATGACATTTCTTCTTTTTCTTTTCTCCTCATCCCCTCATTTCTTCTTGGTGTGTGTGTGTGTGTGTGTGTGTGTGTGTGTGTGTGTGTGTGTATTTGTATTGATGAATGCATATGAGGAAGCTAGAGGATGATACCAGGTGCCCTTCTTTATCCCTCCCTACCTATACAGCACCACTCACTGAGTCTAGAGTTCATTATTTCATCTAGAATGAGTGGCTATCAAATTCTATGAATATACCTATCTCTGTTCCCCCATCTCCAATGCTGTGATCATAGGTGCTCACAGCAAGTCCTGGCTTTTCTTTCCATGTGTGTTGGGGATCCCAGCCTAGATGCTCAGGCTTGCACACCAAGCACTCTATCCACCACTGAGCTGTTTCCCAACCCTGACATTTCTTTCTTCCTTTTCTACAAACTGAGCAAATGTCAGGCAACTTTACATTTATTTATTTTAGTGTGTTTGTGCGTGCTCACCATGCATACAGAGGATCATTTTCAGATGTCACTCCTTCTCTGCCATGTGAGACCTGGAAATTAAACTGAGGTCCTCAGGCTTGGCAGCAAGCAACTCTATCTACTGAGCTATCTCACAGGCCTCGGGCTACTTTAAAGCTGTCTAAGAACTCAAAAGTCAAAAGAAGAGAAGTTCTAGGAGACTTGACTGTAAATCCTGGTACTTATTAGTAAATTGGAGAAGTCACTCCAGATACCCTGCCTGACAGGCACAAAGAAATCACTCTCACTCAAACTTGGATTTCATTACCATAAAGGAGACAGTTTGGACAGGAATGTTCTCTCAGAACACTTCTGTCATGAAATCAGACCCCCAAACGTAGTGCTTCAAATGCAAAGTTAAGGCAAGCCAGGCAGTCTGTAGCTTTCTAATGGCACATTTCTTAGAGTTGTTCCATATGTGGGATCTAGAGTTTCAGACACAAGGATGGGTTGTACATTAATTTCATTTGAAAATAGTAAATTAAAATCACATAAAAATGAAAACGAATGCATCAGAATAGTACAAAACAAATAGGAGGAAAGGAGCCCAGGAGAAGGAACAAAAAACAGAAACTCACTCTTTCATATTCAGGAATCCTATATAACACTGAACTGGAAGGCCTAATGTATACACAAAGGACCTGTGGGGTAAAACTAAGGAAGAAAAATATAAAGAAAATAAGATAAATGTTAGAAAAGGGAAAATCTCTGATATGGCATTATAAGAAAAGAGACCCCCCCAAACATGCTGTAGTCTTTTTTTTTTTCCTGTTGGCCACTTACTGCTGTGTACATAGTCTACCTGTTACAGTAGCTTGTTTCCCCAGTGAGACTTTCTTGGATTAAACTAAATTTTCATTTGCAAGTAGTTAGCAGTTGTAGATTATCTATAGGTTACAGTTGAGGGCACAATTCCACTTCCTTCAGTACTATGTCCTTCAGTACTTGACCTGATGCAGACCTGTGCAGGCCCCAAGCATGCTGCCTCATTCTCTGTGAGTTCATGTGTAATTTGATCTTGTTAATTTTGAGGGTCTTCTTTTCTTGGTGTTCTCCAGCCTCTCTGGCTCTCACACTCTTTCCATCTCTTCTTCCTTGGGCTTCCCTGAGCCATGAAGGGACAGGTTTAACAGAGACATTCTGTTTAGTGCTAGGTGTTCAAAGGTCTTTCATTCTCTGCATGCTATCCTGCTGTGTATCTTTATATTTGATCCCATTTGCTGTACTGCTGCAGACAGACTTGGGTCCTCGATTCACAGGCAAAACTCAGGTTCTGGTGGTTACAGGCGAGCAAGGAGTTGGCATGGATGACAGACACGGACACGGAGAGAGTGTGTATCTGAATGCAATTTGCAAAATCGAGCATCAAACTTTTTTTTTTCAAACTTTTAATACAGAAGAAAATAGCGAAGTTAGGTGACACATTGGCAAGTTACAATGAGGTTACCGGATGCTTGATGTCTCTTACACAAAACAGAGTAATGAAAACATAAAGACTGGCAGGAACTGGTCAATAAAATAACTGAGACTAAGTCAGCTCTATCTAAGGTCAGCGAGGTCTTTACACTTCCAAGGCAAGGGCTTTCACGCCCAAGCCATAGTTATTTTTTTTTTTCTTTCAATTTTTTATTAGATATTTTCTTTATTTACATTTCAAATGCTATCTCGAAAATCCCCTACACCTTCGCCCTGCTCCCCTGCCTACCCACTCACAGGACCTGGCATTCCCCTGTACTGGGGCATATAAAGTCTGCAAGACCAAGGGGCCTGTCTTCCCAATGATGGCCGAGTAGGCCATCTTCTGTTACATATGCAGCTAGAATCATGAGCTAGCTGCTGTGACTGGTTAGTTCACATTGTTGTTCCATCTATAGGGCTGCAGACCCCTTCAGCTCCTTGGGTACTGTCTCTAGCTCCTCCATTGGGGACCCTGTTTTCCATCCAATGGATGACTGTGAGCATCCACTTCTGTATTTTCCAGGCACTGGCATAGCCTCACACGAGACAGCTATATTAGGGTCCTTTCAGCAAAATCTTGCTGGCATGGGCAATAGTGTCTGTGTTTGGTGGCTGATTATGGGTTGGGTCCCCGGGTGGGGTAGTCTCTGGATGGTCCATCCTTTCATGTTAGCTCCAAACTTTGTCTCTGTAACTCCTTCCATAGGTGTTTTGTTCCCTATTCTAAGGAGGAATGAAGTCTACACATTGGTCTTCTCTCTTTTTGATTTCTTGTGATTTGCAAATTGTATCTTGGTTATTCTAAAGCCTTGAAGATATGGGCACAGGGGAAAAGTTCCTGAACACAACAGCAATGGCTTGTGCCGTAAGATGAAGAATCGACAAATGGGACCTCATGAAATTGCAAAGCTTCTGTAAGGCAAAAGATACTGTCAATAAGACAAAAAGGCCACCAATAGATTGGGAAAGAATTTTTTACCAATAGTAAATCTGCTAGAGGACTAATATCCAATATATACAAAGAGCTCAAGAAGCTGGACTCCAGAAATTTAAATAACCCCATTAAAAATGAGGTACAGTGCTAAACAAAGAATTCTCAATGGAGAAATCCTGAAGGGCTGAGAAGCACTAAAAAAAAAAAAAAAAAAAAAAAAAAAGTTCAACGTCCTTAATCATCAGGGAAATGCAAATCAAAACAACCCTGGGATTCCACCTCACACCAGTCAGAATGGCTAAGATCAAAATTTCAGGTGACAGCAGATGCTGGCGAGGATGTGGAGAAAGAGGAAAACTCCTCCATTGCTGGTGGGATTGCAAGCTTGTACAACCACTCAAGAAATCAATCTGTCGGTTCCTCAGAAAATTGGACAGAGTACTACCAGAAGATCCAGCAATACCTCTCCTGCGCATATACCTAGAAGATGTTCCAACTGGTAATAAGGACACATGCTCCACTATGTTCATAGCAGCCTTATTTATAATAGCCAGAACCTGGAAAGAACCCAGATGTCCCTCAACAGAGGAATGGATACAGAAAATGTGGTACATTTACACAATGGAGTACTACTCAGCTATTAAAAACAATGAATTTATGAAGTTCTTGGGCAAATGGATGTATCTGGAGGATATCATCCTGAGTGAGGTAACCCAATCACAAAAGAAGTCATTTGATATGCACTCACTTATAAGTGGATATTAGCCCAAGCCATAGTTCTAATTAGGGAGATCCGCTCTAGCTAACCTTCTCATGAATAATGCAATACTCTAAAACCACAGCTGATCTACTTTCTAGACCATTGCAAATTTTTGTATATGTGAGTGGCTCGGCGTTTATTCTAAGTGATTGTGTTTGGGGACTTTCTACTAATAAGTAATGTAGTCTGCCATACATAACTGTAATAAGAATTCTAAACTTGCTTTGCTAACATTTCTAACTCTATGTAGTATATAGTAATGCCTGATTTCTTTCACTATCTCTCTTACAATACTAAAGGCAATTCTGAATGTTACTGAATAGGTAGCATTCTTACTGAATTCCAAGCCCACTAACCCAGCCACAAACCCTTTGATCTGCAATGGTGTCCTGCTTGAAAGATATGCTAGTATAATAGTGACATAAATCTTGTTTGAGTAACCAATATATGACTTCACTTACAGCCCAATCTATGAGATGGAATCCATACTCAACACTATTTAAGTGACCAAGAACCTAAGACTAGATAGCCCAGAGACTTAGGGTAAAACCAAGTACTATTACTATTTACAACAAACAAATATCTAATAAAAAAATTGGAAAAAAATGATGTCACTACTAATATCAAAAAAAAACCAAAACACAAAAAACAAAAACAAAAACACATAACAAATGTGACTCCTAATAGCAAATAAAATGATTCCTAATGACATTTTGCTATGCTCACAGATCATTGGCTTTCTCAGCCATGATTAGAGAAGCTTCTTACTACAGTGCTACACCCACTCCAGGAGTGACTCTCATGACAGGCTTAGAAACCTGGACCCAGTCCCAAGGTGAAAAGTTCACAGAAACTTAGTCTCCTGGAACCATGGCATTCCATAATGAATGCTCCAAACTTGTCCTTGCGAATGGATCTGTGTGCTCTCTTTCAGTATTGTTTTATTATAGGTGCCTCCAAGCAATGATGTGCCAAATACCTAAGTGAAATTGAACTTTGCTTCCTGGCCTTCACCAATGCCCTCTCCCTCTCCCTCTCCCTCCCCCCTTCCCTTTTCCTCCCCCTCCCCCTCCCCCCTCCCTTTTCCTCCCTCTCCTCCTTCCCCTCTGTCAGTAGCTCTACAGGTTCATGGAGAGTTAAAAAACAGAATTTTTGTGACTAAGTTATTAGTGAAGTTCTTATATATAAACCCAGCCAATATTTTATCTTCTGTCCTTGCACTTATAGTAAATTCTTAGTTGTCTTTTTATGACCTTTAGTTAATTGTTTTACATCTTCTTGGAATGTGGTCTAAGTTATAGATGACTGCTTGCTATGTCAGAAGCAATTAACTCTTAGCACTTGAAGACTTAAATAGTTCTCATTGCAGTTTTGATTATCAGAAAGAACTTAATAGCAGTCCTATTATAAAAGAGCTTAATAATTACTAATATAATTTTAGGAAATCTTATAAAATCATCATTAAAAGTTAAGAAATCATCTATTTTTCTGTATAGCATCACTACCAGACCATTGTTCCTCAGCGGTCTGCTCAAAAGGGTGGACTAATACTTAGAGACTGATATATATATATATATATATATATATATATATATATATATATATATATATATATATATATATATAAAGAAAAGCATATTAATAGCAATAATCTTTCCTAAAAATGAAATCTCCTTGTCCTTACCTAAAGAAACAAATTCATCATTAACGTTAACAGTCCATGGCAGAACCAGGAAGATCTCCTTGGAATGTGCTCTAAGTTGTAGATGACTGCTTGCTATATTAGAAGCAATTATGACATAGTTTTTAGTGTCTCCTTGATGTCTCCTGGCAATGTTCCTTGTATCCCTAATTTATCCAGGACTTTTATCATGAAGGCATGTTGAAAAATTCAAAGGCCTTTTCTGCATCTGAGAGAATAATCATGTGGATTTTGTATTTCATTTTGTTTATTAGGTGAACTGCATCTATTGATTTACATTTGTTGAACCATCTTTGCACCTATGGGATATACACTTTGTGACCATGGTGAATGATTATTTTGATAATCAAGTGTTTTATTGATGACTTTGCATTTATGTTTATAAGGGAAATTGGCCTGTAGTTCTCTTTCTTTTTTGAGTCCTTGTATAATTTAAATATCAAGACCACTATGGCCTTGTAAATAAATTTGGCATGTTCCTTCTGTTTCTATTTTGTGAATTAATTTGAGGAGTATTGGTCTTAACTCTCCTTTGATTATCTCGTAGAATTCTGTGCTAAAAGAATCTGGCCCTATGCAATATTTCCTTGGACGACTGTTAATAACTGCTTTTACTTTACTAGGGATTATAGGTCTGTTTAAATTGCCTATCTACACTTGATTTAACTTTGGTAATGGACATGTATATATGTATTTTAGATTTTCCATTTGTTTCATTTAAATTTTCCAATTTCATATATATTTCCAAATGGAGAAATATCCATTTCTTCTAGATTTCCCAATTTTGATGGGGTACAGGTTCTTAAAATATGTCCTTATGAGTCTCTGATTTCCTTAGTGCCTTCTGTTATTTACCTCATTCATTTCCAATTTTGTTAATTTAGATATCTAGACATCTTTTCTCTGCCCTTTAGTTAATTTGCATAAGGGTTTGCAATCTTGCCGATTTTCTGAAAGCACCAACTTTTTATTTTGTTGATTCTTCATAGTTTTCTACTTTATTGATTTTATCCCCGTGTTTGATCATTTTTTGATCTCTAGTCTTTTTGAGTGTGATTATAATTCTCTGTGCTGATATTGGGTCTTTTCTTTATTGGGTGGGTTTTATGTTCCTTGGTTACTGTTGCCCTCTATGGTTTCTATGAAAGCAAGGTCCCTGTGTGCTGCCTGGTAGGGAATTCTTCTGCATTCCTGAGAGGCCACTGGGGAATCTGGGTAAAATATGTTTCTATGTATTGGAAGCTGACATTTAAGAATAGGGATGGGCTGGGGGGTGAAGGCTGAACGGTCTTACAGGGGGGCAGAAAGGCAGGCATGTCCCTTGGGAATCAGGCAGAGTAAGGAGAAACCAAAATATGTTTGTTGCAGGTCTGGGAATGTGACTAGGACTTTAGATAGGAAGGAGATGGAGGATGAAGATATGAAGGTTACCTACCTGCTGGGAAAACTTCTGGAAGGCGTGTCTGGTGGCTTCCCAGAGAATATCTGCTGTAGATGGGGGTGAGATAACTGGATGAGTGGGAAGGAAGGTTAGAGAAGCAGGTCTGAATGATCCACTGGAGATTTTGGCAGAGAAAAGGGAGAGGCCATAGCCAGTGGTCTGTTATAGGGGTGGAGGTGAGACTTGGGGATTTGATTTAGAGGAAAGAAGGGCAAGTAAAGAACTCTAGTTAGGCTAGCTAATTCCCTAGCTGGAGTCACCCTGGGGCTCCCAGGAAATGCCTGCAGGAATTGGGCACTGGAATAAAATGATTAATAATACCTGTAAGAAAGGTAGAGAGAACAATCTGTATGATTCACTGGAGAGAAAGGACATGATGCTAAAGCCTCATGCTGAGACCATAGTCTGCAGCAAAACTAGGGGTAAGACTGTAGTATTGAATTTGGAAAGGAGAAAGGTGGAAGATCTGCAGTTAGCCTACCTGCTTCCTAGCTGGAGTGTGCATTTATTTCAATAATAATAATGTGTGAAAGAGAAAAACAAAAGTGTTAGAGGAAACGTAAAAAAAACCTTCTTTCCTAGGACAGGTGAGATGTGATGGCTTAGCTGATCAATCTTTTGCCTGGAAAATGTGAGGAACAGGCTTCAGACCCCAAGAACCCAGGTTAACCAAATATTGTAGCATTAATCTACAGTCTAAGTGCTTGTTCAGTAGAGATTGGAAAGTGGATACAGGAGAATCCCTGAAAATTTATGGGCCAGCTAGCCCAGAGTATGCAGTGGCATCTAAGAGATCCTGTATCTAACAAGGTAGACAGCAAGAATCAATAACTATGACTGCCCTCTGAGCTGCATGAGGGTGCCATGGCAGTTCCATGCCTGTGTTCACATGATTATACACACACATGGTTAAAACAATCTTTTCTTGTTATATAGCTATGCTTTGTTCTGTGTGCTTTCTTATTATTGTGCTATTTAGAGATACTGTCTCCTGACAGGTAATTTCCTGAAAGCTCATTTATGGCCTGGATTTTGATGATGGATATAGCAGTGCTATAAATGACAGTGAAATTTCCAGGCTTGTCCACATTAACTTATTGAATTCATAACAGTGGCTGAGATGTGGCATTCTTTCAGCACTGAAAATCTTTTTAGTTAGTTTTGAGGAAAAGCTAATTTACTTAAGATTGATTTGGAAAAATGCACATTTATCAAAATCTCTGAGACAACTTAGAAGAGTCTTCAAGCCTGGGGAAGGTAAAGTCTCATTAAGGTTGCATGCAATGTTGCTTTCCCTTCAATTCATTGTTTCTCTAGTTACTAATTTTTCCTCACCAGAAAAGATTAAAACAAGTTCTTGTTTTGGTTTTGGTTCATCAACAAAACCCAATGTATGGAGAGAAGAAGATGAAATGGAACTATTGAGAACAACTTCTTTGGTACTGAAAATAATTCATAGCTTTTGAACAAGCTTTCACTATGTAGCTTTGGCTGGCCTTGAATTCACAAAGACCCACATGCTTCTGACTTTACAAAGTTAGGATTAAAGGTGTGCACTACTGTGCTAACCCCCCTCCCCCCAAGCAGAATTTAAGGTAATTATAATACATAGGTGTGGAAAGGGAAAGAAAGAAGCAACAAGAAAAGAACTGAGAGTATGCACTGGCATCACTTTGGAAGTCCTGATGTTTGTTGAGACCATATCTCTAGATGATAAAATGACCCAACCAGAAAGCACAAGTCACAACCTACTCAGGAGAGAACCAACTCTTGCACCTTGTTATCTGACTTTCACACATATGCTCATGTGCATTGCACCACACTATACTTCCTACACACACACACACACACACACACACACACACACACACACACATACACACACAGCACATAAACACACATGCACTAAAATCTGTTATACCTTTAAAAAATAATAAGAGTTCAATTTTTATTATTTCTGATGTTTTAAGTTCTAATATGCAAAATAAGTGCTATATTGTTTTATTTTATTTTCCTTCATCCTATAAGTATTCATGATTGTGGCCTATGGAGATGGCTCAGTAAATAAAGTGTTGGCCACTTAAACCTGAGGATCTGAGTTCAGATCTTCAGAAGTCACATAAAGTCTGATCAGTGTGTGTCCAGAATCCTAGAGCTGGGCTGCAGGAGACAGAAGGAACTCCGGGGCCTGCTGGACAGTCAATAAAAACAATTGATAAGCACTAGGCCTGATAGAGACTGTCTGTCAAAACTAAGGTGGAAATTGATAGTCGATGACACCTGGTGTTGATCTCTGTTTGCTGTGTACTTGCACACATTTATGCACTACACATACACATGTACACATCTAAAGCTAATAGGTTTTCAAGATATTGGCCAAAAATTAAAAGTTACAGAGAATAATTGTAATTTCCTTCTTGGTTATTTAAGACTGCAGTTTCAGCAGGCCCTATCACTTCTATACTCAGACCTTTGTACTGAGTGAGAACTGAGAATACTTCAAATTCTATGTGCATGTGTGTATGTACATGTTCATATGTGCATGAGTGTGTATTTTTGAGATTATACATCCTCCCTCCAGACCTTCTTACATATGTCTCCTTGCTCTCTTTCAACTATATGGCCAGCTTTTTTACATAGTCCCTGGAGATTGTTTTCAGTTTTTTTTTTCATGTTTTTTTATTATATATTTTCTTAATTTACATTTCAAATGCTATCCCAAAAGTTCCCATGCTCCCCTACCTACTCAGTCCCACTTCTTGGCCCTGGTATTCCCCTGTATTGGGGCATATAAAGTTTGCAATACCAAGAGGCCTCTCTTCCCAATGATGGCCAACTAGGCCATCTTCTGCTGTATTCAGCTTTTTATGCTGGCAAAAAACCCACTTCACTGATCTAGGACAGTTACCTGTATTCTTGTTAAGACAAAACAACATTGGTCAGATTGAACTGTACACATGTGAGATCATATTTGTCTACAATGTCTTGCTTAGTTGGGTTGAGCCATCTGGGACCTCATGCAGATAGGGCATATAGAATCACTCCTGGAATTTCACTCTAATGTATATTAACAGTAATAGCATAATAATGAAACTCACTAAAGTTTGGTTTGAGACATGATATCATGTATCCTAGGCTGCTCTCAAACTTTCAATGGCATTGAGCTTCTAATCCTCCTGTCTCTGTTCCCAAATGCTGGTTTATAGGCATGTGCCATTGTTATTGCAATTTTATAACTGACTCTTTTTTCTTTTATTCAGGCTAGCTCCCAAATAAGTGAGACAGAGACTATAAGATTTATTTAATCAACCTTTATGGTACAATATCTGAGCAATTCTTAATCTATTCCAACATCTGAGCTAATCTGGTAATCTCCCAGTCAAGCTCTTGATAAACTTGCATTTTAGTATTGATTTTGCTCTCTCTGCTCCAGATGAAAACTCATGATGTCTCTCCAACCAACTCCTTATCATGGTGGATTCTTTCTTCATTTTCTCCTTCTTCTCCTTCTTCTTCTTCTTCTTCTTCTTCTTCTTCTTCTTCTTCTTCTTCTTCTTCTTCTTCTTCTTCTTCTTCTTCTTCCTCCTCCTCCCCCTCCTCCTCTTTCTTCCTCTTCTTCTTCCTTTCCTTCTTCCATCTCTCTCCTCTCTCTCTCTTTCAGTCATCCAGCACTACTCCCTCCCTTACTCAGCTATTGGCTCATCAGCTTTTATTGACAAATCAGAGAATAAATGGGGAGGAATGTGTACAAAACATCAAGAGGAGAGTTTCTTAGAATAAACATAGTGCCACGTCCTGATTGGAATCAGATAAGGGGGCAGATAAATCAGCATTTCAATAATACAAGTTTAATGTTTACATAATGCACAATAACATTATGCCTACAACCACCAAGCCTGGGTTTAGGAAGCGGTAGGGGTTCATACGGGTTAACCAAACATTCTAGCTAGTAAGATACATTCTTAGCCATCTTAAACCAAATTCTTATTGATGAGGAATCACTCATACTTACATTGTTAAAAGCTGTTTGGTGGCAGTAGTAGAGGATGGCACAAAGCCACCCCAGTTGTAAGTGAAGTGACTCAGCCCATGTACTTTGTCACTGACCTTAGTAAAATGAGTTGAGCCCTCCTGATTTATCATTTCCTGCACATAAACTATATCAGAGTGTAAGAGGACCAATACAGAAGGAATTTATTGTCTTCTCATGGCTCTTCTAGTCATACAGAAAAGTTGTCCTGGGCAACAGAGGCTCCCAATGGGTTATCTGGTCCTTATGTGTCTTCCATGTGTTTTCTACTAGTCTATTAATTGCCTCAGGGAACATCTGAAGTCAGATTAGATTTTTCCCAAGACCATAAAATCAAGATCTTCTGGAACACAATTTCTTTCCCTTTCTTTCTTTCTTTCTTTCTTTCTTTCTTTCTTTCTTTCTTTCTTTCTTTCTTTCTTTCTTTCAATAAATAAAGGAATATTTCATGGGATAAAATTCTGACAAAAAGAGACAAATAATATCACAAAAGTTGTGACATTGGCATTGTTCTGGAATTCATCAGACTCAAGTCCAGGGAAAGAGACCAGGGCTGCTAACATCACTTACAGGACCAAATAACCACTTGTCAATGAGTTGTTTATTAAATCATTACTCTTTTCTTGATGATTTGGACTATGTAGAAATGAAAAATCCGTACACTGAGTTCTTCCTTTATTCTTTTTCATGCTTGTTTGCTGAGACAGGTTTTCACTAAGTAGCCCAGGGTGGTCTCAAATTTTCAATTCTTTGACCTCAGCTTCTCAAGTACTAGATCACTAGGATATGCTAACATGACTAGCTCTGCATAGCTCTTTTCAATTTTAATTAATTAATTAACATCATAAAGCTGTCCCCTTCCCAGTCTCCTCCTTACTGAGATCCTCCCCCTATTCCCCTTTTCATTCTCCACTGAGAGGATGGGCCCCCCTGCTATCTTCTTCCACTGAGGCCAGACAAGCCAGCCTTGCTGAGGAATGGATACAGTTAGGCTACAGCTTTAGGGACAGGCTTTGCTTCAGTTGGAGGGCCCACATGGAGAGGAAAATATCATCTTAATTAAGGTAATTTCTTAGAAGTCACTTTAGTCATCCCACTAGATAAGTACCTACTAAGGAGCTCTCTGTTTAACAATGGGATCAGGCCTTTCTCTGCTCTATTGCCTGCTTAGTTCATATCATTTCATACTTTGGTGCCATCTTTGCTTAGCTTCCAGATTTTGTTTCCTTCTCATCCTAGGCTAGCACACAGACAGGAAAAAATATTGTAGGGGATTTTTCTAGTTCAAAGTTATTCTTTTTTTTCATCTCTTTGAAGTTTAAATAATTTGACATCTGTAGAGATATGTACAAGACAATTACACAGACTTAGAGGACTCTTGAAATTTGACAAAATTATTATTTTCAGATTTCAATGTTCTGCTGGAAAACATATATTTACGGATAATATTCTTCAGTTTAAGATTATGTTATTTGCAATGACTATTTGAGATTTTTCTTTAATAGTATCTCAGCTCTTTTCTTATTTTTCTGGTTCATTTGGACCTGTTCTAGTGTTTAGGGCAGAGTGAGGAGTTCAAATGTCAACAGAATAATTAATAGTTAATAATAAAGAATATAGGAGGATGAGCAAAAGGCTCAAAAAGTATGGGAACGTGCTACCAAGTGTGATAATCTGAGTTTAGTCCTTAAGAACTACTTAAAGTATAGGTGCATGGTAGAAGGACAGTCCCGGCTCCTTCAAGTTGTCTAGTAACCTAAATGAACAAGTGTGAAAAGAATAATGAGAAAAAAAGACAGTTATGGTAATCAATGTGTATAATCTCAGCACTTATGAAACTAAGTCAGGAGGATTGCAATTTCAAGATCAGACTGTGTCATACAATCAGTTCCAACCCTGCCTGGACCCCAAACCAAGAACCTGTCAGAAACAAAACAAAAATGAAATAAAATGACTGCAGGATGGGAGGGCAGAGAAATTAAAAGAAAAATATAGAAAGGGGGGACATAAAGAGAGACAGCATGACAAAATATAACTACATATAAAATATCAAAAGGAAAAGAATATGAATGGTAGTAAATAACAACAAATTATTCAGAGCCTGCACGTATGACAGTGATGGTTATACAATGCTGAGTGGAATCCAGTTCCTGTACAAAAAAATTCTTGGTCTGGATAGAAGCCATGAAGGATGTCAGTGAAGTAGACCGATGTGTTAGGGGCAGAGTCCAGAGAAGAGAACCTGTGGGCAGAAGGGTTTCAGGTCAAACTTGAGGGAGTTTGTAAAGGAAGGAAAGGGTATGCTAAGGAGACCCAGATAAAGCAGTGGAAAAGGAATCCCCAAGAGGAAAGAGAGGTAGGGTGAGAAAGAAACACAAGAGAAGAAGACAGCTGGCAGTTCTTCCATTGTCACTTGGTGTTGCATCAGCATCAGTGAAGTGGGTTATGAAGCGGCAGTCAGGTCATGGGAAGAAGGTTAGATGCTCCAACCACTTTCAAGGTTTTTTCCTTGAAAGGTGTTAAGTGTACAATTACAATGACTCTGTGTGTGTGTGTGTGTGTGTGTGTGTGTGTGTGTGTGTGTGTGTGTGTGTACACACTTCACACTTCTGCATTGGTTTTGTAGTACAGAGTGCAACCACCATTGTCTCTCCCAAGGTACTCTCCTTAGAGACAGGGTCTCTTGTTGGCCTGGAGCTTCAGCATGCAAGCAGGCTGGTGAGCACTGGGGTCTGTCTGCCTTCACTTCCCATCTTACTATCACTAGGATGATTACTGTTTGCTATCACGACAAGCTTTTTACTTGGGTTTTGAGAATCTGAACTCAGATCCTCACACTTTTGAGGAAAGCATTTGCTGACAAAACCATCTTGCCAGTGCAATATGAGAATTTTAGAGAGTATTAAGGTATGGATTTTGTAAGCAACCTTAGAATTAGATAGTCTGCAATTATTTTTTTTTTAATGAAAATAACAGTACGCATTAGAAGACTTTCAATATCATGCAGTCATTTTCTCACGGAGTGCCTAGTCTGTTCCTCTCACTCGAGTACTCTTGCTTTTCTGCCTGACCCTTCCTTCCTTCCTTCCTTCCTTCCTTCCTTCCTTCCTTCCTTCCTTCCTTCCTTCCTTCCTTCCGGGTTAGGCTGGCCTCTTTTCTACTGTGGAAAGCTCCCTCTTACCTCCTAGGCTAGCTGGAAAACCCCCTTCTCTGCTCTTTAGTGTCTAATTACTTGATTCTTACTGCTGCTTTCCCTAGGCTGTTAGAATGTAAGTATTCCCTAGCACAGTCTGCTGGACCTGAGTGTACTTTTCTACTGTCTCAGCTATGTAAGTTGCTGGAGAAATTGTGCATCTAAAGTTTTTGTGGCTGTGTTGGTGTCCCAATCCCTCCAATGGGAATCTTTTCTGGTTATCAGAGATGGCCAGTTCAGGATCCAAGTCTCGCATTCCTAGGAGTCTTAGGTAGAGTTACCTTTATAGATTCTTGGGAATTTTCATCATCCTAGGTTTTCAAATACATTGGCTCAGGAGACAACAGAACACCAATAGCTCAGGCACTAAGGTCAACAACTAATAAATGGAACCTTACAAAACTGAAAAAAACTTCTGTAAAGTGAAGGATACTATCAACAGGACAAAATGACAACGTACAGAATAGGAAAAGACTTTCACCAACTCTACATCTGACATGGGTCTGACATCCAAAATATATGAAGCACTCAAGAAATTAGACATCCACAAATAAAAAAACAAACAACACAGTTAGAAAATGGGGTGCAGATCTAAACAGAGGATTCTCGATAGAGCAATTTCTAATGACTGAGAAGCACTTAGAGAAATGTTCAACATCTTTAGTCATCAGGGATATGCAAATCAAAACAACTCAGAGATTCCATTTTACATCTGTCAGAATGGATAATTCATAAACTCGTGACAGCTCATGCTAGTGAGAATGTAGAGCAAGGGGAGCACTTCTTCATTGCTGGTGGGATTGCAAACTTGTACAAGTATTTTGGGAATCAATTTGATGGGTTATCAGAAAATTGGGAATAGTTATACCCCCCAAAAGCTAGCTGTACCACACTTTGACATATATCCAAAAGAAAATCTACTATGCCACAAGGGCACTTGCTCCAGTTTTTTCATAGCAGCTTTACTTGTAATAGACAGAAACTAGAAACAACCTAGATGCCCTTCAGCAGAAGAATAGATAAATACCATGTGATAATCTATACTCAGCCATCAAATGCTCAGTATTAGTCGGCCATTGAAATCAATGACATTATAAAATTTACAGGCAAATAGATGGAACTGGAACAGATCATCCTGAGTGAGGTAACCTAGACCCAGAAAGACACTGTCAAAAAGTTAAACTTAGTATTTCTCAAGTCATTCCATAAAACCAAACCAAACAAAATAAGACACCAGAAGGAACATTGCCCAATTCATTTTCCAAGGACTTAGTTATAGTTGTACCCAAACTATATCAAGAGTCAATGGAAAAGAGAATTATAGACCAATTGTTCTTATGAACATGGTTTTAAAACTTTTCAATAAAATATTTGAAAACTATGACAAACTGTCCTAGGAAAAAACTCAGGTAAACAACACTTTCACAATAGCCTCAAATAATATCCAATATCTTGTGATTACTCTAGTCAAGCTAGTGAAAGACTTGTACAATAAAAGTTCTATGATATTGAAGAAAATATTTGAATAGTATGTTAGAAGATAGAAAGATCTCCCATGCTCATGGATAGGGAAGATTACTATAGTAAAAGTTTCCATCCTATATAAAACAATCCACAGATTCAATGCAATCATCTTTAACATTTCAACAGAATTTTTCACAGATTTTGAGTGGACAAACTTCAGTTTCATACATAAACACAAAAGTCACAGGTAAGCTAAAACAATCTCAATAAAAGGGATATTGTAGGTAACACCATCCCTGAATTCAAGTAATCTAACAGGGTTACAGTAATAAAAAGGCATTGGCACAAAGACAGACATAGTGTTCAATGGAACTAAAATCCTAGACATAAATCCACTATGGAAAACTGATTCTTGATAAAAATTAAATCAGAAAACAAACCCACTGGAAGAATAAAAGACGTTTTCAACAAATGGCATTACTAAAGCAGATGGTTGTTACATAGAATAAACCAAATAGATTCATACTTCTCATCCCGCACAGAACTCAACTCCAAAGGGATCAAAAACCTCAACACAGAACCAGATATACTGAACCTGATAGACAAAAAATGGGGAATAATTTTGAACACATTGGCATGGGAAAAGACTTTCTGAATAAAACACCAACACAGACAGTGAAAACAATTAATAAATGTGACTTCATAAAACTGAAAGGCTTCTATATGGCAAAGAGCACCCTTACTCAGAAAATCAGCAGCCTACAGTATAAGGAATAGTATATATTTACCAATTGCATATCCAACCAATTTGTAAAGTCCAAAACATAAAGAACTTAAAAACCTCAACATCAATAAGACTAATGACTTAATTAAAAAATGGGGTACAGATCTAAAGAGAATTCTGAAAAGAGAAATCTGAAATGGCTGAGAAACACTTGAATTTTTAGCATGCTTAATCATCAAGGAAATATAAATTGAAACCACTTTGAGATTTCATTTTACACCCATCATGATGGTCTAGATGAATAAAACAATGACCACTCTTGCTAGTAAGGATGTTGAGTAAGGGGAACACTCACCCACTGGTGGTGTGAGTGCAAACTTGTACAGCTACTATGAAAATCAGTGCAGCAATTCCTCAGAAAGATGGGAATCAAACTACCTCAATATCCAGCTAATACCACACTTGGGCATACACTCAAAACATACTTCATCCTACGAAGACACACTTGCTCAACTAGGTTAATTGCTATTCTATTCATAATAGTCAAAATTTAGAAATAATGTAAGTGCCCATCAATGGATGAATAGATAAAGAGAATGTGGCACATTTACACAAGGGACCATTATGGAGCCAGTAAAGAAATGGAATTATGAAATTCACCACTAAGTGGGTAGAATTATTACAAATGATCCTGAGTAAGGTAACTCAGACCCAGAAGGAAAAATATAGTATACATTTGCTTATGTGTGGATGTTAGTTGTTAATTTATTGGCAAGCAAGCTATACTCCATGTAACCACAGAGATTAGGTAGAGAGTAGGGGGCTGGGTTGAGGAATGGATAGTCCTTGGAAGGAAAAATAGAGTAGTTATGGGTGAACCAATTGGGGGAATAGAATGAGAAGACCAAGCAGGGAGGGGAGGGCTGAGGGTGTTGATGGAGTAAATATGGCGAAGAACATCTAAAAGTTCATTCCATTTGATGGGGATATGGAAAATTATATAGTAAAAGATTCCTAAAATATATATGTGATGATCTGAAAGAAATCATTAAATAACAAGGTAGACAAAGCCCAACTAAACATATTTACTACCAAGTTAAGCTTTTAAAACTGACATCTAACCAAATTCTTGGCCAAATGGGTCCCATAGAAACCCCAAACAACCTAGGCTTTTGGCAAGGCTATTGGTTGTTCTTCACAAACTAACAGTAAAGCCCTACTACTGAAGACAATACCTACATAATTCACTGAACACGGGGAAGTTGAGCTGGTGCCTACATTGAGCCTTCATCCCGATGTTCTAGATGTTCTAGAGTCTTTGGTACAGGAAGATACCACACACAAGGATAAGCATAAATACCAACCCAGCCACAAACCCTTTGATTGTCCATGGTGTTCTGCCTTGCCAGTGTAATGGTGGCACAAAGCTGGTGGGAATAACCAAGCAATATCTGATTTGACTTAAAGCCCACTCTTGAATGGAACCAATATTCAAGGCTGCTTGGGTGGCCAAGAACTTGAGATTATATAGGCCACAAACTTAGGGGAAAATCAAATACTACTGTTCTGATAAAGGAATGTGTAGCAATTAAATGGTCCCTTTCAACATTGTTGTATACTCATATACTTATTCCTTTGTCATCCATCATCACAAAAGTTTCCCTCTCCAGCAGAATGGAAAAATACAGAAATCTATAACCAGACAATGTGCAGTAGGAGACCTTGGAACATTTAGCCCTAAAAAGGATGTTTACATAAAATTCCTTCTATCAGGGTTTAGGAAACTCTGCAGAAGAGGAGGCAGAAAGAGTGACAGAGCCAGAAGCAAAACCAAGGAATCAAAGCCTTCTAGACACAACAGGGTTAGTAGACGTATGGATTTCTAGAGACTGAAGCAGCATGCTCATATCCTGCACACGTGTGCATGAGGTGGGTCTGAGAGCTGAAAGAAGTGGACACACTCCTTCATTCTTAACCCAGAAGCCATAACCCAATTATAACCACTTGCAAATGAAGAATTAATTTTCTCCAAGGGAGTTGCACGGGAAATCCAAACCATCCTTAAGCACAGATGGCCTACACATAATAAACTCAGAGGCGTCTTTGGAGGTTCTTTGTCTCAAAATGTTGTCAGTGAATTTTTTTTTTAACCTTACAGGTCGTGTGTGTGTGTGTGTGTGTGTGTGTGTGTGTGTGTGTGTGTGTATTAGCTTCCAGGTTCTGTTTTTATGGGATTCCTGTGTTCCAAAATGTGTATCACTACATATGTGTGTGTTTCGTGTGCTTTTTCTTTAACTCTTTTTCTTGTTTTGTATTATTCCAGTTTGTTTGGCTTTGTTTTCTTATTATATTGTTGATCCTTAGGGGTATATTTGTTTTCTAACAAGAAACAGAAAGATGGAGAGATGTGTGGGAGGGAAGATGGAGAAGAAAAGGGGAGTTAGGAGGAGGGAAAATTAATCAGAATATATTGTGTGAAAAAATCCATTTTCAATAAAAAACTGTTTTACATCCACTGCAGAACAATTTTAATTTTAGTTTTAATTTATACTTTGGCATCTAAAAACTCAAAATTGCATTGCTTAGTGTGCCAGGATATCCTTGTATATAGTATAATGCTTAATGAGGTTATATGTATCTATGTTCTCAAATATGTCTCATTTACTTATTGAGAAAACACCACTTATATGCAGCCATAGTGAATCGTGTGTGGAATGCCACCCCTAAGCGTCTTACTCCTAGCTACCCATAAACAACAATGATTGTCAACAGCAATCCTGTCTCTCTATGGAACTGTACGTAGAGTAAAGTGGAAATTTAACCTGTTTGCCCAACTATGTATGATTTTCCTAATGGCAATGTGGTATCCTGATATTGTCCTTTGTTGACATCAGAGCCATGCTTCTTAGCTTGACCACTATAAGCTACATAAACCACCCACAGAAAAGGCCATGTGGAAGGTGTAGTATCATGGGCTCCATAGGATATATTCATGTGGTCTGTGATTTTTATTTTGAGGGATTGTTAGAATCTGTCTTTCAGGGTTGAATCTCCTTAAGAGTTCTACAATTTTTCTTTATCTATACTATATACAGAAGAAAAAGCAGCAGGTAGTTCACAAAATGAGATTGTGAAACTTGGTCACTCGTTGGTGCATATTAGGGTAGAATGAATATTTGTTCCTGTCTTTTCTGGGAAAGGTCCCATAACAGAGGCTTGCAAGTGCTAGAGATGTGCTGTGGATAGTAAAGGATACTGATAATAATAATGGTTATCACTTAAATCGCTGTGTGTATGTGTGTGTGTGGGGGGGTGTTTGTGTGAAATTTTGGTGTTTATGGGGAGTAAAAAATCTTTTCTTAGAACATTGAGGCAGATTATTATTTAGGTAATTGTAATAAAACTTGTATGAAGCTTCTATCTGCAAAAAAGAATGATTGACATTATCTTCAAGAAGCCACATATTGGTAAGACAAAAACTATTTTCTTACTAAATGTAACTGAATTTCCTGTCTCGGGCCCACCATATGGAGGGCATTAGATAGTGTTTGTATGTTTCTGTATTTCTCTTGAAAGAAATTGAATACTGGCCTTGGGGGATGCTGATAAATCTGGTGTCATCTGTTTATAGCTTTCTTCTGCTGGAACCCTTGGACTTGTGCTGTTTGATTCTATAATGAGTTGCAGGTGTTGAGAGGAACGGGCATGCCTCTTCTTAATTGCTTGATACATAGTGAATCTGCAGAGGGGCACCAGTGCCAGGAAGATGTGCCCTAAGCATCCAACCACCTGAAGTTTTTTCACCCTCAAACTGAGGCCAGACTCCTGTGTTCAGATGTTTGCAAGAGACTGGGGAGATGACTCAATGACTAAAGCACTCACTCATCAAGCATGAAGAACAAAGTTCAGATCCCTGAAATCTACATAAATGCCATGTGGGTATGATGACTAGAACCTGTGATTCCAGACTTGGAAGGCAGAGATAGGACTAGAATATCTCAGAACAAGTAGGCAGGAAGACTAGTTATTGGAAAGCTCTGATTTCATTGAGAGACCCCCCCCCCACCTCAATGAAGAAAGTGGAAGATCAATTAAAGATAATTCCTGATGCCAATCCTGGGTCCTCTGTATGCACATTCGTCCATGTATACTCACACATATGCATATACACACATACATACATGAAAGTGGAGGATGGTATAAGATGAAAAGAATAGGGGTTTCTCTCCCATATAAATAGTTCTAAGAATACAGGTAATATTCTTGGAATTATCTGTAGGAATATCACCTGACTTTATTTTGTGAATTTAAGAAACAACAAGAGATTTCAAAGAACAAGGACCTCACTTTAAGATGGCCCTAGGTTAGAGTCCCAGTATATCCTCAATACTAGTATACCTTCAGACAAGCTACTAAACTTTTGTGTCCCAATTTAAATACCTAACTTTTCAGGGTTTTTGGTTATTTATTACTGACAAAAGATCATTGCATAAGTACTTCAGAATTGAAGGTAGATGGCCTATGAGTTCAAGGTCAATCTCTGCCACATATCTATGTTGAAACCAGCCAGGAAAATACTGAAACAAACAAACAAATAAGGTTCAGGTTGGTAAAATGCTTGCTATAGAAGCATGAGAACTTGAGTTTGAGCATTAGAACACATTAAAATCTTAGATGCTGTAGTCCACACTTATAATTTTTAATCTGGGCATGTGGAGACAGTAGATCTCTGGGGTCTGCTAGACATCACTCTAGCCTTTTTGGCAAGTTCCAGGCCAGTATGAGATCCTATCTGAGAGAATAAGGGCAACTACATCTGAGAAACAATACCTGAGCATGACCTTTGGCTGCCACATGAATGAACACTCATCTACATTCATGTGTACTCCAACCATATACACATACATAAAGCCAGATACAAAACAAATCATTTGGCTTTAATTTGAAAATTCAAGATAGAGTCTCATTTATTACAAGTGTCTTTGTCAGTGTTCTATTGCTGTGAAGAGACTCCATAACCATGACAATTTTTTTCCCGTTTGTTTCTATGCAAAAGCAAGTTTATTTTCTGGCAAGTTGGGGTTGATCTTCAATTAGTCCCTCAAGGTGAGTGACTAGAAAGCAACCCTGAATGGCGATTACAAGCAGTTTTTATACTTTTTAGGGACACAGGTTACATCAGCAAGGTTATAGTTCAAACTAATTGGCTAAGCATATTGACCTTTAAATCTATTAGCTAGCAAGCACGATATACATTTGAACTCTACCTGGGACTTTCCAGAGGGTTAGGTGACTATCAGTCCGTACATTCTGAGAATTTTTTACTCAAAAATGTTCTCGTAGGTAGAGAATGGAACTTGGTCTACACTTCACACCAGGCTGGAGAGGGAAGCTGAAAAGAGGGTTTGGACTGGAAAAAGCCCATAGGGTCCCTCATTTCTCCCTTTTCCTTGTACAAATTCCAATCTTACTCTCAAAGGTCTTGGCTATCTAACTCATATTCATCAGGTCCTGTCCTCAGGGCCTCATATTGTTGGTGCAGAACCATCAGCTGCACTGCACCTATTCTCTCTTTTATGAAGGCTACAAGCTTATTCAATATGTAGGGTCCAAAGGTCAACAATAGCAGGAGAACAAGTAGGGGTCCTAACAAGGTGGACATGAGGTGGTTAACCAAGGGGAAGGGTCAAACCAAGACTCGAACCCTCCCTAATTCCTCTTTCTCTCTTCTGCTTGGCTAGCCCTCTTTTACCTTGGTCACAGAATCCTTAACTACCCTCAGAATGGTCTCAAGTATGTGATTCCAGATGTTTCACACCCCCAGGTAGCAGAGCAAAATTGGTCCTCCAAACACACTGATCTGCCTGCTGTCGGCTTCTTCCATCTAGGAGGCACACATATATGTATGTGGGTTTTTCAAAGGACACTCCTCAACTTTGGGTGTCCACACCATAAGCCCCACCCTCCAAGGCCACTTCTGGGACACGTTTAGATTCACAAGTCCCCCATCTCCCACATTCTGGTAATTCCTCCCCCTGTGTCTTTCGGGTGAAGATATCCCAAGAGTCAAGGCCTGACACCACTGCTAACTTACAGAGATCAAAGACAAGATCTGGCCACCAGGGTGTTCCTTTGTAGTGAACCAAGCTACATCCCCAGTGGCTGAGAGTAACTGCCAAATCCCTTTGGTAGGGGTGTGGGGTTGCTGAGGCTCATTGTGGGAAGAAAGATGCACCATAGCCATCTCATGGTTTCTCTGGCCCTTGCAGAAGGGCAGATAATCTTGAGTTTGAAAGGGTTGCTCAGGTATCCGGTTGCTGGCTGCTATCCAGATAGCTTCAAGTGTAGGTGTTAGTCCGACATGAGTTATGTGACAAATCTTATAATGGGGAACATTTAATTGGGGCTGGATTACAATTTCAGAGGTTTAGTCCATAATCATTATAGGAGATGGCATGGTAGTACATCTGAATCCCCAGGAAAGAGAAAAGGATAGAAGGAGGGCCGGGGGAGAGAGAGACTGGGCCTGGCTTGAGCTGCTGAAACCTCCAAGCCTACCCCCAGTGACACACTCCCTCCAATGATATCACACCTACTCCAGCAATACCACACCTCCTAGGGCCACTCCCTGATGACTAACAATTAAATATATGAGCCTGCAGGGGCCATTCCTATTCAAACCACCACATTAGGCTTGCCAACATCCCAGCTTATGAAGTAGTGGTGATCAAACTCATGGTTTTGTGTGTACTAGACATTTATAATGGTTTAATGTATATACAGTTTTATCTTAAATAATCCTTAGTCTTTTATATTATGACAGAATTATTATGCATTATCCCTGAAGGAAAATTGTTATTATAACCTAATTCTTTAGAGTATATTTAGCCAGGTTTTCAATGGTTTCTGTGAAAAACTAAGAATATTATATATGAGACTTTATAACGTGGCAACCTTTTTTCAAAACTAATAAAAGTTAGCTTTAGATGGCTTGTTAGAAGTTACAATATATTTCTATTATCTTTGAATCTATTACTAATGCATTCATCACCTATTAACTACTATATTCTGTCTGTCTGTCTATCCTATCTAAATATCTACAATCTAGCCCTTATTTATCTATTTATCTCCTATCTATATCTATGATGTCAGTCTGAATTTATAGTCACTATGATACCCGTTCACTACAGATCAAGAAACTGCCATGAGTTAAAAATTTCCCAGTGTCTTCGAGGATACATATTAATTGTGTAAAGTTAGGATCATTGTGATTTATATTTCAGGGAAACTGTGAGGGTGTGTGTCATTGCAAGACAAGGATCTCTGGCTCTGGTAAAGATGACGATGACACACACACATCTTGTCCATATTCGGCCTGAGAGAATGGTTTCTACAATCAGCCAGGGTGCCATGCACACCTCCTGGAAATGCTCCAGTCCGGTAATTATATTCTGCCTCTCAACATCAGGGTTCGTCTTTCTAATTGAATAATGCTCCATTTCATCAAGCTCATTTTGGAGAGTCTCGCCTTTCGTTTCAAAAGCTTAAATAACACCCATCCATCACAACTTTGAGAGAAGGAGGTGGTGTGTGTGTGACACAGCAGGTCCCCGGAATTAAGTCTCAGCTCAGGAGACTGCTCCCAGGAGCAGTGTAAGGAACCTCACAAGAGGTCTCTTCCAGCATTTACCCTGTGCCCAGAGCTACCAGTTTCTCCAAAATAAGTGATGGAGCATTGATTACCCTAAAGGGCAGCACATCCCAGGGGACTGCCTGCTGGATAAGAAAGAAGAAAGTGCAATGCTAGATTTTTCTTTTAAATTTCATTTCAGAAAACTTATTTAGTTCCTCCTCCGCCGCTGCCTCCTTCTCCTCTGCCTCCTCCTCTTCCTCTTCCTCCTCTCCCTTCCCCTTCTCCTTCTCCTCCTCCTCTTCCTTCTTCCCTCCTTTCGCCTCCCCCCTGTGTGTACCTCTATGATCTAGGAGGTTTTCAAATGTCCTGTTTTATGACTCTTTATTTTATTCCCTTGATATAAGGTCTATTATTTAACTTTGAGCTAGGCTGGCAGTCAGTAAGACCCACTGATCCCCCATCTCTGCTCTCCTCCACAATGCAAGGGTTACACATGCATCTTTTTATGTGGCTCCTGAACTCAGATCCTCATGCTTCTGAAGAAAGTGCTCCTGCCTGTTGAACTGTCCCACATCTCTCTTCAGCTTTTCTAAGCAATTTGTCAGCAAGAAGAAACTCTATTCTTTAAGAGAGTTGTTAGTAGATGTTCAGATGGTGCATTTGGATTTTTTCTCTCACTGCTACCGTGGGAATGTTTAATCCCTCCCAGATCATTCTGGTAATCTTGTTTTACCATTCACTTTATAGAAGATATTAGAGAATCTGAAACTATGGGCCTTATATGGACCTAGTCTATAAAGAACATGGGATAGACTATAACAGGCTTTGTCTTTTGCTCAGATAATAACACTTCCCTAAAGCCACATGCTCCATGTTGTAAAATCAATACAGAGGTCAAGATCCTCAAGAGCTTTAAAAGTCAGACAGAAAGCTATAATGATAAACTTGACTGAATAGCTGCTGTAACTGGCTCCAACACATTACAGCCAATGTAGAACTGGTTATTTAAAACGTGATTTAGCTCAAATGCATTGGCATAAAAAGAAAAAAAAAACAAATTTTTAAAGTGTATCAATTATAAGTGTGGAACAACTGTACAGGGGATTGTTAATGCATGACCCAGTGATATTCATTTACATACTTGGTAATATATTGTGCCATGCCCAACCGGTATGTGTTTGTATGTGATGACTGTGAATAGAAAATTTAGACATTTCTTCAGCCAGATTATTTATATCCCCTAGAATACCTGTCCATGTTTGGCCATTTGCCTGTAGTCTAACTGGATTTCTATCTTGGGTTTGTTTGTTTTATCTTTTTTGTTTTATTGTAAATTTTATGTTTGTTCTTGGAATGAAGAAAAACAATTTCTACTCTCAACTATTTAAATAATATTTTTATTTTTACTTTGGAACATGTATACATTTAGACAATGAATTTTGATCACAGCTATCCACAACTGCTTCTCTTTAACCCTGCCTACTGCCCATATCTCATTTACCTCCCAACTCTCTGCACTCCATTTTGTTATTAATAACCCCCCTCCACAATTCTATTAGTACTGTCCTTATGTGCACGGATTTGTGGCCACTACTGGGGCATGAACAGCTTACCAGTACCCTCATCCTCAAATAAGAGTGACCTGCCTTCTATTCTGCAGCTGTCAACTGTCAATAGCTCCTGCCAAGAATAAGGCCTTGGAGTCCCTCCTGTATCTCTTAGAATGTTGACTGAGTTCATCTTGGGCAGATACCACAGTTGCTGTGAGCTGATGCAGGTACCAGTCATGTGACGTTCAGAAGTCAGAATTTCCTACCCTGAGTGTTCATAGTTGCTTATTCTTGCCACGTTGAATGCATATGAGTTTCTGTGTTAACCATTATGAATCTACATCAAACAAAAACAACAAAAGCTAACCTTCTTTGACCAAAGTCGGGGTGAACAGAAATGTATGAATCTAAGTATTTAGAAGGTAGTTTGTCAGCATGGTCATTTAACAGAACAGCAGTTTTCTACCTAGGGCCTATAGTCTCCATGGTCATGAGCTTTTGGCTAGGTTTACAGTACCAGACATGAAACCACTTTCAAATTCTTAATGGCTCTCTAGTCTTGACTTGTTACTAACAACTGTAAACCCACTACTTTTGCTAAATTCCAACTGGAAAGAAAAATATAAGCTTTATTTTTTAAATTAATTAATTAACTAATTAGTTAATTGTTTATAAAATAAGCACCGTTCCCATCCTCCTTACAGAGTCTGTCTTCCATACCCCTTTCCCTTCTCCTCTCAGAGTGTGCCCCCTGCCCCATCTCTCCACCCTGGTGCACCAATCCTCTGGAGGATTAGGTTCATTCTCTCCCTTCTGCAACTGAAGTCAGACAAGACAGCAGATTCTACAATCAGGTAATAGCTTTAGAGGCAGCCCCCACGCCGGTTTTTCTAATGAGTACTGCTTATGTTCATTGCTCTCTGGTCACTGTGACAGTCTCTGACAGGTCATTTGTCATGAGGAGAGATTGATTTGGCCCATGACTGTTTCCTTCGTTTTCAGAGAGTTCAGTCTACGGATGCTTTGGAAAGAACATTATGGAGGTTGAACTTGTAGCAAAACATTTTTACTTATGGTGGACAGGAAAAAGGAAATATATGGCCTATAGAGAAGATAGCACCCACAGCCCAGCTCTTGTAAGCTACTTCCCTCAATTAGACCACCACCTTTAGCTTTCTCCTCTCCCAGTCCCTGAATCCCTGAAACGAATCCACCAATGAATTCATCCAGAGCTTAGGACAAAACCCTCATAGTGTAGTCTTCTCTGGAAGTTTCTTTTGCCCCCTGCCCCAGGCATTTCTTACTTTAGTCAAGCTATTGATCAAAATTAAGTATTAGTATCATTTATATTTGGAGATGGGGAATGACTCAATCTTTCAAGTTATTACCCTGCAAGCATGACCTGAGTTCAATCTCCAGAATCCCTTTGAAAAAAGGCAGGAATGCTTATGCAGTACATACTTCCACTGTTGGGTCAGCCAGCCTAGCCAACTGGGCAAGTCTCAGGTCACATCTCAAAATAGAACATGCATGCTGTTTGAGAAAAAATAGCCAAGGATGTTCCTCCGCTCGCGGGTGCGCATGCGCACTCACACGCACCGGCACGGCTTTCATGGCTACAACTCAGCTCTTCATGTTTGTTCAGTGTGTATTTTGCTGAC
>LR754709.1:0-13021 GCA_902729485.2 Mus minutoides
TACTGCTACAGTGACAGGTGGATCAATTGAACAGAATTGAATACCCAGAAATGAACCTTTGCACCTATTGTCACTTGATCTTTGACAAAGGAGTTAAAGTCATCCAGGGGAAAGAAGACAGCATTTTCAACACATGGTGCTGGCTAAACTAGTGGTTAGCATGTAGAATAATATGAATTGATCCATTCTTATCTCCTTGTACAAAGCTCATGTCTACGTGGATTAAAGAACTCCACATAAAACCAGAGACACTGAAACTTATAGAGTAGAAAGTGGGGAAGAGTGTCATAAAATTACAAAGCTTTTGTAAGACAAAGGACACTGTCAATAATACCAAAAGGCAACCACAGATTGGGAAAAGATGTTTACCAATTCTAAATCTGATAGGGGGCTAATAGCCAATATATGCAAAGAAGGCAAGATGTTGGACTCCAGAAAACCAAACAACTATATTAAAATTGGTGTACAGAACTAAACAGAGAATTCTCACCTGAGGAATACTGAATGGCTGAGATGCACCTCAAAAAAATATTCAACATCCCTAGTCATCAGGGAAATGCAAATCAAAACAACCCTGATATTCCACCCCACACCAGTAAGAATGGCTAAGATCAAAATTTCAGGTGACAAGAGATGCTGGTGAGGATGTGTAGAAAGAGGAACACTTTTCCATTGCTGGTGGGATTGAAAGCTGGTACAATCACTCTGGAAATCAGTTTGGCAGTTTCTCAGGAAACTGGACATAGTTCTATTGGAACATCCAGGAATACCACTCCTGCGTATATACCCAGAAGATTCTCCAACATGTAAGAAAGAAAAAAGGAAGGAAGGAAGGAAGGAAGGAAGGAAGGAAGGAAGGAAGGAAGGAAGGAAGGAAGGAAGGAAGGAAGGAAGGAAAGTATCAAGTTATAAGCAGATATAATTTTATTTTATGATTGTATAGAAAAACCAGTACCATACCCTGGTGCTTATGAAGGTGAATAAATGCCATCTAAGGGAAGTTCCTCGTTTTAAATCAAAATTTAGACTACTGCATTGGAATTACTAATTAATAAATGTATCACTTTTAGTAATGGTGATATTAATTAATAATACAAATATGTTAATTGATTTTGAAGATCCGAAGGAGTTTCTCCATCAACTATAGTAATTACACTTTTGCCCTGGACTTTATTTAGTTCTTAGTATAATTTTTGCCACATATCTTCTGTTTATAACAAATCTACTGAATTATACTGAGGTACGAGGTTATTTTCTAGTAATCTATCAAATTTTATTGGTTTGTTCTTTTATTTCTTTTTTTTTTCCAATTTTTTATTAGATATTTTCTTAATTTACATTTCAAATGCTATTCCGAAAGTCTCCTCCCCCCTCCCCCTCCCTGCTCCCCTGCCCACCCACTCCCACTTCTTGGCCCTGGCATTCCCCTGTATTGGAGCATATAAAGATTGAAGTACCAAGTGGCCGACTAGGCCATCTTCTGCTACATATGGAGCTAGAGACACGAGTTCGGGGGGTTCTGGTTAGTTCATATTGTTGTTCCTCTTCTAGGGTTGCAGACCCCTTCAGCTCAAGTGGGCATTTTTGTTTGTTTGTTTGTTTTGTTTTGTTTTTAAAAAATTTTATGATATATTTGATTTGGTAAATTTTATATGCATTTAGAACCAGCTTGTTGATTTTTGAGTAATAGTTATGATTGTGGATGTTGAGCCTATAATTTAGCTAAAATAAGCATCATTATATGGTTCAGTACATGAATATGTGGTATCAGTATGTTTACATTGATTTTATATTATTTTTCCAATCTTATACAACTGTGAAATTAGTAGCCTTGCATTATTTTTGTTAAGCCTATTGTTAAGACTGATGCTTTTGATGGATTTTCAAAAGAACTATTTTCAACAATATTTTTATTGTACTTGTTTACATAACATGTTTCAATGATATTCATGTATTCAGTATGGAAATGTAATACTAGCCTGAATGAAAAGACATATTGACTTGATACAAAGATGTTATAACTATTTATACTTTAGTATTGTACAGATATTAAGAGTTAAAACACTTAAACTCGTTTTATAATTGACTTGACTTTTGTCCTACTTTTTAGATTTATATTTTTTATTATTTGAATTCTTGTTAGTTGGTTGAAAGTTTAATACAATATATATCAGTCATATTTATCGCTGTGCCAGTTAGGATTTATTGTTGTTTACTTATTTGTTTGTTCTGATTTTTATTTACTTGAGATATCTTAGAAGAGGAAAATCAATTGAAATAATGACCTTATTAAATTGTCCTGTATACAAGCCTGTGCCTGTGTAGCATTATTCTGATCAAAGATTAATGTGTGTGTGTGTGTGTGTGTATGTGTGTGTGTGTGTGTGTGTGTATGTAGGGTTGTGACCAGCCAACTCTGTATCATTACACACTCGGAGAGCAGACACTGTTGTGTATAAATCAATAGCTGATCAAGCCAGGCAAACAAGGTTTTAGATAGTACCTCTCATATTGTCTGCTTCAGTTCCTCCCTCCAGGTTCCTGCCTTGAATATCTGCCCTGAGTTCTCCTTATGAAAAATAAATTCACTCATCTTCAAGTTGCTTTTAATCATTTTTTTAATAACAAGCACTAAGACAATTACCTCTACCAATTCTTCTCAGACCCATTCTTTATTTCCATACATAAAAACTTTGTGACCTGTGTTTTTTAAATATACAAATATATTTCTATTTTAACAAGTAGGAAGCATCTTTAAAAACCTTTTGATTTTTTTCACAATTCCAACATAATATGATGAAAAGGTAAAATTTATGTTAGTAATATATAGATAATATATTAAATCCAATTTGTGCTACCCATATATTTTTGAATGTGTTATCCTCCATTGAAACATGGCCATTTTACCAGGGGCTACTTTATTAAAGGAAACATATCTCTTCCCCTCTCCCAGTATCAATTGCAATTGCTCCTTGCCTAATGATAGGACTTTGATTACACACACACACACACACACACTCAATTTTAGTAATTACTCTTCACTGAGCTGGCCTAAATCATGTACATGCTGTCATAGCCACTGTGAGTACACAAATGCACCTGCTTTATGTGCCCACAAGACACTGTAAGAACACAAATGCACCTGCTTTATGTGCACAGAAGACACACACATGCACCTGATTTATGTGCCATAGACACTGGGAGTACACATGTGTACCTGCATTATGTTCCCACAAGACACTCTTTTTTTTTTTTTAATTAGGTATTTTCTTTATTTACATTTCAAATGTTATTCCCTTTCCTTGTTTCCCCTCTGAAACCCCCCTATCCCACCCCCCTTGCCCCTGCTCACCAACCCACCCATTCCCACTTCCATGTCTTGGGATTCCCCTACACTGGGGCATTGAGCCTTCTCATGACCAATAAACCACCAACCAAAGAGTACACATGAAGGGACCCATGGCTCCATCTGCATATGTAGTAGAGGATGGCCTTGTTGGCCATCAAAGGGAAGACACTCTTTCCTTATAGTAATCACACCACTTTCTTTCATATTCTTTTCACTGCCTTCCAAATTGGTCTCTGAATCTTGAAAGAACAGTGTATATATAACTACCCCATTAGGAATGATCACTCCATAGTAGCTATTTCTTTTTTTCTTTTAACAATTGTGGTTCTCTGTATTAATCTAAATCTACTATAACAATGATTTTCTGATGATGGATGAAAGGTATATTAATTTATGTATGTAACAGTAAGATAGATGAACTCATTTAATGTTATGTCCAATTAGCAAATTAATACCATAGGCTTTATTCCTAGGGACTATCAACTGTGTAGTCACATTCTATTCAGCTGTTGACAATACTATGTATGTACTTCATTCTGTGGCATGAGCCTTGAATCCAATAAGAAAATGATTGATTACTCTCATGATGTTCATGACACAATGGCACCAGTGAAAATGTTTTACCAGACCAGATCATAGTGCTCATAGTGCTCATTCCTGGGTACAGTTGATAACTGTTTTTCTATTCTGGTAGTATGCTTAGCTCCTCTCAGCATTATGAAAGCTAGAAAATAGGTATGTAGATTTAAAGATAGTACTATACTTTGTTATTCAATTATGTGGTGACATCAGATATAAGATCTTACTATTATATTCTGGAAGGTCACTAATACCACTGACAAAAGCCTGTAATATTTGAGTATTTATGGTTCCTTGCTGGCCAACAAGTCAGAAAGTGATAATGTATTTCTGATTTAGGACTTTTTTCTTGTTACCTGGAAATGTCTAGAAGGGGCAATATCATCCAGTTATAAGGCTAATTGTAATTTTAACTTCTTTTTATTAAGATTTATTTTTTATTTTCTGAGTATGAGTGCTTTTCCTTCATATATATATGTAGAAAGTAAGTGCCCAGTGCCCATGAAAATCAGAAGAGAATATGATATCGTCAGAGACAGGAGTTAAAGTAGTTTGAGAGATGCCATGTGGGTCAAGAAGTCCAATATAAGTTATCTGAAAGTGCAACAGATGTTCTTAAGAAGTGAGCCATCTCTTTAGGCCACTTATTCTGAATTTGATGCTCCTACTTCTTAGGTAGATATCCACATTAGTTTTCAAATGATTTTAAATATTATTTATACTTCTCCATAGTCCCTCTGAGAGGGGTAATTTTAACGAGTTTATTTTTAAATACTACAAGATCTATTTCAAGACTATTACTAAAGTAATTTTCAGAAATATTTGAAATATTCTTAAAATTTTGTTTTCTAACAATAGATTCTATCACTATGTCAATGCCAATTCTAACTTCATGGTGGTTATTTTGCAAATGTTATAAAGTGGAGCGCCTTTACTCTACTTCTTTTCTATGTAATCTAATGCAGTATTTTGCATATCTCTTCAATTAATATTAAACTGTCTGATCCAATTTGCTATTGGATACCTAGTATGAATTACATACAATTATAGTTGTGTAAAAGAGATTCTGTTACTTAGGAAATGGATTTCGGACTGTTTTCATCATTTTATCATTTATTTCCTTTTCCCTTTTAGCTTTGTTTTTCTTTTTATTAGACATTATTCATAGCAATTTGTTCTCTTCTGATTCTTTCAACATAAATGGTATGGATTTATGTGGCTAAAATTATTTTCTCCTGCTTGCACAATATGATCCCCCCTTTTTGTTTTGTTGTTTGTTGGTTTGTTTCTGTTTTTCGAGACCAGATTTTCTCTGTTTGGTCCTGGCTGTCTTGGAATTCACCTTTTAGAACAGACTGGTGTAGAACTCAGTGATACAAATGTTCCTCCACAGTGCTGAGACTGAAGGAGTGTGCCAACAACAGTTATTAATTTGTTCACTGAATATCTATATGAAGAATTATATAATCTTGGAATTATTTAACATCTTAAAGTAGGATTGCTGACCTGTATATCATGGTACACCTCATTGTGAAGATTAAAACCCAAATTAAAGTGATTTTTGTCCACCAAAGTGTTCAATAAGAAACCAAGTCTAAAGATATAATCCTCCAGGCTTTCCATTTAGGTTAGTGTGTTTATGGCTTTAGTTATACTATGGAATGACCAAAATACTAGCAAGAGTTGGACTTCTATAACACTACTAAGACTCTCAGAGACTAAGTCAAATACTGATATATACCAGAGTACACCACACTTTCCATGCAATAATTGATGCACTCCTGATACACAAAGTTCTTTATAAACTTTCTGAGATTAAGCCATTTACTTTGCTAGACATTTATAATAAATTATAAGAACTGTTATCTTTGCTGAAGTAGTTTATGAACAGTGATTTCAAAATGTTAACGTTAAAACAAAATGTCTATTATTCTGTTCATTAACTCAACTATACTTGCATGTAACATTGAGTAGTTTACACATTTTTTGACATTTAAAAATATTGATTTTTGTATATCAGTCACTTTTACCAGTTTACCCAAATGTGTAGCAATTTTGGAGAGTTTTGACTGACATCTAATGCTGGTGTGTAGTAAGTTCTTTTTCCCTGTGGCTGTAACTTAGGTGAAGAGATTGAACACTTTCTGGGTACATTGGTTGGCAGGACTTCCTCATAGATAAAAAGGCTCTGCTTTAAACTATGTTTCATTGGAAGTAGGTGTCAGTGGGCCTTGTCCTCAAACATGATATTTCATTACTTGGTTTTGATAGTGATTGTCATATTGATCCAAGTTTTCAATGTATATTTTTAATTAGTAACTATTAGAGGTAGGTATGATTACTCTTCATGCTGATAATTTTTAAATGCATGATGAGTTTTATCTGAATTTATGATTCCAGTTATGTGTATTAAGTGTTGTGGTACAGATCATCACAATATATTCATGGACTTCTGGTTTTTAATATACTAGATAATCACCAAATTATTCTCTTTATAATAAAATATTTGAAAATTTTACTTGACTAGTACTTTTAATATTACTCATTCTTTCACTTTTCTTTCCATTAATTAGTTCTTTCTTATATAAAATCTGTTTTAAAATTATTTCTGCTCAAAAATGTTATTTAATTATAAATAATTATGTGCCTAAATTCAAAGGTATCTCACCATAATATTCTAGTTTCTGCATTTATATCTATTAATTATACTATTTCTCTGATCTTAAAAACAAGAGTACAAATACTTACAAATCCCTCCCCTATTACTCCCACCACTTCTTCTAAGAGAAGGGTATCACCCCTTGGGTGCCACCCCACCCTGGGACATCTAATCCCATTAGCTCTAGGCAGAACCTCTCTCACTGTGGCCCACTGAGGGAGTCCAAGGCTATGACATATCAATCTGTTTCCAGTGGTGCCACACCTTGATGACCAGGCATTCACACATATGAGCATGTATGGGGCAATCTTTTTCAAACTATTAAATTATAGAAATCCACTTTACATTTACAAATCTATTTGCATACAATGAAATGAGAATACATTTGTGTTTTACTGGTGTTTCCATGGCATATTGGCACAGAATCTCTTTAATATTTAAATTTTCATGGCTTTCATACTACATGAATTAGTAATATTTGTATACAAATGAGATTTGCCTTAGAATTAATTTTGGTTTTTTTTGTTTCTTTGTTTTCATTTTGCAATGTTTTGTCTTACAGTTTGATGACCCAGGAAGGGGAATATGCATTGTAGACCAGGTTATTCTAGCATTTGTAATGCTCGTGTCTCTGCCTTTCCAGTGCTGGAACATTAGTTATGTTCTAGTCTTGCTACCAAATATTTTAATTTGTCATGTCACTAATATGAGAATGAAATGTGTTTATTCTAAGGAAAATATGGTTCTATTGGATTGCTTAAAGCCCACAAACAACAAAATGTGTGTGCATAAAACAAATACTTTTCCAGTTATTTAGATTCTTTCCATAGTTACATTTGGAATGAATAAATAGATGTGGAAGCCAGAGACATGGAGGGCTGAATGTATATATCATAGATTGCCTTATTAATATCACTACTATAAGCAGGCAAGCTAAATGTAAAGAATTCTGTGTTAAATCCTATTGTGTAAAAAGCACAGCATTAGACCAATGTGATCTAAATGATGAATGATAATTTCTGATCTACTGTTATTTTAAATTGCCAATGCAATTTTATTTCTTCTTTACTGAATTTTGTTCAATTTTGATTTGCAATGCAAACTTATACTAAAATACTAAATATTTAGATTCTGTATGAGATATATATATATATATATATATATATATATATATATATATATATATAGTTATTAGGAGATAGCTATATCTCTTGTGAGGCTATACCAGTGCCTAGCAAATATAGAAATGCATGCTCACAGTCATCTATTGCATGGAACACAGGAACCCCAATGAAAGAGCAAAAGAAAATACCCAAGGAGCTGAAGGGGTCTGAAACCCTATAGGGGGATCAACAATATGAACTAACCAGTACCCTTCAGAGCTGTGTCTCTACTTGTATATGTAGTAGATGATGGTCTAGTAGGCCATCAATGGGAGGAGAGGCCCTTGGTCTTGAGAAGATCATATGTCCCAGTACAATGGCATTCCAGGGCAGGGAAGCAGGTTTAAAAGTATGGCAGCAGGAAGGTATAGGGGACTTTTGTAATGGTATTTGAAATGGAAATATCTAATAAAAATCTAAGAAAATATCTAAAGAAAAATGAAATGGAAAAAAAGATTTATTAATATAAGTAAATAAGGCATTTTTATTTCCCCTACTATTTTCCTCAGACTTTGTCTTATTATTGTAAATACCATGTGTCCAAATTTTATGAAGACATTGTTGTAAATAACAGTCCATAATGTCTTCATGAGTTCTTCAGGATTTGTGGAATACTTTTCTAGAGAGTTTTGTTTCCAAGGAGAAATGTACATGCAATTACTTCAGATGATTATTATTTCCCTCTACTTTCTTTGTTTTATTCCGACTTTAACAATGGAAGGGAAGCCCTTTCTTCATCTTTATCAGTATTGTGTTAGGTGTTCTACTTGGTTGTCACAATGCTGCATCAGAGATGGGATTGCCAGGAGCTTCAGTCAAATACCAAGCCCTGTCTGAAATATAACACTTCTTAAGAGAAGTCACAGATTCTTAGCTAAATGACACCATTTTCTGTTCTATTGTGCCTTTTCAATAAGCAGTTTTTCCCTGCATATTTTACTGAACCTAGGAGTTCATACATGACTAGGAGTATTTAACTGCAACCCAGGTTGGTCTCAATAAACTGATCTCCCTATATTAATAGTCATGGCTGCAGCTTTAAGTTAACTCCTAAAATTCTAATTTTTAAAACTAAATTAAATTTTATCCAAAGGAGAAAAACTCCCATTGAGATAGTTACCAAGTTCCTGGCACCAGTTAGAAGAGAGTCATAAATCCTTAGGCGATTGCTCTCTAACAATATCTGTTTATGAAATTCCCATGAATACCATTTGAAATGAAAATTGATACTATACAAATATTAGAATTTGGGGGAATAAAAATGATATACCAGGCAACGTGTCCAGTACTATACAATCTATTTTTATAGTGAATATTTAAAAAGAAAATAATTTCTTGAATATTTATAACGTAAGCATGAATTTCTACTTTATAAAAGAGATAAGTTTAAATATTAACATTATATTGTTTTATATTCGAGTTAAGAAGTTTTATATTACTCAGTATGAGTTTCTTGTAAATTCATAATTTTCAGAGGGTTAAACATTAAGCTAAGTATGTTTACTGTGATTTGAATATAGTTATACCTTTCATTTCAGTATTATTATCCTTAATTACCATTGTAGACAGACATAGACAGTTAAATTTTAAGTAACCAATTTGATGTCACTGTATTTCTAAAATCTAAACTGACTCTAAATGTTCGCCTTGTACTAAAACAAGAGGTAAGCAGGCACCCAACCTAGATGATAATAAGACGTTATATGTTAAATGGATTCTGATTGTGAAGTAGCCACATCAGTTTGTCTCTGTTTCTTCCTATTCCCAAGAGGCTCTGACTGTGGCACTCTCCCGACAGGCACTTGGGGGCAGTAGTGATCCTTTCCTCCTCATAGTCAGGAGATTTCACTGAATTTCACTAAATTGTCTCAGGTTTTTCTATATTGGTATTTAGACATTACTCATTATAATGAGATTGTTTTATGACTTTCTCTGCTAAAGATGCACCTTAGATATCACACTATAATTAGACAAGACATCCTGCTCATTTGACAGTTTTACCAAATATTTTTTGAAACTATAGAAATTAGAAATTCCTCCTCTATAGCTGGGATGAAAAGAAAATTCTTATAAATGTATTATGAAAGATAACATAACAAATCATGAACAAATACATTGCATTAGTTTTAGAACCAAGAACTTGTTAAAGCATGAAAATTAATAAATAAGATTCTAATTGGATGAAAAAAGAAATGGAAATTTAGAAATATGAATTTAAAATTTGCTTATGAATCTGCTTAACATTCATAGATTTAAATAATTAAAATTTTTTGGTAACTTTCTATATTAGGTTAACATATTTAAGTGTAACACTAATTTTTCTTATTTGAAAAGATGAAATATTTCACCAATTCTTAATCTATATTTTATACTTCATAGCGGTTTTTAAATTTTGGTTATTTTAATTGTACTGAGGACTGGACCCAAGGCTTTTTGTTTGCTATAAAGGTATTGGTGCTCAATAATTCTTATATTATGTTCACTGTCAGATTTTACTTTATCTGTATAATTATTAAATATGAACACTAACTTTTTATTTTTGAAATGAAATTTGAAATATAAACATTTAAAACAGAACTATGTATAAAAGTAGAGAGCATATGTATCTGTTAAGATATTACCAGAGTTTACAATCATTCTTTCTTTCCTTTCTCCCATCTCTCTTCCTTTGTTTTTCTCATACTGGAATTAATGGGACCAATGTTATGTATATGAAGGATGGGTCTGTTATATTAAGAATTGTAACTCTTTGTTATACTATTATGCAGGTTAAGAAAAAGGGAAAAAAAAGAGAAAATTTTCTAATTCGGTTAGTAGAACTAATAATTTACAACTAGAAATGCTGCACTCATTAACCAATGCTGAGCATTAGTGCAGGGATGTGAAAACATTCTATAAGTCCCCACTCTTCTTTGCAGCATATGTATTATGGTCCAAAGCGTCTAGGTTCTCAGTTTGTTCATTTGCTTTATGGTTAGAATTTGTGTTCTTGTTTTCTGTATGATTGAAGATTTCCCGTAATGGAAGAGATAAAATGTATCACAGTGGTCGTTTCCATTGTCACAAATGGATTGTACAGCAGCATACAGAGAGAAGCTTCACAGTAAGTGGTATGCTCAAGTACCCAGAGGAGGACATTTGGTCTAGGATTCTTAGCAGGGAGAGGACTCCTGTGCTTGGAGCAAGAAAATACATTGGAAATAACTCATCTGTGGATGAAGTACAGTGACAGACTTACTTCTACTTGAAAAAGGAAACATTGTAGTCTGCTATTTGGTAATCCTAATCTTACCTGTATAAAAGACAGAAATGGCATCTTCAAACCACAAAGGCACTTTGGTTTTCCTTTATCATTCGGTGTATCATTTTGTCTGATTTTTTTTTTAAGGCACACTTTAACTTCCCACATCCTTAGCTTGTAGAAAAGAAAGCAACAATAACTGTTGTATTTTGAGAGGAACTAAAATGAGCACAATGAATATGGATCTGTAATTATAATTTCAAACAGGATACTAGGTTACAAAAGACACTTGTCCTACTAACTCTGCAGAAGTAAAATTTGCACGCACACTAGCATGCCATGGAGATCTGAAAGTGACATGAAAACTTAGATGCACTATATATGTAGTCACATGAATGAAGGTATATGTTATGACTTAATCATTTTAGTAAACTAAAAATGACAGTGATAATAAAATTAGCTCTAAGATATCCACTTTAAGATATTTACTATAAATACTTCAGAATTATGAAACAAAAATTTCTACTTGTTTTATAAGTTGAACTTTGATGAGCTTGTTTAGTTAATTCACAGAAAAGAAAAAATGTTTCCAGGTATTTTATAATCATCTCCTAATTAAAAACATGATGGTTTTCATACTTTCCACGTGTCCTTTTGTTAGAATGATGAGTTTACCCCAATTCAAGGAGGAAATACTGTTGTTTCCTTAGAAAAGAACAGATAGCTTATGTTATATTAAAAATGAAGAAAAAAAAGATAAAGTAGATGGAGAGTAAACCACATATAAATTGTAAGCCTTTTGATTAAATAATATGCTGTACACTTGAGGAAATGGGTAAGTGGCCAAGAGTCATGGTTCATGCCTGAAATCACACTGTTAAAGACCCCATACAATAGGAATACTGTGATATTTTGGTAAGCCTAGATGTAATAAGACCCAGACTAATGTGAAATACAAGATGAGAGCTTATTTTTCAATAGTGAGCAAATGAATAAATGAGAAATAAAAAGTAAATCAGTTTTAAATACTAAAAATGCTTAGGTAGGAATAATTTTGATACTATATCAAAGCTAAACAATAGTATCCAAATAATTCTAGATAGAGAGATGATAGATATATAGGTGGTAGATTGATCATTCAATAGATAATTAGCAATAAAATTCTTACACATTTGCAGAGAAAAAGATAAGTAATTTTTAAAGTTACACTCTGAAGAAGATGCAAACTATTTTAAGTATGAGGTAAAATGTAGACTGAATGCAATATACAAACTTTAACTGGAAAGTTTTTTTTCCAACTTTTATTAGATATTTTCTTCATTTACATTTCAAGTGTTATCCAGAAAGTTCCCTATACCCTGCCCCCTCCCGGCCCTGCTCCCTACCCACCCGCTCCCACTTCTTGGCCCTGGCGTTCCCCTGTAATGGGGCATATAAAGTCTGCATGACCAAGGGGCCTCTCTTCCCAATGATGGCCAATTAGGCCATCCTCTTCTATGTATGCAGCTAGAGACATGAGCTCAGGGGGTACTAGTTAGTTCATGGTTATTCTTCCACCTAGAGGGTTGAAGACCCCTTCAGGTCCTTGGGTACTTTCTCTAGCTCCTTCCTTGGGAACCCTGGGTTCCATCTAATAGCTGACTGACTGTGAGCTTCCACCTCCATGTTTGCCAGGCATTGGTATAGTTTCCCCCGAGACAGCTATATCCAGGCCCTTTCAGCACTATCTTGCTGGCAATTGCTATAGTGTCTATGTTTGGTGGCTGATTGTGGGATGGATCCCTGTCAGCCGCAGTCATTGGGTCCATCCTTTGGATTCAGCTTCACACATGATCTCTGTAACTCTTTCAATGTTTGTTTTGTTCTTAAATCTAGGAAGGGATGATGTGTCCACATTTGATCTTCCTTCTTCTTGAGTTTCATGGGTTTATTAAATTGTATCTTGGGTAGTCTAGGTTTCTGGGCTAATATCCACATATCAGTGAGTACATGTTATGTGAGTTCTTTTGTGATTGGGTTACTTCACTCAG
>LR754709.1:13121-36135 GCA_902729485.2 Mus minutoides
GAGGTGGAATCTCAGGGTTGTTTTGATCTGCATTTCCCTGATGATTAAGGATGTTGAACATTTTTTCAAGTGCTTCTCAGCCATTCGGTATTCCTCAGTTGAGAATTCTTTGTTTAACTCTGTGCCCCACTTTTTAATGGGGATATTTGATTTTCTGGTGTCTACCTTCTTGAGTTCTTTATATATATTGGATATCAGTTCCCTATCTTATTTAGGATTGGTAAAGATCCTTTCCCAATCCGTTGGTGGCCCTTTTGTCTTGTTGACAGTATCTTTTGTCTTACAGAAGCTTTGCAACTTTTTGAAGTCCCATTTTTCAATTCTTGATCATACAGCACAAGGCTTTGCTGTTTTGTTCAGGAATTTTTCCCCAGTGCCCGTATCTTCGAGGCTTTTCCCCACTTTCTCCTCTATAAGTTTCTGTGTCTCTGGTTTTATGTGGAGGTCCTTCAACCACTTAGACTTGACCTTAGTACAAGGAGATAAGAATGGATCAATTCCCAGTGTTCTACATGATAGCTGCCAGTTGTGCCAGCACCATTTGTTGAAAAGGCTGTCTTTTTTTTCCACTGGATAGTTTTAGCTCCCTTGTCAAAGATCATGAGACCATAGGTGTGTGGATTCATTTCTGGGAAAGTACTTTTATGGCTTTAAAGTTTTACATGTTTTTCAAGTGATTTCTAACTTTAGTGTCATCATGGCATTAACATTAATGTCAGCATTTTTTCCCCTTATTTTTCCCAAGGAGTTTTCTCAGGTGAAATTGATCTGCGTCTGTCTCATGCACTATTTCTGTAACTATTTAACATGTATGTTACTCATTCTAACTCACTGCATAAAGCAAGTGAACTTGTGTTTCCCATGCTACATTCCAAGTAATATTTCAAAGCAGTACCCTAATATATACTTAACATTTCAACAATATCCTGCTACTTCTGAATGAGTATATATAAAAGGTTCATTACAAGACAAAGGTTTTATAAGGTGCATACTGTTGCTTCACTGTGTCTTCAAACTTGGATAGTATAGCTTTTTAACACAAGGTGATTTTTTAAATTCACACCTAAACATGCCACCAGTTAAATTGTTATATATAGACATTATTCATCCCTAATTTATTAGCAATTACCATATATCAGATGTACCTTTTAATTTTGCAATAATCAATGGAGAGTTATTCATGTGCAATTTTAGGTTTATTCATCGAAAAGATCATATTCAATTGTAAAAGACTTCATAAATCTAAAATTACTTCTGTAAAAGAGATTAAGGCTATTCCTACTGGAAGAACTATTGTGACTAATTTTAGAATAACTAATTCTACAAAATTATATTGGAGCTCGTTTTTTCGTGTATGCACCTTCCTACTCTGTACTCTGTGGGTTTTATTGAACTGAATTTTTATCCTTTAATTACTGCATCTCCAGATTTCTATTATCCATTGTTAAAGTATGTAATCTCCAAAAAATATGTTTTACTCTCATCTTTAACATGGATGGTAATAATTTCCCTGCTCATATCTCCATATAGTTCTCACAAGGAAAGATTAAAAAAAAATAAAGAAAAAGAAAAGCTTCTGATTCCTTTGTTTCTTGGCAGAACATTTGTGATCCTTCCAGAGGAAAAGCTCAATTCACTCAGAGAGGCTGATCTCTGCTGCTCTGTGCCTACATGTGGATTCCCAGAAAAATGCAGACTTCAAGATAATTTTCCATGTTCAGGATCAGCTTTTTCACAATGAGACATTACCCATAACTTTGTAAATATTTTTCCCACTTGACTTTTATATCAAAATAATAATCATGAAGATATCATACCTTACAATAATATTCTCATTGAATTTGCAAATGGACACTTTCCAAGGTAATAAGTGGCTATCTCAAAGAATCTTTGCCTACCCCTTGTATGTACGTACAGAAAAAAATAAAATAAAACAAAATCAGCCTCTGGGAAAAACCTTGCTTAGATAATGTTATGTTAAGCCCCAAAATATAAAATGCCTTTATAGGTTGTCATAGAATAGAAAGAAAAATATACGAAATAGAGAAAAAAATAGAAAAGAGAAATACAAATGGACAGTGGAAGAAGTACTTCAAATTTTGAATAAGAGATTTAAAACACATGAAAGATAGAATCTTACCTAGTAAAGATGTTTCATTTTTGGACTGTTAGTTTTGGACTGTTAGTTTTGGACTGTTAGTTTATGTTATTATGTTGAATTTTCAAAATGTATTCCATTAGCACAATTCAAATTTATTTTCTTGGTGTATTCTTAATACATTAGTCAGGAAAATGCCAGTGATGGCTTGCTCTAGAGAACACAACACACTCATTAGAGTCTCTCGGAGCTATGTACCTATACTACAATTTCACCCCCTTATTTCCAAATAACAATACATGTATCTGAATATTCTGTTATTAGAGGTTTCATCTTTTAGTTAAGAAGAGCATTCTTAGAACTCATACAATCAGATAACCTGAGATAACCTCTCACATCTGAATATCCATATTTTATAGTGCATATAAAAGCCCTTTAAATATTCAATCTGACCGACTGACTGGCTTAAGGATAAATACAAGTACAGGTCTGGAGATAATATTATTTTGCCTATATGTTTTATCATAAAAATTATGGAAGAATCATTCAAATGCTTAGAAAGTCATTTTGGTAAATGCATAGTTAAAACTAGAATTGTAAATCCTGTGTAATGTGTCTTAATCATTGTTATACTGCTATAAATGCAACTATGAACAAAGGAACACTTACAAGACAAAAGAGCTTGCTTAGAGTTTCAAAGTGTTAATATTTCATCTCTGCAGAGGCATCACAGTATGCATAGCACTGAGGCAGTAGTTGAGAACTACCTTCAGATCAATAGGCAGAAAGAAAAAGAAAGAGAAACAGAGACACAGAGACAGTCAGAGATAGAGACAGACAGAGACAGAAAGAGTAGGCTTGGCAAGGGATTTTGAAACCTAAAATCCCACCCAGAGTAGCATATTACCTCCACCCTGGTTCCATGTCTCCTAACCATTCTCACATAGTCTTATTCCTTGTTGAATAAACATTCCAATCTATGAGCCTATCCAGGTCATATAAAGGTCATTCCATTTAAACCAGTACAGCATGCCTTGCAATGGTAGACTGTTATATGTTGTTTGAGCTCTGGAATCTAGATTCTCCAACTTCATTTCAGACAAAGGAGTGTTAATTTTCTCTGTTCTTCAGGACATTCTCTCTGGGGATGTTCTCACACCCTTTTGATACAGCAACTGTCTCCCCTTCTCCATCCATAAGTTATGCTGGATGTTGTGAGCAACCAGTTTATCAGTATCTGTTGTCTGTTCTTTTGCTTGGAAGTTTGCCTGAATGGACACCCTTGTCTTGCCAGAGACTCTGCCTATTAGAAACCCCAGTTATTCTCAAAGTGTTTTCACACTTGACTTCTGCAAAATGTTTTGAATACCTGATTTGATAGTGTTTTGTAGTCTGTCTATCTATTTACCTATTATTTTATTATTTTCTATTTACTTAAAAACTGTTTATATTCCTATATTATTAATAAGTATAAACACTCAAACTTTTGATTATTATTACTATAGAATATTCTCCAGGTATTATATGATATCCCAACTCTTGAAGCTATTGCCATAAGCTGGAGTCCACATTAAACCTAGATCAGTGAAGTAAATTTGCTGTTATTAAGGGGAGAGGAATAGATCGACCATTCCAGACTTGAATAGTTGTCTCACAAGTTAATTGAAGTTCCAAAGCCTTGAAAAAGAAAATAAATAGAAGACCAAATACTAAATACGAGGCACATTATTAACTATTAAAATGTAAACTTCATTATGGAAAGAATGTATGTCATCCTACAAACAATTATGACACAAGACTCTATGTAATATCTTCTATATTGTCTTTGAACCCATTCAAGAAACAAACAAACAAACAAACAACACACATGTTTTTTTTTAAAGCACGTTAGAAAAAATGTATACATGGGTCTCCAAAGAAAAATTGATGTCACAACATGGACCTTATCGTTTTCCAAAGTGTATTGTCACTCACTGCCTAACCAGGTTGATGATTATAAATTAACTCCAGTTCCAGGATCTGCTATCAGTCCTTAAAGTAGCATAGCTCCCAAAGCCTCAGGTGATAAGTAAAGGAAACCAACAGCACATTTTCCTTGTGTAACCAGCATTGTTTTAAATCAACTCAACCTGTACTTACTTAATCATTCCCCTACTATCACCAGGATTCCAACTTTATTCATGTTCCAATATTTTCAGAAAATGACCAAATTGATATGTACTTTTAAGGCTAAAAAAAAAAAAAAAGAAGTTAGGTAACAAGCTTTGAGGTTGGACATTTCATTATTATACTTTGATATTTCATCTACTAAACATTCCAACTATCAAAGGGTTCAAGAATCCAACCCCAGTAAAGTTTGCTATGCCATGTGGGAAATTATGATTTTGTAAATATCTGAAAGATACACTCAGCTACCTACATACTATTCACATTACCAGTCTTAAACAATAAATATCCAAGCAGCAGAAATTTGAGGAAGAGTCAGAAAGAGGGTAAAAGCCAGAGGGGATGAAGAACACTAAGTGATCAAGGCCTTTTAGATACAGCAGGGACGACATGTACACAAACTCACGGAGCCTGGGAAAGCAATGTTTGTGTGGGTTTACACAAAATAACTTAGTAGAGATGAAAGAAGGGACATTTGCCACCATCATTAAGCAAGAAGAGATCTTGAAATGACAGTTCTTGCAAAAAAAAAAAAAAAAAAAAAAAAAAGCTTAGCTTTCTCCAAGGTAGTCTCTTTGAGGGAAACAAACCATTCTTAACATTCTAATGGACACATGCCCAGTAGACTGCCAGTGTGAAGAGAACTCAAGTGCAGATTTGTAAGTTCTTTGTCTCACATTGCTAAGTCAGAATTGTTTTTTTGTTTGTTTGTTTGTTTGTTTGTTTGTTTTTTATCTTCACCTTACAGATCTTTCACATATTATATGAATAATATATATGTTATAGTATACTATGCTAAATTATATTGTTTATATAGTACTGTTATAATATGTATGGCTCCTGATTTTTATTTTAACTTTTTATCAGATTCCTAGCTGTACAGTAATGGGCCTCTCTGTCTCTGTATGCCTTTCTTGGGCTTTAGTTTTGATGCCTTTTTTGTTCATAGGTTTTGTACTTACTCTTATTTGGCATTTTGAGCTATTTTATTTATTTCATTTTTATATCATCACTTAGCTTCCTGTTCATTTTCTAATGAAAGACTGAATGTGTAGATCTAGATGAGAGGAAGTGGAGATGGAAGGAGTTGGGGAAAGGAAATTATAGTAAGAATAAAATGTGTAAAAAATCTATTTTTAATAAGAAGAAATGTCCCATCAACTGTCTCTATGCATCATATGTATAATATACAATTGCACTTGCATGAGTGCAATATCACCATCAATGTTGGTTTTTACTTGGTGTAGTATGTGTTCTAATGTCAGGGCACATTCTGTTTTATCAACATCAAACTTTCTGCTAGTGTGCTTGCTTAACCCTAGATAGAATATGATAAATATCATTCTTGTGAAACAAAACAAACAAAAAAAGCTGGAAAGCAAAGATGTTTTGATTCTTTACATATCCTTTAAGATCTCATTTTACTTTAGAAGATTATGTGAAATAAATTTTACTAAGGCGTGACTTCAGAACTTTGTCACAGCTGTCAAGTTTCATTCTGTCATATCCTCCACTGCCAATGTAGTTCTCTTCAATGGAGGAACTTCAGCTAAAATGATCAAACTTGAAAAATCCCAATATCTTTATAAATTATCATCTACAAAGTAAGTATGGGGTCCCTGGTGGACAGCATGTTCTGCAGTGCATTGTTGCTATTTTTTAAGTTTCACTGGAACATGACACCAGACATGTGTTTGTATATTTTGTGTAGTTTTTGTTTCAGAATACCAACGGACATTCTTATTCATAAAAGAATCTTCATGAACTTTAAGGCGTAACATATACTAAGCTTGTAAAGAAGTGATTAGCTTTTTAGCTCATCACAACACATAGACAGAAGACAAGATCATTGGTATCTAAAAGCAATGGAAGCATACTGTTAATCTCATGTTTAGGAAATCTTAACTTATTTCACTCAATCACACAACTAGTATTTCTTATAATTCTTACACTGATAACATTATGGTGAGCTTCTTTGATTGATATCATGCTTCTAAGTGTGAGAAGGAAATGTCCGAGTTATTGGATGTTTCCCAATTTTGTGTCTGTGCAGAGGTTACAGATTCTTAACATTGGAAAGAATCGTAATGACATGTGCTCAAAGAGAGAAAGGCTCCAATTAGCAAAGAATAAAACCATTCAAGTCTATAAGTTAATACAACTTATTTGGTGGACTTACAAGTTACACTGTTTCCAGAAATCTATTATTTTCATCATTTTCGTAATCAGCATAAAAATAAATACTGGATTAGTCTGGCTTATGGATATTAGAATGGATATTAGAGAAGGATAAAGAGTAAATTAAAAATTAGGTAGAAGATATTATGGAACTTAGAGTGAAATAAAAAAGTTCCAATTCCTTTGATATTTTTTAGATTTAAAAATACTCAATTTTTGTAGAAAATATTATAATGAGAAATTATTATTAAGTGTATAATTACAATAGGTATTTAAAATGCATAATTGTAACTGACATATAAAAATCACCCCTATTTATTACTTTACTATGTTTATCTATTTTTAAAAGAATAGCAAAATTTGAAATCCATAACTAAGTTATTTTGGATATTCACACACTAGAATGAGTTAAAATGCTGCTAAATAAAAATAAACTGAAAAGAAATCCAGCATACAGATACAGAGTTTAGCTAGAATAAGAGTTAGTTATGGTCCTGCCTGACAGCGCACACCAGTAATCACAGTCCTTTGAATGCTGAAGCAAGAGGTAGGCATTAGAGGCCAACCTAATAACATAACAAAACCTTTCCCATAGTAAGGAAATAGGTACTCAAACAGCTACAGAAAGCACACAGAACACAAATAGACAAGAACAGAAAAGAAACTCATCCCATAGTATATGGAAGGAAAAAGTACCAATAGCTTCAAGTGAAACAAACAAACAAACAAACAAAAACAAAACAAAAAATAACACAATTAACATATAAAGGAAACTCTTCAGCATAACTGTGGATATCTAAATGGAAACTTTGAATGTCAGAAAAGCCTAGAGCAATGCACTACAAATTCTAAAAAATCAAGCACTACCAAACTATTGCTGATATAGGAAGAAACAAATTCATAATACAAACAGTCCAAAATATAAGACCTACCAAGAATATGCTGATGAGTATACAGAATATTTCAAATTGGAGAGATGAAGAATCCTAGTCAACAGACTCACAAAAGAAAACAAAGGTGTACTTAATGCAATACAAAGCATGGTTAAAATGCACATGGCAAACAGCCAGAGCCCAAAGTCTTCAGCGAACTCAGGTCTTTGGTAACTTTCAACATCATTTGCTTCATCTTTTCAAACAAAACACATAAGCCTGGTGAATGCATTAAGAAACTAAATCCTGAACAATGTTAACCCTCCAGAGGTCCCAGGGACTAAACCACCCACCTAGGAATTCACATGGAGGGACCCATGGCTCCAGCTGCATATGTAGCAGAGGTTGGCCTTATCTGGCATCAGTGAGAGCAGAGGACCTTGGTCCTGTGAAGGTTTGATGCTCCATGGTAGGGGAATGTCAGGACAGGGAGGCAGGGATGGGTGATGGTTGGGGGAGTGCCCTCCTATAAGTAGGGATCAGGGGGCTTGAGATAGGGGGTTTTTAGAGGGAAAACCAGGAATGGGGATAACATTTGAAATGTAAATAAGTAAAATAATCAATAATTTATTTTTTTTAAAGAAAGTAAAAAGAAATTAAGTTCTTCTTTCTGTTGTCCTCAGAAGTTCATCTTAGCCTTAAAGGTAGGCAACTTTTTAAAGGGAAAGGATTTTCTTGTGTTTTGGAAATTATAATCTTGGGTGTTCTAGGTTTCTGGGCTAATATCCACTTATCAGTGAGTGCATATCAAGTGACATTTTTTGGGGATTGGGTTTTCTCACTAAGGATGATATCTTCCAGATACATCAATTGGCTCAAGAATTTCATAAATTCATTGTTTTTAATAGCTGAGTAAATGCACCACATTTTTTGTATCTATTCCTCTGTTGAGGGACATCTGGGTTCTTTCCAGTTTCTGGCTATTATGAATAAGGCTGCTATGAACATAGTGGAGCATGTGTCATTGTTACCAGTTGGAACATCTTCTGGGTATATGCCCAGTAGAGGTATTGGTGGATCTTTCAGTAGTACTATGTCCAGTTTTATAAGGGACTTATGGGATAGCACTTGAAATGTAAATGAAGAAAATATCTAATAAATAAAAAAAATGTAAAAATGTAAAAAAAAAAAAGGGGGAGGATAAGTAAGAAAAAAAAAAGTAAAAAGGATTCCAAGCAAATAGGAAGTAAGGAGGTAGAGCCATTCTAATATCTCACAAATAAGGCGGTAGAGCCATTCTAATATCTTCCTAGGTATCTGAAGTCCACAAATGTCAGTCATGTTACATTTCCCCCCACCACCACCCCTTTTTTTAGGTTTGTTTTAGAAAGTCAGAAACAACCTTAACCTCCATCAGAGATTCACTTTTAGGTTTGAGAAGATGAAACTTTTGTACATACATCCGGACTAATATTTTGCAAGACACAGACAGATCATAAAACTGCCAGGCATCTTTATTCCTACTAGTGACCAGACATCTTTATTCCTTCCTGGTGTAGTTAGTAGAGTTAAGGCACTCTCAAGAGAAATTTATGTGTCCTGCTTCTGCTTGCCTTTAGAAACAATAGCCTGGTTTAAGCCTCATTTGGACTACATTCTTCATCAGTTTGACTCCCCTTCAGACCAAATGACATACTATTTTCTTTCCCACATTTCTCCCATGTTTCATCACTCTGCACAGACTATATCACACATGCTCATCTTCTTGTATATTATTATATTAATCACAATTCTATCTTTGCTTGATCACTTGTTTGTCTTTTGTTGAATGCCATTTTTACTGATGTGAAATGGAATCTCAGTGTAGTTTCAACGTGTAATTCCTTCATATTAATGAAAAGGAAAACTTTTTTCACTTTCTTTTTTAATTAAGACAGGGTTTTATTCCATGATCTTGGCTGCCCTGGAGCTAGCTTTGTAGACCCTTGCCAACCACGTTGTTCTGGATCATATAGGGATCCACCTACATCTTCCTTCAGAGTGCTGTGATTGAGGACATCCTTTACCACCACCACCCAGATTTTGTTTACATTTTTAGTACAAATACTACTCCATGTTTACAGGGTGGGCTATCCATATTATTGATGTTTTTGTTTACTTGATATTTAGTTTCTTCTGTGCTCATTACACTCTAGCTATTAATTATCTATCACCTGTTTAGCTTATAAATCTTTTTTCCTATTCTGAAGGATATTCTTGTACTCAATTTTTAATAGTTTTAAAAACTTTATGATTTCATGCATTCCAATTAGCTCTTTGTTTTATTTCATAGGCTGTTGGCAACCTTTACAATTTCCTGTGTTTACCTGTTTTGCAGTGTTTTCCCTGTTTCCTTCTACCAAGTTCAGAAATTCTAGTCATCCATTAAAGTCTTTGGATCAGTTTAGATTGATATTTTTTTATACAAGGCAAAAGATGGAATGTCTGCTTATTTTTATAAATGAGTATGTCTAGTTTATATAGAACAATATTTTGAAGATGGAGACTTTTCTTTGTGGGAAAAGGTTGTCATTTCTCCCTTATGTATTTTCCACAGTCTTGTCAAATTCAAATACTGGTGGCTCTGTGAGTATATTTCTAGGTTGTCTGTTCCCTTGATCTTTTTATTTTTGTTGCAGTATCGTGCTTGTTTGGTTAACTAAAACTTTGTATTGTAATTTAAAGTTGGGGACTATTATATCTCTATTTTTTTCTTTTGCTTGGATAGTTGCATTCCTTTTGTGCTTTTATGTAGTTTAAATTTACTTTTGTTAGGGATAGGGAATCTCCAAATAATATGGGATGGTTTATACCTCACTAGATTCTTATTGCTGAAAGAGAAGTTGTGGGATTCTGTGTTCACTAACATACATTTTCATCAGGGACTGGTAGAATGTTTATTCTTTTATTTAAAATCCTAAATTTTAATATTTTCCAGTTATTAATGATGTCTAAGCTGTGTTGTTACAATAGAAAAAAGTTAATGTAATTATCTAAAGAACTAGAAGTTCACCATTTTTTATTTGTGTTTAAGTTTTGGACCTATTTTATGATTTTTGGAAAACACGTGGATATTAAAAAGTAATTGATAAAATATGTGTACAAATGTCTCCAAGAACATAGAAAAAAAGCCAAATAGCCAAAGAACTGTTTTTTAACTCTTTTACTAAAGTTATTTTAAAGTGTTTTTGTTTCTTAAAAACAAACAAACAAACAAACAACAACAACAACAACAACAACAAAACACTTTAATTTTTGAACCTAACCTTAGGTTCAATAATTAAAGTATTCTTTCATATTAACTACCTCTGATATCTTGAAACATTGAGCTTCACTGATTCTAGTTAATTTATTCCATAAGACTGACAAACTGAACTTTAATCACAATATGAAAAGTAAAATCAGTATTTCATTTACACAGTTTTGTCACTCATAGAAACTTGTATTTACTTACTATATCTTTTTAAATTTTACACAGCACACGCATTCCTGGAAGCGTAGGATCTTTTTATGGCAACACAATTTACTATCTGTGAGTTCTTATTAGTGAGTAGCTAGGCATAGCTTCATTGGGTGAATCAGTCAGACTCTCAAGAGATTGCTGCCAAGAGAACAGCTATATTGTATTCTCATCTGTAGACTTGTTTGGAGACTTTTCTGCCACCAAGATCACTCAGACTGTGACCTGATGTTATTTCCCTGTAGGGCTCAGGCTTTTTACTGTACATTTGCTGAGGGCATCACCATTCTTATGACTTCCCCTCTTTGTCACAGGATGTCTCTGAAATTCTCTGTAGTGCTACAATAGGTAGGCACACTAATACAAACAGGAGGCAGTTTTTCTCTCTTGGAAGTCCAAGCTCAATACAGCCTATCACTTTACACCCTGCATAGGATAATGTCCTTAAAACACAGAAATTGACTTATTTAGAAACTTAACAAAACCAATGAAATGACTTAATATTTAGCACATGAAGTTACCATCTCACTTGAAAGATTTAAAAAATATATATTTACAGTGTTACTTAAAGCCCTAGCTCAGATTTTTTTCATATCACAGATGGTTTAAAAATTTAAGTAATTTTAAGTATAAACTTATAACTTGGAAATTAACGAGAGTAAAATATTTTTAAATATAAGAATAACATCTTAGCTCCTCCTGTACCATGCTGTCCTGGGCACTGCCAGGCTCCTGCATTGTTGATAATGGACTGAACCTCTGAACTTGTAAGCCAGCTCCAATTAAATGTTGTCCTTATAAGTGTTGCCTTGGTCATGATGTCTATGCAAAGCATTAAAACCTTGACTAACACAAAAACTCATATAAAAGCAGATAACTTGGAGGATCATGGTTGGAGAGGGATAATCCCTTTGGCCATGGTGTCAGGGATCATGGGAACAGACAGGCAAGCATAGTCTTGGATAAAGTGTTGACAGCATAAATCCTGATAGAAAAATAGGAGGCAGAGAAAGAGGAAGGAGGGGGAATAGAATGACAGGGGCTTTGGAGCTTCCACATCTACCCCTCAGTAGCAAACATCCTCTAAAAACGACATATATTCTAACACTTCCTAAACCATTCTACAACCTGGGACCAGGCATTAAAATATGTGGGCCTATGGGAACCATTCTCATTCAAATCACAATGTATAAGCATACACATAAGCCTTGTGAAAACTGAAGTTCTGAGTAGTAAAAAAATAAGAACAGATCTAATGAACACAAAAGTTACTATTTGATCTTAAAGGGCCAAATTTCCACCTCACTCCAGTCAGAATGGCTAAGATCAAAAACTCAGATGTATTCTCATTTTTTTAAAACTTCAGTAATGAACTAATTTTATAAATATTCTCCATAAATGAGGAGTTATGACATTCGTGTCAAGGGACATCATGATTCTCAGCAGTTATGCTGCAAGTAATATAGGCAGAATGAATGTTCACAAAGTAACATACAAGTTCACTTTGTTATAGTTATCTCTCATTATTTTTAAATATCAAACTGTGCTCATAATCATCTTTCCTTCTTGTTACTCAAAATATCTCCATCAACATGGGTGAATGTCAAGGTATAAACAATAGAATATCTTTACAAGTGTTAAAATTAGTGTAGTTAAGTTTTCTAAAGAATTATTAACTCCGCAATGAAAAGTCATTGGACTTATGAAATGTGTGAGGATGAGCTATCGTGCTTTCATAACAGATCCAGGGTCATAGCAACTGAGGTTATTAGAAAAAGTGAGTCTAATAGCCCCAGATTTTTGTCATGCATTATGCTTTTGCTCAAATGTTTATTTTATTTTTATCATGCATATATTATCTGAAACCATGTATATCTAGCAATTTAACAAATGTTTCATCCATTTAAATGGTTAACACAACTCTGAGAAGAAATTTCAAACCTCCACTAGCCCAAGAAGCTAATAAATTCACCTTCTAATTGCATCTTCCAAAAGAGAAAGAAGGGCTGTCTCACATGTGCAGATGGATCCTTCAGAATAATTTGCTCGTTTTTTCCTTTAATGTATGGCTTATTTGGTTTTATTTGGTTGGTGTGTGTGTGTGTGTGTGTGTGTGTGTGTGTGTGTGTGTGTGTTCAGGTTAATTTATTTAGCATGTAAAAATTATCTCAATGCTGTGCTTAAATATCTTCTCTTAACACCCTTAAATGCACTATCTGTAACACAGTATTTTGGTTGGCTTCTTTTTCTTTTTCTTTTTCTTTTTCTTTTTCTTTTTCTTTTTCTTTTCCTTTTTTCTTTTTCTTTTTCTCTTTCTTTTTCTCTTTCTTTTTCTCTTTCTCTTTCTCTTTTTCCTTTTCCTTTTCCTTTTCTATTCCTTTCCCTTTTCCTCTTTCTCATTCTTTCTTTCTCTCTTTTTTGGGTTGTTTTCCATAGCTTCTTTAAATAGCAAACTTACTTAAAATGCTTATCATTCTTATTTTTAATACATATCTACCTAATATTCACCCAATCAGAGTTTCCTTTATACTGTAAATCAAGTTAGTTAAACCCTTATTCCCATAATACTTGATTCATCTATTGTAATTAGCATAGTTGTGAATGCCCCTCTTAATTTATTTTTATTGTTTTAAATAAATCAATATATTTCTTGTCTTATACTAGTATACTCCTATACTCTTCCTGCTTCTCTACTTTTCTTGTTGTTGTTGTTGTTGTTGTTGTTGTTGTTGTTGTTTTTGAACTATCTGTCCATCATCAATGACAGGGAATTAAGTTTTAAGTTCCTAAATTCTGGAAAAAAACAATGTTTAATGGGTGCTTTTGTTTTGAATACTAGACAGGATGATTAATTCTAAATGCCTTGAATGCCAGTGAATAACTTGAATGCCAGTGCCTTGTTATTCACAAACTATAACTAATAATCACCTCAATTAAAGCATACAATTGTCCTTTCAGTCAAACTCACTGACATGAACTTCTCAACCAAAAAGTGAAGAGTAGGACAAATAGATCTCAGGGAGCCAACTTATGCAGAAGTGGGATTCCACCTAACTTGATCAGATAATGAAGGGCATGAATGGGACTTTGATTTTACCCACCCCACCTGTAACAGTGCTAAAAAGAACCACTGCTCTGATGCTAGAGTCATGCAGCAGCTTCTCCATGCTCCATGGTCTTGGGAAAGCAGCATGAGGTTAGGTTGTGGCTGTACTCCATGAGTCATTTCACTTAGTACATGGATTGCCCCCCTGTGATGAGTATTCAATTATATATATATATGTAATATATGTGTGTGTATGTGTGTGTGTGTGTGTGTGTGTGTGTGTGTGTTTGCATGTAGCAAAGAATCTCAATAAAAACATGACCTGTGTCTTTCCTGTTCCTACCATACTATATCACAGAAACATATACATTGTTATTTAAGCCAAATATCCTGTTCAATAAATACTAAGCCAGTTTTTGTATCCTAATAAATACTGTGGGTTTAATATTTTGTTCCATTCAAATCTTGCAACCTTCAAATGAAAACAAGACAAATATTTTCTTTTTCCACTGAAAGAATGCAAAAAGTAATTGTTACTACAGAGGTGTGTAGAACATATGCTTAAATTTTCACTCAGGAGAACTGTTAGAGAACACTCCAAACCCTTGTTTAGTAAAAATTTTTAATAATCAAATACCCTTAGCATCTAACCATTAATTTTTAATATTTCACAAGTTCTGCTTACATGTTTCAACTTAAATGATGACATCATTATAGCTAACTGTGCAGAGTGTCAAAATTTAAAGATCTATTTAATTAGTTTAGTAGCTGATTGCTTATAAATTGATACAGACTTATGGCATTAAATACATAATGTTGTTGACTTCACATAAACAGAGCATAGATATAGCCAGGTAATAATAACTAGTGAGCCTCTTTTTCTGAATAGAGTAACTTACTAAAATAAGTCTAATTGTTATAAAACTATTAACTTACTCATGTACACGTGGCAATGATACTTACAAGGATTTGATAAGAATCTAAGAATTAGATTATGCGAATCACATTGAAGCTATAATTTATTATCATGATAGTGATCTACAGGATCTCTTTGAGTGGAGGGAAGAATTAGTCCTCTAAGATGACACACACAATTTTAAGGGCATCTCAGATACATGGAAACATAGTCAACTCTAAGTATTAAATATATCTTTGATAAATACTCACTTGGAGCCTTAAAGCTATTCTCAAAGAGAGTTCATAGGAGGGATAGATACTTTGACAGAAGTGGTTGGTTCCTAGTTCAGAATAAGCTCATTATTGGATACAGATTGTTTTGTTTCTTTAGTCCTAGTATTTTTTTTTTGTTGTTGTTTTGTTTTGTTTTGTTTTGTTTTGTTTTGTTTTGTTTTTCGAGACAGGGTTTCTCTGTGTAGCCCTGGCTGTCCTGGAACTCACTCCGTAGACCAGGCTGGCCTCGAACTCAGAAATCCGCCTGCCTCTGCCTCCCAAGTGCTGGGATTAAAGGCGTGCTCCACCACGCCCGGCTAGTCCTAGTATTTATCATTAATTCAGATTCTTTATAAAAATAATACTTGAATTAATGGATATTTTTATCCCGGATGCTAGTGTCATCTAGCCAAATAATTAAGGACACTTCTGAGAATATACTTGGATTATAAATTTGCATTAATGACATTACAAAGTTTTGCTTTAAGAGGAAAGATTTTTAAAGTAAAGTGCAAAAGTGTAGCTGAACATTCAAGGTCAACTTGCTAGATAAAATGAGTTTCAGAACAAGAAGGGCTATTTATTAAGATCTGATTTGCTTTTCTTTTCTTCTTCTTTTTTTTTAATCAAATGACAATAAATAAGCTTCCCTGTGTTCTGTTCAAGGGCTTTCTATCTTTAAAGAAGTCACAATACTTTTAAAAATATTTTTTATATTTTGGGGAATTTTAAGCAATTTAGTTTGAACATATTTACTTTCTACTTCCATAGCTAAATTCTCCATCCTTCCATTCCTTCACAGACTACTTTGAGATTCCTGTGGATATTTTTTTCCTTTCTTTTTTTCCCAAATTTTATTAGATAATTTCTTCAGTCCATTTTGTGCTGTCCAGCTATTCTGGAAGTTTGGCTTCCCTGAAATGTAACACAACTTCCAGGGTGATATCATTAAAGAAATCTGACTACCTGTCTCCTAGACATTTTCTTTTCTTTTTCTTTTCCAACTTTTATTAGATATTTTCTTCATTTACATTTCAAGTGTTATCCCAAAAGTTCCCTATACCCTCCCCCCTCCCGGCCCTGCTCCCCTACCCACCCGCTCCCACATCTTGGCCCTGACATTCCCCTGTACTGGGGCATATAAAGTCTGCATGACCAAGGGGCCTCTCTTCCCAATGATGGCCAACTAGGCCATCCTCTACTATCTTCTCAGCTAGTGACTGGATTTGCTGTCTACCCATTCCTCTCTTGTCTATGACTTTATGTGTTTGGAGGTGGTGCTGGGTATGTGCATTCTCTAACAGTAACTGTGATTTCACACATGTGTCAATGTTCCTTGGTATCTTGAAAACACTGTTTCCTTGAAGTTATCACCGAACTCTGGTCCTTCAAACAATATAAAACTGCTGTGAATATAGTGGAACATCTTTTTGGTATAGTTGGGTTTTGAGGTGGAACTATTTCCAATTTTCTGAGTAATTGTCAGATTAATTCCCAGCATGGTTGTACAAGTTTGCAATCCTACCAGCTGTGGAGGAATGCTCCCCCTTTCTCCAAGTCCTCACCAGCATGTACTGTCACTTGATTTTTTTGATTTTAGCAACTCTGATTGGTGTAAGGTGGAATCTCAGGGGTAGTTTTGATTTGCATTTCTCTAATGACAAAGGATCTTGAACATTTCTCTGAGAGCTTCTCTACCATTTTAGGTTCCTCTGTTGAGACCTGCCCTCTTTTAATTGGGTTAGTTCCTAACTTATTGAGTTCTTTATGTATTTTGGATATTAGCCCTCTGTCAGATATAGGGTTAGTGTAGATTTTTTGCTCCATCTGTAGGCTGCCATTTTGTCCTATTGATAGATTTCTTGATCTAACAGAAGCTTTTCTGTTTCATAAGATCCTATTATCAGTTGTTGATCTTAGAGCCTAAGCTCTATTGATGAAACTGTCTTCTGTACCAATGTGTCCAAGGCTATTCCACTCTTTCTTTTCTATTAGGTTTAATGTGTTGGTTTTATGTTGAGGTCTTTGATCAATTTGCACTTGAGTTCTGTGCAGGGTGATAAATATGGATCTATTTACATTTTTCTACATGTAGCCATTCAGATAGATCAGAACTATTTATGAAAGATGCTTTCTTTTCTCCATTGAATGGTTTTGGCTTTGTCAAAACTCAACTGTTCATAGGTTTGTGGATTTTTTTTTTTTCTTCTGGATCTTTGATTCAATTCTATTGATCAGTCTGTCTGTTTCTGTATCATTACCATGCAGCTTACTGAAGCAGATGCAAATAGCCACAGTTAATATCTCTAAATCTTAGGCCTAAGAGAGCTTCTACGTAAAAATGTGGGATCTTATTTAAAGTGGATAGATTTTAAGTTGATAGTTGTTTTCACGATGACCAACGGGGTATCTAAATATCTTTAATTTTTTTTGTAGGAAAATACGCATACACTTTCACCATAAAAATATTTAACCTACTAATATGGGCGTTTGAACTTTCTCATCCCCTTTGCAACACTAAATATTCTATTCTTTGTATGTTAAATGTTAAAACAAAAATAACTAGATAAATACTCGTTTTAAAGTTTCTACAAGAAATTTGCAGCTATTCAAAAGTGTTAATATTTTTGCTAAACAATACTTTGGGGCATAAAATAGAATTCAAAACTTATAATAAAACAATTTTAGCCTTACCTGAAAGATGTAATGCTAAAAGGGGTTGACAACACTCTCCCATGTATTCAATCCTAAACAAGTGATGACTGTAATTAATTGCTCTAAACTATGGAAGTCAGAGTTCCAAGAAAGGAACAAATCATTAAAAAACCAACTTTGCAGAGTAGTTTAGAACTTATTTGTAACCAATTATTGCTTGTGTAACCTTCATCAAATTGTTAGACCTCTGTAATCCAGAGAAATTTTTTCACTGATGAAATGGGGTTAATGATGTCTTGCTTGCTTATATATAGTTAACATTAAATGACTTAAATCTGTAATGTGCCCAGAACATTTAATGATTTTATAAAAGAACAATTTGAAATCCTGCTTTCTCACAATAGCCTCTGATTTCCTCATGTTTTTAGAGAAGTAAATCCTTTCTCACAGAATGCAGCATGATACCAGAAGACAGCCTGACTCCAATTAGATAACCTACAGAAAAAGATACTTCAGTTTTATATGTGTGTGTATATATATATATATATATATATATATATATATATGTGTGTGTGTGTGTGTATATATATATATATATATATATATATATATATATATATATATATATATACACTGAGTCCTAACTTTGTCTCATTCTGATAAGAGTCATTTCCAAGAGGAAATGCAATTTTTGAAATCATTCCTTGGAGACCTCATGTTTTCTCAGGATACGATCCATGTCTTTGTCTCCGTTGAGAGAAAATGACTGGCAAATATAAGACGTGTATTTTCCTCTGAGTTCCAAGAGGTTATCTTTCAGGTTGATTGTAGGCTCTGTAAAATGTTGATAACAGCCTGTCAGAGCTGATGTGTTTACATTGATTTTTCATCGGGCAAGAAACGTACATATTGTGTAAAGTGAGGGTCTTTTCAAAGCAGCTTTCTGCAATTTGAGAAAATCACCATTACATTAGAAAAAGAGAGAAAGACAGGCAGACAGAAAGACAGACAGAAAGAGAGAGAGAAAGAAGGAAAGTCAATAGTCTCAAATAACCAACATCCTTAAGTAGCTATGGCTTCTTGTAAGTTTTATTTTTGAAAAGGTAATTGTATAACAAAAACAAACAAAAATCATTGATGCAACCAATTATAATTTTGAGTATTTCATATAAAATCTGACATTTCAATGCAGAGGAAAATTTATATAATGTGAAGAAATATTTAATATTATTTTATATTTATGTGGCTTAAAATTAAATTTAAAATCCGGGTACTGTAACACATCTTTTACATTAAGATATCATAATTCATTTTTATAAATTCATTAAATAGTGGTATTTTAAGAGATAGTTTTCTCCTAAATATGATATTAGAAGTGCAAAGTTAGGTACATGTAAATGCATTAGAAATGGAAACAAACTATAAACTGTCGTGAAAATTTATTGTCATCATTATCAACAATTCAGAAAACGGAGCAAATATAGAGAGGAAAAACCCCAGTAACATCAGACTGACAACATGAGGAACATGTATTTTCTGAGCACACAGAGTAGAGGACCTTTTATTTTATACTGCAATGTCTCTTAATCAATTTCTTTGTGTAGAGTATAAGGATATAATGCTTTAGCATCATTAAAATAATAGAAATGCAAAATATAATTTTAGACTTCCAGGAAAGCATTCTTCTTATATGTCCTTTTGAGGACAGTTAACTTATTCACTAGCATTTTTTGACTATACATATTTCACTTTCACACAAACACTCCTGAGCATGTTAAACTAAAAATCATTATGGTAACATCACATGAATCCATTAATATCATGAACAGGTATTAATATGTTCTATTCTCTTTCTTACAAAGCTAACTTTTCAGTAATTTTCCCTCTAACAAATGACTCCAAATTGGTCTTCTAAGTTTCAAATAGCATAATATTTATGGGCAACTCTAAGACTGTAAACATCACAACTGTGACTAAAATGATTTCAGTACTGTTCTAATGTACTTTACAATAACATTTACAGCTGAAAGTATATCTTATATACTATATGCAGAAATATATTATTGGGTTGTTTGTTTGTTTGTTTGTTTGTTTGCTTTTCCCAACTTTTATTAGATATTTTCTTCATTTACATTTCAAGTATTATCCAGAAAATTCGCTATACCCTCCCCGCTCCCGGCCCTGCTCCCCTACCCACCCGCTCCCACATCTTGGCCCTGACATTCCCCTGTACTGGGGCATATAAAGTCTGCATGACCAAGGGGCCTCTCTTCCCAATGATGGCCAACTAGGCCATCCTCTTCTATATATGCAGCTAGAGACATGAGCTCAGCGGCTACAACTTTCTTTTCCTTTAATTTTTGGGGAGAAGTTCTCCTCCACCAGATGGAACACATACCCCTCACCTCTCTTGTGGTCATTAACCTAAGACTAGATAGAGCAGAGATACAGATGAAAACCAAATACTCCTCTTTTTCTAAAGCAAGATAGCAATAAAATGATTCCTAATAATATTCTTCTATGCTGGCCATCTTTCCTCTGAGCCCAGCAGACGCAGCTAGGGCCTGTCCTGCCCTTCACACACCCCAGGACTTTAAGATCATATCGGGATTACTCCTGAGTGGAGTGCAGAGGTGGTGTTGGGAGCAGTGGGTCAGCAGTTGCCCGCAGGGGCAGGATCCCAGAACTCTGCCCCACCGGAGGCTGGACCTCTCCCAGCCAGAGCACCCTCCACCCCGCCATCTTTCCTCTGAGCCCAGCAACTCCCAGGATTTTAAGATCACATCAGGAGCTCAGGGCTCAGGCCTCAGGCACTGTGCACTCTCTTAGGCTCTTTCGGGACCCTCCAAGCTATCTGGGGACCTCAAGTGAGCAGGGGAACACAGCCTCTGTTCTATCCCAATCTCGTGGAACCTGAGACACCAGCAGGGAGATTGATAGTGGCCCAGGGCAGAACAGTCCCTCCCTTCCGGTCTTGTCCAGCCCTCCCAGCACTAGCTTGGGTCTTGGACCACAGGTGCTGTGCACTCTGCTAGGCTCTTTCGGGACTCCCCCAAGCTATCTTGGGACCTGAGGTCTCCTCGGGCAGAGATGGAAAGAGGCAAGCATAAGAACAGATGCAACAGAATCCAAGGGTACTTGGCATCACCAGATCCAAACTCACCCACCACATCAAGTCCTAGATACAACAGCACACCAGAAAAGCAGGACATGGATATAAAGTCACTGGTCATCATGATGATGATGGAGTACTATAAGAAGGAAATACAGGAAAACACAGATAAACAACTTGAAGCATTTAAAGAGGAAAAACTTAGAGAGTTACAGGAAAACTCAGATAAACAACTAGAAATATTTAAAGAGGAAATACTTAGAGAGTTACAGGAAAACAATACCAAACAGGTGATGGAATGGAACAAAACCATCCAGGACCTAAAAATGGAAGTAGAAACAATTAAGAAAAACCAAAAGGAGATAACCCTGGAGAGAGAAACCATAGGAAACAAATCAGGAAACATAGATATGAGCATCAGCAACAGAATACAAGAGATAGAAGAGAGAATCTCAGGCACAGAAGATTCTATAGGGAGCATAGACAAGACAATCAAAGAAAATGCTAAATCCAAAAAGATCCTAACACAAAATATCCAGGAAATCCAGGACACAATGAGAAGACCAAACTTAAGGATAATAGGAGTAGATGAGAAGGAAGACTATCAAACTAAAGGGCCAGCAAATATCTTCAACAAAATAATAGAAGAAAACTTTCCATACCTAAAGAATGAGATGCCCATAAACATACAAGAAGCCTATAGAACTCCAAATAGGCTAGCCCAGAAAAGAAATTCCTCCCGACACATAATAATCAGAACAACAAATGCACTAAATAAAGACAGAATATTAAAGGCAGCAAGGGAAAAAGGTCAAGTAACATATAAGGGCAGGCCTATCAGAATTACTTCAGATTTCTCACCAGAGACTATGAAAGCCAGAAGAGCATGGAAAGAGTTTATACAGACACTAAGAGAACACAAATGCCAGCCCAGGCTACTATACCCAGCAAAACTCTCATTTACCATAGACGGAGAAACCAAAGTATTCCACGAGAAAGTCAAATTCACACAATATCTCTCCACAAATCCAGCCCTTCAAAGGATAATAGCAGAAAAACACCAATACAAGGACTGAAACTCTGCCCTAGAGAAAGCAAGAAACTAATCCTTCAACAAACCTAAAAGAAGTCAGCCACAAGAAGAGAATCCCAACTCTAAAAACAAAAATGACAGGAAGCAACAATTACTGTTCCTTAATATCCCTTAATATCAATGGACTCAATTCTCCGATAAAAAGGCATAGACAATCAGACTGGCTACACAAACAGGACCCTACATTTTGCTGTCTACAAGAAACACCTCAGGAAAAACGACAGACACCACCTCAGAGTGAAAGGCTAGAAAACAATATTCCAAGCAAACGGCCCGAACAAAAAAGCTGGGGTAGCCATCCTAATATCCAATAAATTAGACTTTCAACCCCAAATTATCAAAAGAGACAAAGAGGGGCACTTCATACTCATCAAAGGCAAAATCTTCCAAGAGGAACTTTCAATTCTAAATATCTATGCTCCAAATGCAAGGGCAGCCACTTTCATCAAAGAAACTTTAGTAAAGCTTAAAACACACATTGCACCTCACACAATAATAGTGGGAGACTTCAACACCCCACTCTCATCAATGGACAGATCCTGGAAACAAAAACTAAACAGAGACTCAGTTGAACTAACGGAAGCTATGAAACGAATGGACTTAACAGATATCTACAGAATATTTCATCCTAAAACAAAAGGATATACCTTTTTCTCAGCACCTCATGGCACCTTCTCCAAAATTGATCACATAATTGGCCCCGAACAGCCCTCAAGAGATTCAAACATATTGAAATTGTCCCATGCAACCTATCAGATCACGATGGATTAAGGCTGCTCTTCAATAACAACATAAGTAGCAGAACACCATCATTCACTTGGAAACTAAACAACACTCTACTCAATCATACTTTGGTCAAGGAAGGAATAAAGAAAGAAATTAAAGACTTTCTAGAGTTAAATGAAAATGAAGCCACAACATACCCGAATTTATGGGACACAATGAAAGCATTCCTTAGAGGTAAATTCATAGCTCTAAGTTCCTACAAAAAACAAATGGAGATAGCTTACACCAGTAGCTTGGCAGCACATCTGCAGGCTCTAGAACAAATGGAAGCAAAGTCACCTAAGAGGAGTACACAGCAGGAAATAATCAAACTCAGGGGTGAAATCAACCATGTGGAAA
>LR755015.1:0-10584 GCA_902729485.2 Mus minutoides
CTGAGCAAGCCAAGGGAAGCAAGCCAGTAAAGAACATCCCTCCATGGCTTCTGCATCAGCTCCTGCTTGAGTTCCAGTCCTGACTTCCTTTGATGAACAGCAGTATGGAAATGTAAGCCGAATAAACCCTTTCCTCCCCAATTTGCTTCTTGGTCATGATGTTTGTGCAGGAATAGAAACCCTGACTAAGACAAGCACCATTGCCTGCCCATTCCTGACTGCACTGTCTCTCCCCAGCCTCCCCATCCCTGCTCCCCACAGTGGGGGTAAGCACCCTTATCTCCCTGCAGAACCAGGGCTGTCCTGGAGGTTGTGTGGCCTCATTTCCGTGTACTATGTGGGAGGAAGCCCTGTTGTCAGGTCTGTAGGACAGTGCATTGTGTTGACACTTCCTCTTTCTCAATGCCTGTGTCACTCACTCAGCTTCTCCTACCACAGTCCCCTCCCTCAAGTCCCTGGGGCCTAGGATCCTGGTCTCTTCCCCTTGCTTTAGGAAATGAACCCCCTCCACCACTGACAATGCCCCACCTCCAGATGTCCCTTCCTTCCTGCATCTTGGGAAATCCTCTTGGGCTCTGCTCAGAGGCACACATAGCCTCTCCTGTTGCCAGACATCTGCTGGAGAAACAGTGAGAGGAAGTTCTGGGGGGTGGGGGGCTAATGTAGCCACAGCTGGAGGGAAACCTGCGGCAGAATGACAAGGAACTCATTTTTGTCTAATCACCATACTTAAAGACGTTTCAAAAAAAAAAATTCCTGCTATCTTGGTCCCGGCTCCTTACAAACCTAACACATGCCCTGTTGTCTGTGGGTCCTAGCTCCTTACAGTCGTCACACAAGCCTAGCACATGGGCTGGTATCAGTTCAATTTCATCTCCAAAATTTGACAGGGAACTTGAGAGTACACCTTACTTGTGGTCAAGATCGTTTGCTGATACAATTCATCGTACCAGGGCTCAGAAGATGACTAATGCAACCACGGAGACAGCTGGACCGATAAGAACTGCTCTTGTGGAGTGCCTGGGTTTGGTCCCCAGCATCCACTTGATAACTGCAGCTCTGTGGGACCTAGTGCCTTGTCCACCTCTGTGGGAACCAGACACATCCATGACGATACACACGCATGATGAAACATAGACATATATACAGGCAAAGCATCCATATACCTAAAAAGCAAACAAATTAAACTACAAGACAGAGGGCCTTCATCCAATATGAGCAACATTCCCATAAGACCCTGCCATAGACACACTGGGATGGTGGGGGGCGGGGCACGGCATGTAATGATGGAGTCAAAGACGGGAGTTATCTGTCTACAAGTTCAGGGATGATGATGGTCGCTAGCAACACCAGAAGCTGAAAGGCATGAAGGCTTCCTCTCAGAGCTCTCAGAGAGAAAGCACAGCCCTGCCCTGCCAACACCTTGACACTGGACTTCCATTCTCTGTGTGAATCTTTCGTCTGTCGGATGTTGCTGTAAGAACGATAAAGAGCTCAGATAATCACCCTGGCTCAGAACGCCTCCTTCTGATGCCCCCACTCCCTCCCAGCAGAAGGCACGTGATTTTCAATCTATCCCACCGAAATGAAAAGCTGTTTCTGGTTGAAGCCTGCCGAGCTTACTGTCACCTATCAACAGAGCTTCCAGAACCAGACAGGATATGGCTGAAGAAAGACAAGTGACCACAGCAAGCAGTGTACATGGGTTGACAAATCCTGCACGCAAGAAATGACATAATCTCTCATCTAGAAAACTTTAGCAAACACTTGCTGGAAGACACAGGAAGATTCCCAGACCAGTCAGTCAGCCTGTGCATCCTTCACTCTGACATTAAACAATAAAAGATTGGGCCCAGAACTGTATCCTGAGCTCACAGGCATCCCTGGGACCCAATATCTGTCAACATGTCATCTCTGGCTTTGACATTGATTTATTGAAGGTTTTAAGGAGATGGGTACTGTTCAAGGATTCAAATTTTTCAAACGCTATCAGGATTCTGAAGAAATTGCTTTCAGTGTTGTAAATAGAGTTGTCCGGTAAAATATAGGAGTCTCAATTAAATTTTAATTTTGGACAATGAATAATGTTCTGGTATAAAAGCATGTGCTTTCGTGTGTTTGAGAGGTTTTCACATGTTAATCCTGTGACAGTTTCCGGTGCTTGTAATGTATTTTGATCATAGCCACCACCCATTGTCTTGACCCCTTCTGAAACTTTCTTCTTCTGAACAAGTTCAGCTTCTACTTTCATGTCATACATGTGTGTGTGTGTGTGTGTGTGTGTGTGTGTGTGTACTGTAAGTGTATCTCAAAATACACATTCATACCTCACGCATGTAGTGGTGTGGAGATACACACACATACCCACACACATATTTATCTTGTATATGTGCCTAAACATACCTATCCACATCATATGCATGCAGTGCCTACAAGATGCCAGAAGGGGGCATCAGATCTCCTGGAACTTGAGTTACAGGTAGTTGTGAGCCATCATGTAGGTGCTGGGAACTGAACCCAGGTCCTTGGCAAGAGCAGTAAGTGTTCTTTAACCAGTGGGCCATCTATTTTGTACCTGGAATGGTTTTAAATAGCCAGATTGTATTTGCCAAAATTCTCTGAACTGTGCATTTAAAATGCGCAAACAACATCTCTAAAAATAAATGCCCTGTTTGCTCAAGCTCGGGGAGTCGGGTTTCTGTGAAAGTGGCTAACCGTAAGCCCTGGTTAATTAGAAGATAAAGATGAGAGCGGTGAACTGAAAGCGGGTGGAACCTGGGACTCTCAGCCCACTGGGTCCTCGGTCCTCCAGCCTTCAGAGGGAGCAGTACTGGTTGCACTAATCATGTTCTTCGGGCTTCTGGTTCATTTGGGTGATAAAACCTACCCAGAAGACTAAGGTTTGGGACAAATCCGGTTGAGTGAAAATGAGACCTTATATGCTCATTCCAGGGGAGACTGAAGGCCCAGGAGTGTTAAACTCTCCCATAGGAGCAAGCAACTTGGGAAAGCTTTAGAAACTCGCAGCCATAAAATCAGGTGTTTGAACCAGACCTACCTAAGTTTTTGACACACAGAAGAGTCCAAAATGGCATCTCAGTTAGATTGGGGGGGGGACGGTGAGAAGGGGCGAAGAGATGTTATACCTGATGCTCTTGTTCCCACCAGCAGCCGGCAGGTGTCTCTGTTCCTGCCCTTTCCCATGGCTCCTTTCTGGACTCATCCTGAGTGGTTTTAGGTCAAAGCAGCTTTTGCAGCCACACATGACCCTCCTGTGGCAGAGCCTTCCCTTTGCCCACCATTCTACGCAAATCCGTTGTCCACAGGGGGCAAAGATTCTGCTCTGCAGGTCCCTAGCATTGCTGGTAAGAGAAGTTTAAAAATAGCCTCTGAAGGGAACTGGCGCACAGTTCATTGGAGTCGGTGAGCTTAAAGAGCAACATGCCAGGCAACAGGGAGATGCCAGCAGCTGCCAAAAGGATATGAAAAGAGGGAGAAATAGAAACTCCTCACAGAGACAACTAAAAGACACTCTGCAGAGGACAAGGTGAGAAAAATCAGGAAAGAGAAAGAGCCCGGTGCTCAGAGCCCTTGCTTCTACTGTGTGTGAAGGAACAAAATGTTGCTTTTCTTCTCTGGGTAATGTGAATCTTGAAAACAAACCCGGCAACATCTTCCTTTCAGATCAATAGAGGAGGAAGTATTTAACCTTAATATTATTTAGGATAGTCTTGCAGCCAGCTAAAACCTTACTGGGGGTAGCCTCAGACTCAGGACAGGTCTAAGAGAGGAAGGCAGCTTCCTGCTGGCCACCTTTACTGTTGTCTGATTTGCTGGTGAGCCGTAGCTCTGGGCCAGGAGAGAATCGCTAAAAGCAGTGATGGCCGTCGGCTTCCCTTCAAGTTTTGTCAGCTTTGAGTCACTCTAAGGCCCATGTCCTCGGTTCCTCTTCAATGCTGCAGTTCGTTTCAAGCTTCTTGTGACTCTTCACCGCCTACGGAAGACCGGCGCCAGCGTATTGTTAATATAGCAATGGAAGACTAGTGCTTAAAGATGAATTAAAAGCAACATGCAAGTTTTTCGTTCTGTTTTAGAAATTGGCCTCTCTCTCTCCTCTCTCTCTTTCTCCTCTCTCTCTTTCTTTATAGTTTGTCATTGCTGACACCAATCGTGCCGCTTGCCTCAGAGGAAGCACCATGTTGGAATTCATATGACGGGTCATCCCCAAGCTCTTTATAGTACTCTCCACTCAGCCAGCCCTAGTGGAGACTCTGAGAACAGAAACCTGAAGCCGTCTGTCTAAACTGCATGCCTTTTGGAGGCTGTGAGTGTCAAGCTATCAAGTACAAATCCCGAGATGTCTTCCAGATTCCTGATGGAAACCAAATGGGGGTTGGGGGGAGAGGTATCTTAATTAGGGTTTCCATTGCTGTGAAGCAACACCATGACCAAGGCAACTCTTATAAAAGACAACATTTAATTGGAATTGGCTTACAGGTTCAGAGGTTCAGTCCATTAATTATCTTCAAGGTGGGAAGCATAGCAGTATGCAGGCAGACGTGGTGCTGGAGGAACTGAAAGTTCTATACCTTATTCCAAAGGGAACCAGGAGAAAACTGTCTCCCATGTGGCCAGGAGGAAGGTCTCAAAGCCAACTGTCTTAGTTAGGGTTTTACTGCTGTGAACAGACACCATGACCAAGGCAAGTCTTATAAAACAACAACAACAACAACAACAACAACAACATTTCATTGGGGCTGGCTTACAGGTTCAGCGGTTCAGTCCCTTATCATCAAGGTGGGAACATGGCAGTATCCAGGCAGGCATAGTGCAGGCAGAGCTGAGAGTTCTACATCTTCATCCAAAGGCTGCTAGTGGAAGACTGACTTCCAGGCAACTAGGGTGAGGGTCTTAAGCCCACACCCACAGTGACACACCTACTCCAACCAGGTCACACCTATTCCAACAAGGCCACACCTCCAAATGGTGCCATTCCCTGGTCCAAGAATATACAAACCATCACACCCACCCTCCCAGTGACTCACTTCCTCAAACAAGGCCAAACTTCCTGATAGCGGCACTCCTGGGCCAAGCATATTAAAACCACCACAAGGGTGTATGGATTCTATTCCTAATCCCTACTCCTGATTGCTGGGAAGACACCAGGCAAACACTGTTGCTGCTGGCAGTAATGGCCATGCTTGTGATACTAATGGCACTATAGGAAGATAACACTCTCGGAACCACACGGAGGAACACACGAGCAATACGGAAGTAACTTTCTTTTTGTAATAAAGCAGTTACCCAAATTGGTACTACCAAGCTTACACAGCCAAGATGGCCTCCGTCTTTTACCCCTAACACATGTGTGGACTGTATCTGATCCTAATTGGTGGGAGATCAACTTCATAACCACCTAGAAGAAGAAGGAGAAGGCTCAGGGAGCATTCAGTTCAGTTTGAGCGTTCCCTCCAGTTGGTGGCACTGTTTGGAGACATTTAGAAGGTGCTGGAGGAAGTATGTCACTGGGAGGTGGATGTTAAGAACTTGAACCCTAGCCAGGCATGGTGGCGTACGCCTTTAATCCTAGCACTTTGGGAGGCAGAGGCAGGTGGATTTCTGAGTTCAAGGCCAGCCTGGTCTACAGAGTGAGTTCCAGGACAGCCAGGGCTACACAGAGAAACCCTGTCTTGAACCCCCACCCCACCCCCACCGCCAAAAAAAAAGAAAAGAAAAAGAACTTGAACCCTCACCTACTTCTTCACGCTTGCAGCTTAAGATGTGAGTTCTGCATCATGCTGCCGGATCCGCCTCCCATCTGGCGCCACGGACTCTCACCCTCTGACACTGTAAGCCAAGATAAACCTTCTCTTCTCTAAGTTGCCTTGGTCATGATGTTCTATCACAGCAACAGAGAAAATAGCCAATACAGAGGGTAGTACATTTATTAGAAGAGTTATTATTGCTGCCACAGGCAGATGACAACATGGTGGGGGCTCTGAAGAGAGGAAGTGATGGATCACAGGGCACGAGTGAGAATTTCTTCTTTTTCAGAGGATGGGAGTGGCTTCGCAGCATAAGCCCACAGCCAGCCTCTCTGATCCCCCCCAGACAGGAAGCAGGCAGGCTGGTGTGAAGCAGGGTTTGTGGCCATTAGTACCTATTTGAATGTCAACTCCTGGCACCTGGGAGTGTGTTAGCTAGAGATTCATAGTCAATGTCTCAGCAGGTGCCAGCTGGTTCCTATGAGAGGAGAAGGGCTGAGACAGGTTCTGTGGCTTGTGTGGCAGCTGCATGCTAACATGACATCCATATTTTTTTTAAGAATTATTTATCTATTTTATGTATGTGAGTACACTGTCACTATCTTCAGACACACCAGAAGAGGGCATCAGATCCCACTACAGATGGTTGTAAACTACCATGTGGTTGCTGGGAATTGAACTCAGGAACTCTGGAAGAGCAGTCAGTGCTCTTAACCCCTGAGCCATCTCTCCAGCCCACATCCTTATACTCTTAAGGTGGGCTCCCATGTTCAGAGCAGAGGAACCCTCATCTTCCAGCAGAAGTGAACAGTGGAGGTTCCAGCTTTTTTTCCCACTCCCCAACCTAAGGAAGGTAACTTGACTTACCCAATCTGGAACTGTGAGAGAAACACGCACAAACACACACACACACACACACACACACACAACGGCAGGTGTGCAGCTCCGCCCCCTCCCAGCCCCATGGTCAAGCTGACTTGTTCCTAGCTATCCCTCTCACCAACCTTTTCCTGCAGGAGGCAAGATGCAAAATGGCATGCGAAGCTTCAAACCTTCAAATGTCCACAGCTAATCACAGCATTTCAGAGCGACAGATGAGACTGTGCTGAAATCCAATCCCCCACAAGCCCCTCGGGGGCCGTTGATGACCCCTGGCATCCCTGTTTGAACTGCCTGGCTGTTAGGCCCTTTCTTCTGAGGAAGCTGTTTTCTCCAGGAATGGGATTACCATCTGCCATCATGACTGTAGTGGAGACCTCCAAAGTACATTGGCCCTGCAAAATACTCTGCCCCTGCTGTAAGTCTGCTAGGCAAAAACAGACAAACATGCTTGTGTCTCTCCCCGATGTCAGAGCATATTGAATAACAGTAAGTTCACAAGCTGTATCAGTTTGCCACGTAGGTCCCGTTTCCCTTGATAGCTGGCTGTTGGCAAACATGAGTTCTTTTATTCTGATCTTCAGTGTTAACGCTCAGATCACACATTACACATCACACAGGAAGTATTTCTATATATGTCATATGTATAGATGTAGATGCAGAAGCTGTAAATGTTGAGGAGGCCACAACGGCAGTTGCCACGTTCAAAGAGGTCTCACTGGAGACAGAGGCACAGCTGGATGCTAACATTACATTTTCATACACTTAACCTGGACAAATACAGGTGTTTGGATAAGATATTAGCAAATTCAGGCCTATCCTGGCAGTATACTTCCTTAATCCTAGCACTCAGGAGGAAGAGTGGGGTGGATCTCTGAATTCTAAGCCAACCTGGTCTACCAATGGGTTCCAGGACAGCCAAGGCTACATAGTGAGACCTAGAGTCAAGCTGGAAGCATTTGGGGGTTGGGCCAGGTTTCCAGCTTGAGTGAAGCTAGAGGTGAGGAGAAAGACTGGGTTTGGATGGATGGATGGATAGATAGATGGATGGACAAGTGAGTTGATGGGTAAATAGATGTATGGGTGGATGGGTGGGTGGGTGAGTGGGTAGATGGAAAGGTGGGTGGATGGATGGATAGATGGATAGATGAATGGATAGATGGACAGATGGGTGGATGGACAGGTGGGTGGGTGGATGGATGGATGGATGGATGGATGGATGGATGGATGGATGGATAAGTGGGTTGATGGGTAAATGGATGGATGTGTGGGTGGGTGGGTGGGTGAGTAGGTGGGTGGAAAAGTGGATGAGTGGATTGATGGATGGGTGGATAGGTGGGTGGATGGGTGGGAGGGTAGTGGATGGGTGGATGGGTGAAATGGATGGATGGATGCAATTAAACTGATGCAATGGTCACTGAGCTCAGGTAAAGCCCTCGGAACAGCGGAGTGTTCTCCACCCATGTGTCCCTTGATGGCACACTGTATGGTCAGATATAATACCAGTAGGGGCTTATAGTGTTAAATACCCTCCTCTCTATGACATTCAGGACAGGGTGCTGCACCCTATGACCATCTGGTGGCTTCAAGTTCTCCAACCTAGATTTTATGATATGGATTTAATATGTTCACACGGTTATATGATCCAAATATATTTGGATACGTTCATAGGTAGCACACAGTTACCATTCTTAGCCTGTGCCCCCAAAAAGCCAGATTTAATTAATAAGTCAGCAAAAATAGCCAAATGAAGTGTAAAAAGCAGAAAAGGGAGATGCATTCAATGTGGCCACACTGAGAAAAGGGACTTAGAGAGATCTAGTGACCCCAAGACCATCTTTAGGACGTTTAAGTAGAGGGCTGGGGTTATGTGTATCTAAGCAGTCTGGTCAAGTTGTGGTTCAGCCCATCACTGATTGGACACGGTCTCTCCTGTAAGATGGTGGTTTGACAATCTGTAAATCCCTTTCATGAGAAAAAATGTCCCCAGACTGGCCCAGGCTTTCGGCTTTCTGCTCTTCCCACATGAGGTTCCAGGGGACATTGTAACTTCTTGGGCGTCTTTTGTTTCAACGGTCTGAGAGGCAAAATGAGCAAGTATCTCTTTTTACTATGGTAATCCCTGCCAGACTGGACACAGGACATTTGACTTATAGGAATAAGTTATGTAGCAATCTGTGCTTCCTGGATAGTACAGAACAGATAATGTCTACATGGCTACAAACCAGTCACCCTACCTCTATATTTATGCTTAGAGCCAAATGCTGCTTGTTAAATTAGTCACAGCAGCCAGGAAGCAAAGGAGGGAGGACATGGTCCCAATATCTCCTTCAAAGGCCTGTCCCTACAGACCTAACTTCCTCTGCTAAGCCCTGCCTCCTGGAGGACCCATCACCTCCCATTGGAACCGCGGCTGGAAGCAAGCCATGGGCAGACCATACTGTATCAGGTCTGAGTTAGCAAGATAGTATTCCTGTTAGACAGGATCTTCCAGAGAGCAGAGGATGCACTCATTTTAATGTTTGATTATCATGAAAAGGAAGACATGATTTTAAAATGCGTGCATTGGCCTTCTCCACTGCAGTCGTGTCTGCTTTCCGGGCCCCAGCAGAATCTAATTTATAAGCTCTTCACCCTTTCTCTTCTTCCTTCCGTGTTTTCTGGCGCGGTCCCAGATCAGACTTCATCTGGTGCAACAAAGCATGATACGAATCCCAACGGGGTTGGCTTGGGGCTTGTTGTTTGATCTGTAGAAAACGATGTTTACATCGCGGTACTTTTCTCTTCCTGTATCACCTGGACAGGTATTCCCTTCAGGCTGTCTGTAACTGTCACGGAAGGCAATTTCACGAGAGGCTTCCTTCCACTAGGGATTTCTGGGCGGAGGGGTTGCCGTTAGCATCTGATTTGCGCCGACTCATTTGTCCTCTGCTGCCAAAGAGAGAGGCAAGAGACAGGCTTTCTGTAACACTGGCAGTCTGACTTCATCTCCGCCAACAGATCCGCAGCAGAACAGGCTCTCGCCTGTCAGACCTACCTGAAGCGCCCTCTTTCATGCAGTCCTATCTGTCAGCTGGAGGACCAGTTCTGGGAGGTGGATGTTGTTCTTCGGGCTCCAAAGGCCATATGCTAAAAATACTGATGGCAGAGACTGACACCCAAAGAGCACTTGGCAGTGAGGATACTGTGTTTGAAGTGGAGCCTGTCCTTTAAGGAAAGATCTCCCAGCTGCCCAGCATAAACAAACACAGTGCCCCGCCCTACGTGAGCTCTGAGAACAGGGAGGGGCTTCTCACTCTGGGTGACAGGGGATCCCTCCTCTTTCTGGCCTCTCACCCTCTGCTTCTTGGTCTAAGTGTCCTCTTTGGGTACATGAGATCTTGATACCCCATAGTTGTGGGTTGAATATCCCCCTAAATCACACGTGGAGGTTTCAGTGGATGGCTTAATGTCTTTCTTGTGTGTTTTGGGTAGTTCTCGGGAAAGAGAGTGAGTTCTCACTCCCGTGGTGCCGAACTAGTTCCTGGACCATCAAGTTGTGAAAAGGAGAGACAGCCTCCTTTGAAGCAACACACAGCCTTCACTAACCAGACATGGCTGCCCAGTCTTGGATTTCTCAGGGTCCAGAGCAATCAACCAAAATAAACAAGTGATTTGGGCCTCTGGTAGTCTCTTTAGTGATGGAAAACTGACAGATCTGGAGGTGAGACTCAAGGGGGATAAATGGGCAGATTATCAACCTTCAGTTGAAAAGTTTACTGTGGGCTGAATAGATGGCTCAGAAGCTAAGGGTGAGTGCTGCTCTTCCAGAGGACCAGAGTTCAATTCCCAGCACCTACATTAGGCAGCTTACTCAAGTACAACTTTGTGTATAATTCTAGGTCTATGAGAGGTAACTCCTTTGACCTCTTAGAGCATACACACACACACACACACACAC